>OX377618.1:106640984-106779757 GCA_947397865.1 Polietes domitor
TTTGTGCCAATTTTAAAGAAAATCGGGTACAATATGTGGTTTCTAAAGCGGAAAAAGTGAAATAGGGAGCGACATTTGTATGGGGGCTATATCTAAATCTGAACCGATCATACCCACTTTCAGCATAGGTGTTTCTAGTTGGATTATAAGATGTTGTGCCAAATTTAAAGAAAATCGGGTACAATATGTGGTTTCTAGAGCGGAAAATGTCAAATCGGGAGCGACATTTGTATGGGGACTATATCTAAATCAGAACAGATCTTACCCAATTTCTGCATAGGTGTTTCTAGTTGGATTATAAGATGTTGTGCCAAATTTAAAGAAAATCGGGTACAAGATGTGGTTTCTAGAGCGGAAAATGTCAAATCGGGAGCGACATTTGTATGGGGGCTATATCTAAATCTGAACCGATCATACCCACTTTCATCATATGTGTTTCTAGTTCGATTATTAAATGTTGTGCCAATTTTAAAGAAAATCGGGTGCAATATGTGGTTTCTAAAGCGGAAAAAGTGAAATAGGGAGCGACATTTGTATGGGGGCTATATCTAAATCTGAACCGATCTTACCCAATTTCTGCATAGGTGTTTCTAGTTGGATTATAAGATGTTGTACCCAATTTATAGAAAATCGGGTACAATATGTGGTTTCTAGAGCGGAAAAAGTGAAAGCGGGAGCGACATTTGTATGGGGGCTATATCTAAATCTGAACCGATCTTACCCAATTTCTGCATAGGTGTTTCTAGTTGGATTATAAGATGTTGTGCCAAATTTAAAGAAAATCGGGTACAAGATGTGGTTTCTAGAGCGGAAAATGTCAAATCGGGAGCGACATTTGTATGGGGGCTATATCTAAAACTGAACCAATCTTACCCAATTTCTGCGTAGGTGTTTCTAGTTGGATTATAAGATGTTGTACCCAATTTAAAGAAAATCGGGTACAATATGTGGTTTCTACAGCGGAAAAAGTGAAATAGGGAGCGACATTTGTATGGGGGCTATATCTAAATCTGAACCGATCATACCCACTTTCAGCATAGGTGTTTCTATTTCGATTATAAAATGTTGTGCCAATTTTAAAGAAATCTTTAACAGCGAAATTTTCCTTCTCTGGAAAATGCGATTGAAAGTAATTTTCAGCAAAACAGTAAATATCACATGGTTTTTTTTAGGATTTCTCTTATGAGTCCCTTCAAAAGATCGCGAAGACCTTGTGGAACCCTAGGCCTTGAATCCGATGACATGTTTGCAACAATATAATTTTTGTAGTGTTCATGTTGAAAGTCCAAGAAATTATGGTTACAAATTTAGCGTCTGATGTCAGAAAACCATGGTTACCGAAGTAACCAACAACAGGGTGGCCGTTTCCCAGGACAACCATAAATATGTAATTTTAATGTTAATCTAAACAAGCACCGGTGGAAACTGCTAAAACCAAAAAGTGGTGGTTGCAAATGCACTTTATGAATAATAATTTCTTAAATCATAATAAAAACGTTAGTGGAAATCAAAGAATTAGTATAAAAAATAACAACAGATAACAAATTGAAACTAAATCAAGTAAAAAGGCGTTAAGGCCCATACTTATATACCCACCGCCATGGAGTACATTCTACAGTATTACCGGTAGATTAAGGGCTATCGACTTCACATAAAAATTATGTTTCATATTAGAGAAATTATTATTATTATATCTTTCGCCCCGTTTTCTCTGAAAGTACAAATTTCAAAAAATCCTTTATGTAATGGACTTAATTAATGGACTGTATAATATAATGTAGTATAATGGGCCCATGATTTTTTTTCAATTCTGTTTTATTGTTTTTATAACATTAAGATTCTACAATACTCATGTTTTATTGGTAACTCGCTTGTTACTCGAATAATTGGTTTAAGTCAAAAAAGCTGACCAGGTTTTTTGAAATTTTTAAATTTGACTAGCGGATCCCAGCAATCGGTATTCGAGTGCAATTTTATGTGATTTTAAATCCAGAAATCTTCTTTAGGTACTTCTTGCTGTTACACTGTCCGACAGCAGATGATATGCATCGGAAACTATAAGTGAAATGAAGTTATTTGGCATTTTAGTTTTAAATTTTCTCGCTCTGTTGCCCCTTAAAATGACATTAAAGATCCAAAGAACACAATTTTTCAAAAAATTATTTTTAATACTTATTAGCTCCTTATGATAGTCGTATAAATGCTAAATAAATTAGGAGAATGTGCGCTAAAAATACTTGAATTGCTAGCTTTTATCTATATTAACAACCATTTCAAGTATTACTCCATACAAAGTAAAATATGAAAACATAAATAAACTAAGTGGTAAACGTGAAATGGTTGTTAATGCTGAACTAATACAGATAGAAGAATGATATTTAAAGTATTTTTAACAGATATTATCCTACTTAATTTGACACTAATACTGTTATTATAGGGAGCGAATAAGTATTTACGATAATTTTTGCAAAAATGTTATCCTGTTGAACTTTGCAGTCCTGTAAAGGAGCAATAGGATGAGGTAATGAAAAACTAAAAACGCCAATTAACTTCGTTAAGCCTATAGTTTCATACGTATATTATCCGGTTCAAGTGTAACGACTTTTTTTTATAAAATTGTCGTATGGTGTCGAATAAATTTTACTATAAGCAAAATATCTGAAAATTTGTGTATCCGTCCTCTAAAGATGGGAAAAATTTGATTTGAACTGGGATATTGTCCTGGCTCAAGACCATTTTGCATCTATATTTAAAAAATGCAAATTTATTTACAAATGGCATGGTGACATTTATTACTTGGCTGCAGACTACCACGATCATGATTTCGACCATGTTAAAAGTCGCAAATGGCATCGCAGCGACTTTTCAACATCAAACCCGGCCTCTATAAGGTGATGATTCTCACAAACGAACGAGAAGCACAACTCACTTGCCGAATTTGCGTTTAAAAAATCGCACCAAGTAATAAAGTACACATGCCATCTTACATGCATCTCATTGAGTTGCATATGTAAGTATGTGTATATGCAGGTATAGTTACCCAGCAATACTTCTGCCGTACCAACACTCATTTGTTTTAAAAAATACAAACGAAAAAACTAAAACAAATGAGCGCTGGCACGGCAGAAGTATTACTGGGTAACTATACTTGCATATACACATAAAGGGTGATTTTTTAAGAGCTTGATAACTTTTTAAAAAAAAAAACGCATAAAATTTGCAAAATCTCATCGGTTCTTTATTTGAAACGTTAGATTGGTCCATGACATTTACTTTTTGAAGATAATTTCATTTAAATGTTGACCGCGGCTGCGTCTTAGGTGGTCCATCCGCTTAGTCCAATTTTGGCATTTCCACGTTTTTGAGTAACAGAGACCCAATTGGTGCGAACGGCGACGAATCGAAAATTGGTGGTCATCATTAACACTGGCCGATACAGCTGCGATATTTTCTTCAGTTCGCACTCTACGTAAGCGTGTTGGTGGTTTAATGTCCAACAATGTAAATTTGGTGCGAAATTTAGTCACAATAGCCCGAATAGCCGCTTCAGTGGGTCGATTAAACTGACCATAAAATGGAAGCGCGCAATGAACTTTCTTAACAGAGCACGCATTTTGATAATAAAATTCAATAATTTGCAAGCGTTGTTCGTTTGTAAGACGATTCATGATGAAATGTCAAAGCGTACTGAGCATCTTTCTCTTTGACACCATGTCTGAAATCCCACGTGATCTGTCAAATACTAATGCATGAAAATCCTAACCTCAAAAAAATCACTCTTTACATATGGGAAAAATATTATTGTTTTCAGGACGATAGCCTTAGTTGCTAGTGCCCTTATTGTATAAGTTTATTATAATTTTAATTGTAATAAATAAATAAATATTAATTTTTGTCTAAAGATTATTGTTCAGAAGATATGAATAGTTCGAAATCAATGTCAAATATATTGGACAAAAACAAATAATAATAAATATTGTTCACGTAGCGTCTCCCAAGCCATGTAAAAATATTCTGAATAGTTTAAAAAATTGTTATGGATATCTCATTTATATATATATATCTATATCGCCTTGTAAATCTATATATAAAACCTCGTATAAGAGTTTTTTGCTATGGGGTAGTCGTCACACTGAAACTCGAAAAAAGTATAACAACAAGTAAGGAAAGGCTAAAGTCCCTGTGTATGTACCTCGCTTTGATTACTAAACCCAGGTATTTCATGGGAGCAATTTTATGTAGTTCATATAAATTATACAGTTACTATAAATTCATCTTTAGCCATATTTAACGAATATGGTTAATAATATGGTAATTGATCCAATTATCCGACAGACAAAAACAAATTATACAGTAGTAATAGGACCGACATTTCAAAAGGGGCCAATAACAACATTCTGGGACTTGTCCAAAACATGGGCCTATATATTTCTCATTCACGGTAGGTATTCCTAGTTGAAAAATATAATGATCTGCAAAATTTGATGAAGATCCGATGTAAGATGTAGTTTCTAGAACTGTAATAGATCAGAATGGTGCCCATTTGGGTTATACCAAAGTATGGACTAAAGACGGATGGAGCCGACTATATATCTCACTACAATTCAATTCATTCAAAAAGTGAAATCGGGAAGGATTTTTGAATCCTGTAAATGTATTGGTTTGACAAAAAATGTTAAATCGGAAAGGACATATAAATATGGGGGTATATCGAAAGAGGAACCGCTTTCACCATGTATGTTTATTGGTGAAATATAATATGTAAAGTTTGGCCAAAATCGGTTAAACATTCGGGAGCAACTTTTGTATGAGGGCTATATCTAAATCTGAACCGATCTTACCCTCTTTCATCATAGTTTTTTAGTTGGATTATAAGATGTTGTGTCAATGTTAAAGAAAAAACGGGTACAAAATGAGGATTTTAGAGCGGAAAAAGTCAAATCGGGGGCGACATTTGTGTGGGTGCTATATCTAAATCTGAACCGATCATAGCCACTTTCAGCATAGGTGTTTCTAGTTCCATTTTAAAATGTTGTGCCAATTTTAAAGAAAATCGGGTACAATATGTGGTTTCTAGAGCGGAAATGTCAAATCGGGAGCGACATTTGTATGGGGGCTATATCTAAATCTGAACCGATCATACCCACTTTCAGCATAGGTGTTTGTAATTCGATTATAAAATGTTGTGCCAATTTTAAAGAAAATCGGGTACAATATGTGGAATCTAAAGCGGAAAAAGTGAAATAGGGAGCGACATTTGTATGGGGGCTATATCTAAATCTGAACCGATCTTACCCAATTTCTGCATAGGTGTTTCTAGTTGGATTATAAGATGTTGTGCCAAATTTAAAGAAAATCGGGTACAAGATGTGGTTTCTAGAGCGGAAAATGTCAAATCGGGACCGACATTTGTATGGGGGCTATATCTAAATCTGAACCGATCATACCCACTTTCAGCATAGGTGTTTCTAGTTCGATTATAAAATGTTGTGCCAATTTTAATGAAAATCGGGTACAATATGTGGTTTCTAAAGCGGAAAAAGTGAAATAGGGAGCGACATTTGTATGGGGGCTATATCTAACTCTGAACCGATCTTACCCAATTTCTGCATAGGTGTTTCTAGTTGGATTATAAGATGTTGTACCCAATTTAAAGAAAATCGGGTACAATATGTGGTTTCTAGAGCGGAAAAAGTGAAATCGGGAGCGACATTTGTATGGTGGCTATATCTAAGTCTGAACCGATCTTACCCAATTTCTGCATAGGTGTTTCTAGTTGGATTATAAGATGTTGTGCCAAATTTAAAGAAAATCGGGTACAAGATGTGGTTTCTAGAGCGGAAAATGTCAAATCGGGAGCGACATTTGTATGGGGACTATATCTAAATCTGAACAGATCTTACTCAATTTCTGCATAGGTGTTTCTAGTTGGATTATAGGATGTTGTGCCAAATTTAAAGAAAATCAGGTACAATATGTGGTTTCTACAGCGGAAAAAGTGAAATAGGGAGCAACATTTGTATGGGGGCTATATCTAAATCTGAACCGATCATACCCAGTTTCAGCATAGGTGTTTCTAGTTCGATTATAAAATGTTGTGCCAATTTTAAAGAAAATCGGGTACAATATGTAGTTTCTAAAGCGGAAAAAGTGAAATAGGGAACGACATTTGTATGGGGGCTATATCTAAATCTGAACCGATCCGAAAGCGGAAAAAGTGATATAGGGAACGACATTTGTATGGGGGCTATATCTAAATCTGAACCGATCTTACCCAATTTCTGCATAGGTGTTTCTAGTTGGATTATAAGATGTTGTGCCAAATTTAAAGAAAATCTGGTACAAGATGTGGTTTCTAGAGCGGAAAATGTCAAATCGGGAGCGACATTTGCATGGGGGCTATATCTAAATCTGAACCGATCATACCTACTTTCAGCATAGATGTTTCTAGTTCGATTATAAAAGTTTGTGCCAATTTTAAAGAAAATCGGGTACAATATGTGGTTTCTAAAGCGGAAAAAGTGAAATATGGAGCGACAATGGTGTAGGGGCTATATCTAAATCTGAACCGATCTTACCCAATTTCTGCATAGGTGTTTCTAGTTGGATTATAAGATGTTGTGCCAAATTTAAAGAAAATCGGGTACAAGATGTGGTTTCTAGAGCGGAAAATGTCAAATCGGGAGCGACATTTGTATGGGGACTATATCTAAATCTGAACCGATCATACCCACTTTCAGCATAGGTGTTTCTAGTTCGATTATAAAATGTTGTGCCAATTTTAATGAAAATCGGGTACAATATGTGGTTTCTAAAGCGGAAAAAGTGAAATAGAGAGCGACATTTGTATGGGGGCTATATCTAAATCTGAACCGATCTTACCCAATTTCTGCATAGCTGTTTCTAGTTGGATTATAACATGTTGTGCCAAATTTAAAGAAAATAGGATACAAGATGTGGTTTCTAGAGCGGAAAATGTCAAATCGGGATCGACATTTGTATGGGGACTATATCTAAATCTGAACAGATCTTACTCAATTTCTGCATAGGTGTTTCTAGTTGGATTATAGGATATTGTGCCAAATTTAAAGAAAATCGGGTACAATATGTGGTTTCTACAGCGGAAAAAGTGAAATAGGGAGCGACATTTGTATGGGGGCTATATCTAAATCTGAACCGATCATACCCAGTTTCAGCATAGGTGTTTCTAGTTCGATTATAAAATGTTGTGCCAATTTTAAAGAAAATCGGGTACAATATGTGGTTTCTAAAGCGGAAAAAGTGAAATAGGGAACGACATTTGTATGGGGGCTATATCTAAATCTGAACCGATCTTACCCAATTTCTGCATAGGTGTTTCTAGTTGGATTATAAGATGTTGTGCCAAATTTAAAGAAAATCTGGTACAAGATGTGGTTTCTAGAGCGGAAAATGTCAAATCGGGAGCGACATTTGTATGGGGGCTATATCTAAATCTGAACCGATCATACCTACTTTCAGCATAGATGTTTCTAGTTCGATTATAAAATTTTGTGCCAATTTTAAAGAAAATCGGGTACAATATGTGGTTTCTAAAGCGGAAAAAGTGAAATAGGGAGCGACATTTGTATGGGGGCTATATCTAAATCTGAACCGATCATACCCACTTTCAGCATAGGTGTTTCTAGTTGGATTATAAGATGTTGTGCCAAATTTAAAGAAAATCGGGTACAATATGTGGTTTCTAGAGCGGAAAATGTCAAATCGGGAGCGACATTTGTATGGGGACTATATCTAAATCAGAACAGATCTTACCCAATTTCTGCATAGGTGTTTCTAGTTGGATTATAAGATGTTGTGCCAAATTTAAAGAAAATCGGGTACAAGATGTGGTTTCTAGAGCGGAAAATGTCAAATCGGGAGCGACATTTGTATGGGGGCTATATCTAAATCTGAACCGATCATACCCACTTTCATCATAGGTGTTTCTAGTTCGATTATTAAATGTTGTGCCAATTTTAAAGAAAATCGGGTGCAATATGTGGTTTCTAAAGCGGAAAAAGTGAAATAGGGAGCGACATTTGTATGGGGGCTATATCTAAATCTGAACCGATTGTAGTGTACTCACACATTTGTTCTTCAGTGTATTTCTGAAATAAACAAAACTCAGCTATTCTTCAGTTACCCTAATAAATACAAAGTACGGTTAATGTCGTTGACACTTGAGTTGACTGACTAAATCGTCACTCGAATTGGATCAATCCATTTCTCGTCACACTTCACCGTTTTGGTTTCTTCCAGAGAACCGCTGACCCAAACATTTTTATGGAGCGCCGGCCCATGAGTGTAATTAGACACCGTATGGAATACTTTGAATATGTGCCGCGAAAAGTATCAGGCGCACAGATAATGTAGAGCAAGAACTGACCTAGGAAACTGAATAGTGGCTGAATAGAATTTATCTAGAATGTAAGCAATACTGTATTGATGTATAGATAATTAAGCGATATATACAATGTAAAAAGAAAGATGAAGACTAGGGTATATAAACCCAACATCTTCTCAAATAAAATCAGATTCATTTTGTTTTTGAAACCAAGAACGAAGAATTTCAATCATTGATAATCTCGGCAAGAGCCAAGCTGAATAAACCTAACAATTCACAAAGTTCAAGCCAATATTATCAAAAAGGGGTAACCTGACCAGAAAAAGGGCAGCGACTAAAAAGTTCACCCTTAGCACAGCGATCAGCTTATTACATGGCGATCCTGCGAATTACCAATCTACAGAAACACGGAAATTAGTGCTGGACCAAAGTGACAAGATGGACACGAAGGAATTGATAGAATATATGAAAATCATCCCGGTGTTCACGGGCGACCGAAAATTACTGGATAATTTCATATCAACGATCAAGCTAATAGATAGTACTTTATCGGACGGAAAGAAGATTAGTTTCTTTAACTTCGTTTACACTAATCGTATTGACACTAGGATCCAGAACAGGATCAGACAATTAGGAAGCCCCACTACTACTGAACAGGTACTGACACATTTAAAAACGATTTTTAAACCAAGAAGGACAGCGAACGGTATTCTTAACCAACTGACTGGACTTACACAAGGAGACCGTACCATAACGAGGTTTAGTGAATACATCGAGACACTAGTCGCAGAGTTAACAGAACTTCAAGTATCGAATCTAGGCGAGGAACAAAGGACAACTATATCCACCATGAATTACAACATCGCCTTCAATACATTCAAAAACGGATTGAACAACAGAAGTATAGTCCAGACCTTGGATGCAAGCAGAGTGAAAACGTTTCAAGAGGCAATATTACTGGCTGAGGAGGTGAGAACAAACAACGTAACTCACAAAACACTATTCCAGAAGGCCCAGAATAACCAAAATCAAGATAATAGAAACAGAAATTACAACGATAGACAACACCAAGACAACAAATACCCGAGCAACAATCGCAATGAGGGACGCGACAAAAGGAACAATGAGAACAATCGCGGGAACCCTAACAACAGTCGAATTAACCAATACAACAACAGAGGTCGCGACAACGGATATGGACGAAACCACAATGGAAATTATAGAAACAGAAATCAAGACAATACAGGATATAATCGGAACAACCAAAATGTCAACTGTGTGAACGACCAAGAGTGCAACGATTACAATAATGATTTTGACGATGAACAGGGAAACTACAAGGAGCCGGAGATGGTCGAGCAAAACTATTCTCCAGATGGCCAGGAAGACTAGAAACAAAACAAATTTTCCATATGTCGTCCAATTTTAAAAATTTCATTGAACTACATATTAAAGATGTCGATTTTAAACTGAAATTCTTATTAGACACTGGAGCAGACATCACCCTTGTTAAAGAAGATTTATTAAAGAATCATAAAGAAAACCCTCAAGATTATTGCCGTTTTACAGGCATAACAGACGAAGAAATCACCTCTATCGGGTCCACAGACATAATTATCACTTTTGATGGGACCAACTTGAAACATAAGGTACAACTGGTGCATGGAGATTTCCCAATTAAAGCGGACGGAATATTAGGAAGAGATTTCCTAACAAAGTATAAATGTAATATCGATTATGAGACTCATATCTTAAAAATAAACTATAATAACGATCAATTGGAAATACCAATAAGTAATGCAGCATCAAAAATCAACCTTGTAAAAATTCCACCAAGATCAGAAGCCATTGTACCATTCCACATAGAACTAGAAGAGGATTCATTAGTCTGTAACAGAGAAATTGATAAGGGCATATTCCTTGCAAACACAATCCTACCCAAAGATGGAAACAAACACATAAAACTATTGAATACAACTGATAAAAATATAACTATTAGAAATTTAGAATTAAAAATACTCCCATTAACAAAATATGACATAATCAATATAAGCGGAAATAAAACACAGCACGACGAACAGAGATTCCAGCAAATACTGAAGAGTATTGATTTTGAAAATACGAATCAAGTTGAGCAGAAACAACTGAAGGATATACTGAGGAACTACCAATCGATATTTCACCTGGAAGGAGAACAACAAACAACTTCTACAAACAGGATATCCGATTGAATGACTCAACACCGGTCTATATAAGAAATTACAGATTACCTCACGCACACAAGGAGGAGATAGAGCGTCAGGTACAAGAACTATTAAAAAAACGGTATTATAGAACCTTCAGTGAGTCCATACAATGCACCATTGCTACTCGTGCCTAAGAAAGGACAGACGGATTTAAGGAAGTGGAGACTAGTAGTAGACTTCAGACAGTTGAACAATAAGATAGTCAATGACAAATTTCCCCTTACGAGACTCGAGGACATACTCGACAAACTAGGGAGAGCTAAGTATTTTTCAACGCTTGATATGACTAGTTCATTTCATCAAATAGGACTGAAACCTGCGTCAAGACCATGCACAGCATTTTCTACACCAGATGGACATTACCAATATACAAGGCTACCTTTTGGATTAAAGATTTCTTCGAATAGTTTCCAAAGAATGTTAACTCTAGCATTATCAGGCTTAGAAGCTGAAGCATTTCTGTACGTGGATGATATAATCATATTTGGCTGTAGTTTAGACCACCACAATAAAAATTTGATAAAAGTACTAGACAGGATTAAGCAATACAATTTGAAATTAAATGCGAACAAATGCTCTTTTCTCAAGCCGGAGGTAATATATTTGGGGCATCTCATTACGGCTAATGGAATAAAACCTGATCCCAGTAAATTTGATGCGATAACTAAGTATCCAACCCCGACAAACGCAGACGAAGTACGCAGATTTGTGGCATTTTGTAACTACTACAGAAGGTTTATCAAAGATTTCGCACAAATCGCAAATTGCCTGAATGCAGTAGTAAAGAAAGGTGTGAAGTTCGAATGGACAGCTGAGCGGGATAAAGCTTTCAATACTTTGAAAACTAAACTAATTAACCCACCTATCTTACAATATCCGGATTTCGACAAGCCGTTCATTTTAACTACAGATGCCTCCGACTACGCTTTAGGAGCAGTCCTTTCACAAGAAAAACTCAGAGAAGATCTACCAATATCGTATGCTAGCAAAGTCCTTCAAAAACATGAAAAAAATAAATCAGTTATAGAAAAGGAACTTTTGGCAATACATTGGGGCATACAATTCTTCAGACCATATCTTTTCGGGAGGCGATTCACAGTAGTCACAGACCACAGACCTTTGGTATCTTTATTCTCACACAAAAATCCAAGTTCTAAATTGACAAGAATGAGAATAGAATTGGCTGATTATGACTTCGACATAGTTTACAAACAAGGAAAAAACAACACAAACGCTGATGCATTATCAAGAATAAAGATTGACTCCGATTTACTAAAGAACATGATTCCCACAAATGAGGACAAGACGGTAAAGAAAACGCTTGTCATAACAAGAAGCAAGACAAAACAACAGGAGCAAGAAGACAAAAATAAAAACATTGATAGCAAATTTAAACGACTTCGCATGTGGAATTGCACATCAATTAATGATATAAAAAAGGCGCGCAAACTAAAATTTGAAACAATCAAAACAAACACGAAAATGGTCAAAGTAGAACCAGATGACCTAAACAATGAAACACGAGTCTACTGTAGTGAAGTTTCATGTCGTTCCGACGATTTCATGGAGATGCTACGAAAAGAACTCAACAAAAGACTTGTTAAACGTCCCAATCATCAAGATGATTCGGAAGAACCACAGTCAATGAAAACTATCCAATACTGTCTAGAGAACAGTGATGATATATTTGAAATAATTCCACAAGAGGAATTTTTTAAAAAATTTAATGAGCTACCTGATGTAGCAAGCGACGTCACAATAATCACATACACGAAGCCTCGGCTTATACAAAATCACCAAGATCAAATAAAACTAATAAAACAACATCATGAAACGCCATGCGGAGGTCATTTCGGAATAAGAAAGACCACACTGAAATTGAAACAACGGTATCTATGGAAGAATCTTGCACACATGGTTAAAGAATTTGTTAACACTTGCGACAAATGTCAACGGAACAAACAGATAAGACATACGAAGGAACCACTGACAATTACCGACACCCCTACACGAACTTTTGAAACAATGACAATTGACACTGTCGGACCTTTACCACCTTCAGAAGCATTCCGTTACATACTGACTACACAATGCGAATTGACTAAATTCATAATAGCATGCCCAATGGAAAACAAAGAGGCAAAGACAATCGCAAAGACTCTAGTGGAGAACGTCATATTGAGGTATGGGATATTCAATGCCCTAAAGTCAGATAGAGGAACAGAATTCATAAATGAGGTTTTAAGAGAGGTTTGCACACTTCTGAATATAGAACAAAAATTCTCAACCCCATACCACCACGAGACCCTAGGCACAGTGGAAAGGAACCATAGAGTATTGAATGAATATTTTCTATCTTTCGTAAACGACGAAAATTGGCATGAATGGTTACCATACTATTCATTCGCTTATAACACGACACCACATGTAGACACAGAATATAGTCCATTTGAATTAGTATACGGACGATTAGCAATATTACCAGGGGAGGAGGTAATGGCACATGGGAAAATTTATAATTACGACAATTATGCAAACGAAATGAAGGCAAGAATGAAATTTTCTCTGGAAAAGGCTAGATCATTTTTGGAGACAGTAAAATCTAGGCGACACATTCGGTCAGACCAGATTAGAAAGAGTTTAAAACTTTGTATAGGCGATTTAGTATTACTAAAGGTAGAAAATAGAAGGAAAAATATGGCACCATACTCAGGTCCATTTGAAATATTGAAGGTATTAGAACCAAACATACTTATAAGAATTAACGATAAGGAGAAATTAGTACATAAGAACAATGTCAAATTATATAAAACAAATTCAACTACAAATTAACAATATAAGCAAACATTCCATATATTTTTTTTTTCTCTCTCCACGAACAATTTTATTGCACAATAATTAAGAAAACATAGCACTTAAGTAGAATATGATACCACTCTATAAAAAAATACAATGACGAACAAATACAGAACCCGATCATTTTCTGAAAATCATGAAATAGCTTCACTATTGTATGATTTTTCTTAAGGGTGAGGGTGTAGTGTACTCACACATTTGTTCTTCAGTGTATTTCTGAAATAAACAAAACTCAGCTATTCTTCAGTTACCCTAATAAATACAAAGTACGGTTAATGTCGTTGACACTTGAGTTGACTGACTAAAGCGTCACTCGAATTGGATCAATCCATTTCTCGTCACACTTCACCGTTTTGGTTTCTTCCAGAGAACCGCTGACCCAAACATTTTTATGGAGCGCCGGCCCATGAGTGTAATTAGACACCGTATGGAATACTTTGAATATGTGCCGCGAAAAGTATCAGGCGCACAGATAATGTAGAGCAAGAACTGACCTAGGAAACTGAATAGTGGCTGAATAGAATTTATCTAGAATGTAAGCAATACTGTATTGATGTATAGATAATTAAGCGATATATACAATGTAAAAAGAAAGATGAAGACTAGGGTATATAAACCCAACATCTTCTCAAATAAAATCAGATTCATTTTGTTTTTGAAACCAAGAACGAAGAATTTCAATCATTGATAATCTCGGCAAGAGCCAAGCTGAATAAACCTAACAATTCACAAAGTTCAAGCCAATATTATCAAAAAGGGGTAACCTGACCAGAAAAAGGGCAGCGACTAAAAAGTTCACCCTTAGCACAGCGATCAGCTTATTACACGATCTTACCCAATTTCTGCATAGGTGTTTCTAGTTGGATTATAAGATGTTGTACCCAATTTATAGAAAATCGGGTACAATATGTGGTTTCTAGAGCGGAAAAAGTGAAAGCGGGAGCGACATTTGTATGGGGGCTATATCTAAATCTGAACCGATCTTACCCAATTTCAGCATAGGTGTTTCTAGTTGGATTATAAGATGTTGTGCCAAATTTAAAGAAAATCGGGTACAAGATGTGGTTTCTAGAGCGGAAAATGTCAAATCGGGAGCGACATTTGTATGCGGACTATATCTAAATCTGAACAGATCTTACTCAATTTCTGCATAGGTGTTTGTAGTTGGAATATAAGATGTTGTGCCAATCTTGAAGAAAATCGGGTACAATACGTGGTTTCTAAAGCAGAAAAAGTGAAATAGGGAGCGACATTTGTATGGGGGCTATATCTAAATCTGAACCGATCTTACCCAATTTCAGCATAGGTGTTTCTAGTTGGATTATAAGATGTTGTGCCAAATTTAAAGAAAATCGGGTACAAGATGTGGTTTCTAGAGCGGAAAATGTCAAATCGGGAGCGACATTTGTATGCGGACTATATCTAAATCTGAACAGATCTTACTCAATTTCTGCATAGGTGTTTGTAGTTGGAATATAAGATGTTGTGCCAAATTTAAAGAAAATCGGGTACAAGATGTGGTTTCTAGAGCGGAAAATGTCAAATCGGGAGCGACATTTGTATGCGGACTATATCTAAATCTGAACAGATCTTACTCAATTTCTGCATAGGTGTTTCTAGTTGGATTATAAGATGTTGTGCCAAATTTAAAGTAAATCGGGTACAAGATGTGGTTTCTAGAGCGGAAAATGTCAAATCGGGAGCGACATTTGTATGGGGGCTATATCTAAATCTGAACCGATCATACCTACTTTCAGCATAGGTGCTTCTAGTTCGATTATAAAATGTTGTGCCAATTTTAAAGAAAATCGGGTACAATATGTGGTTTCTAAAGCGGAAAAAAGTGAAATAGGGAGCGACATTTGTATGGGGGCTATATCTAAGTCTGAACCGATCTTACCCAATTTCTGCATAGGTGTTTCTAGTTGGATTATTAGATGTTGTGCCAAATTTAAAGTAAATCGGGTACAAGATGTGGTTTCTAGAGCGGAAAATGTCAAATCGGGAGCGACATTTGTATGGGGGCTATATCTAAAACTGAACCAATCTTACCCAATTTCTGCGTAGGTGTTTCTAGTTGGATTATAAGATGTTGTACCCAATTTAAAGAAAATCGGGTACAATATGTGGTTTCTAGAGCGGAAAAAGTGAAATCGGGAGCGACATTTATATGGGGGCTATATCTAAATCTGAACCGATCTTACCCAATTTCTGCATAGGTGTTTGTAGTTGGAATATAAGATGTTGTGCCAATCTTGAAGATAATCGGGTACAATACGTGGTTTCTAAAGCAGAAAAAGTGAAATAGGGAGCGACATTTGTATGGGGGCTATATCTAAATCTGAACCGATTTCCTCCAAATTCAATACCGATGGTCCTTGGCCAGAAAAAATAACTTCTCCTATGTTTCATGACAATCGGACAACAATTGCGACCTGTAGAGTGCGAACAAGCTTAGATGGACAGCAGACGGACGGACAGACAGACATCGGTAAATCGATTCAGCTGGTGATTCTAAGCCGATCCGTATACTTAAAGGTGGGTCTAGCTCGATTATTTCGTGGTGTTACAAACATTTGGCGCGAAACTAACTTATAATACCCTATTCCACGAAGTGGTGTAGGGTATAAAAATATTAATGAATCGTTCATCAGTCGATTGACAAATCTACGGAAAGGGTTAACAAACGGAACCAGCATAGATGTTTCTAGTTCGATTATAAAATTTTGTGCCAATTTTAAAGAAAATCGGGTACAATATGTGGTTTCTAAAGCGGAAAAAGTGAAATAGGGAGCGACATTTGTATGGGGGCTATATCTAAATCTGAACCGATCATACCCACTTTCAGCATAGGTGTTTCTAGTTGGATTATAAGATGTTGTGCCAAATTTAAAGAAAATCGGGTACAATATGTGGTTTCTAGAGCGGAAAATGTCAAATCGGGAGCGACATTTGTATGGGGACTATATCTAAATCAGAACAGATCTTACCCAATTTCTGCATAGGTGTTTCTAGTTGGATTATAAGATGTTGTGCCAAATTTAAAGAAAATCGGGTACAAGATGTGGTTTCTAGAGCGGAAAATGTCAAATCGGGAGCGACATTTGTATGGGGGCTATATCTAAATCTGAACCGATCATACCCACTTTCATCATAGGTGTTTCTAGTTCGATTATTAAATGTTATGCCAATTTTAAAGAAAATCGGGTGCAATATGTGGTTTCTAAATCGGAAAAAGTGAAATAGGGAGCGACATTTGTATGGGGGCTATATCTAAATCTGAACCGATCTTACCCAATTTCTGCATAGGTGTTTCTAGTTGGATTATAAGATGTTGTACCCAATTTATAGAAAATCGGGTACAATATGTGGTTTCTAGAGCGGAAAAAGTGAAAGCGGGAGCGACATTTGTATGGGGGCTATATCTAAATCTGAACAGATCTTACTCAATTTCTGCATAGGTGTTTGTAGTTGGAATATAAGATGTTGTGCCAATCTTGAAGAAAATCGGGTACAATACGTGGTTTCTAAAGCAGAAAAAGTGAAATAGGGAGCGACATTTGTATGGGGGCTATATCTAAATCTGAACCGATCTTACCCAATTTCAGCATAGGTGTTTCTAGTTGGATTATAAGATGTTGTGCCAAATTTAAAGAAAATCGGGTACAAGATGTGGTTTCTAGAGCGGAAAATGTCAAATCGGGAGCGACATTTGTATGCGGACTATATCTAAATCTGAACAGATCTTACTCAATTTCTGCATAGGTTTTTGTAGTTGGAATATAAGATGTTGTGCCAAATTTAAAGAAAATCGGGTACAAGATGTGGTTTCTAGAGCGGAAAATGTCAAATCGGGAGCGACATTTGTATGCGGACTATATCTAAATCTGAACAGATCTTACTCAATTTCTGCATAGGTGTTTCTAGTTGGATTATAAGATGTTGTGCCAAATTTAAAGTAAATCGGGTACAAGATGTGGTTTCTAGAGCGGAAAATGTCAAATCGGGAGCGACATTTGTATGGGGGCTATATCTAAATCTGAACCGATCATACCTACTTTCAGCATAGGTGCTTCTAGTTCGATTATAAAATGTTGTGCCAATTTTAAAGAAAATCGGGTACAATATGTGGTTTCTAAAGCGGAAAAAAGTGAAATAGGGAGCGACATTTGTATGGGGGCTATATCTAAGTCTGAACCGATCTTACCCAATTTCTGCATAGGTGTTTCTAGTTGGATTATTAGATGTTGTGCCAAATTTAAAGTAAATCGGGTACAAGATGTGGTTTCTAGAGCGGAAAATGTCAAATCGGGAGCGACATTTGTATGGGGGCTATATCTAAAACTGAACCAATCCGTATACTTAAAGGTGGGTCTAGCTCGATTATTTCGTGGTGTTACAAACATTTGGCGCGAAACTAACTTATAATACCCTATTCCACGAAGTGGTGTAGGGTATAAAAATATTAATGAATCGTTCATCAGTCGATTGACAAATCTACGGAAAGGGTTAACAAACGGAACCAATTTTTATTTCAAATTTTTCATATCTAATTATAATAATACTTAAATTTTTTTCTTTAAATTGGCCTTTATTATACCCTCCAACTGCTAAAGTATATATATTCTGCGTCGTGGTAAAATTCTAAGACGATCTAGGCATGTCCGTCTGTCTGTTGAAAACACGAACGAAATAAGCTAGGAGGTTCACATTTTCTGTAAATGTGTCTTATGGTTGCAGATCGGTTGGGATTGAAAGTGGGCGAAAGCGGCACAGAGGGACTTTTTTCCCTAACAAGGACGCCTAATATTTCGACTATTTAAGCATTTTTTTAATTTCTGTTTTATATGCACTTGGAATTTGTTGCGTATTTCCTCTTGGAGCGTACCAGCAAAGTAAATACAAGTTTTAGCGAGCGAAATGGGACAAAACTGGATAAAAATGGCACCAATCAGGCGACAACAGCTAGAACAGCTTTAATTGTGTAGATACGTAAAATAGATCGATTTTTTAAAAATCGTACTTTTAAGGGATAAAATTAAAAAGAGGCATAAAAATGGTACCAACCAAATCGCTGAAGTTGAAATCATGAAATTTGATGTATACTTTCATTTGACTGTGAAGAGAGAAACAAGAAGGATTTTTTTCGAAATTTGAACTTTTATGCGGAAAATGGGGCTGCAGCTACAATAATGAAATTCGGCGTGCACATTTCTTTGACTGCGTAGACGCGAAAAATAAAGAAATCTTTCGGTATTCGTGCCTTCATGGTCTAAATGGGATCAAATTTAGCATAAATCTGTAGCTAGAATCGTGATATTCAATATTTACACGTCTGACTGCGTATACGCGGAAAGTAAGAGGTCCGAATTTTTCTAAATTCTCAAATAGATATTATAAGCAAAAATGGATATTATTTCAATGAACAATTTAAAAACCAAAATATGTTAAATAAAGAAAGGATGGAACATTTTGGTAACATCTCTTCACATATAAATAATGAACAAGAAAATATATCCACAGTACTTATGAAAAGCCATGAAAGATTTTCTAACAGAATAAATAAAGAAGAAAAGGAAATTTCTAAAATGCAATATTTAAATATAATCAATTATAATATCGACTTATTATTTATTAAGTAAAAAAGAAATAGATCTAATTTACAATGTAATTAATAATGAAATACATGAAAAAAACTCAATCGAACAATTATATGAAATTCTAGAATTGCAAGCATATTATAAGAATACAGATATAATTTTTAATGTAAAAATTCCTATATTTCATATATACTATATCTCACATTATCCCCTTGGTAATAAAGGAAACTAGGCAAATTATAACATTAGAGTATATCGCATACCATACATTTTTTTCAAAATTTGTGCTTAAAAATAGAAAAAATATTTATTTGTAAGAAACCTACTAAAACTGATAAATTAGAACAATCTTTATGCATTGGTAAATTATTAAATAATCAACAACCAAAATGTAACATACGAGATGTAGCCAAACTAGAATTATTTTTCAACTTTATCATGTTTATCAGTGTTCCAAAAACCTATGTACAATCAAATTGTAGTAAACCTTTTATGTAATCAACACAAAGTGTGCAGTGTCCGTGAATGGATTGACTTATGCACTCATTGACAACCTACCTAGAGCAAATTAACATTACCTTCCGTGAACCAATAAAAGTTATTCCAGATGCTATAATAGAGGAATTAAATCTACAAAAACTTAAATCGTATCAATTTGGAGACCACCAAATGATGACGGATTTCAAAGTAGCAACGACTACACATCAACTCGTCACTTATACCAAGCAAAAAATTAGTGTTTGCTTTCGAAGCAGGTTACATTAGAAATACTTGACTACTTGATACGCATTGCCAATTTTCACTGGTTGCTTGCACATCGCATTCTACTGGAGTAGCAATGAAACGCGTTGCCAAGAACTAATTCTTCATTTACTTTCTTATGAACGAAAAGTTAGTCAGATCTACTTTATTTTCAAATGGCCTCCTTAACTCGTACAGACCAAAAAACAATTGGTTATGAATTATGAAAATAAGCTTCAACTTTCAAGTTACTCTCTTTGTTCTCAATTTCATGAAATAGAAGTGGTTTTGGCTTAACTCTAAGATCTTACTAAAATCGCTAAGAAATATATTCAAGTTGCCTACTTGATTCTTTTATTCTCAAAAAAGAAGCGAGTAACAAATCAAATAAGGGAGTATTTTTTATTTTTATGTTCATTTATTGAGCGGAGAGAAAAATGTATAGCAGTGTTGCCGTTTCTGACAAAATTTCAATTATTAAGTGGAACTACATTAAATAACTACATTATATTTATTTTACCTTAAAAAAAACATCATGTTTTACTACTTCTGCCAAATTCATAGCAATTTAAGAAGAAGAATTTTATAATTTGTTTAATAAACCTTTGATAAATTATTATGAATTTGGCAATTGTATGTATCTATTTTTATTGTTAATTTGTAAAATAACATCAGAATATATTTGTCGTGAAAGTGGAAAGACGTGTTGTTAAAGAAGACATAAAGTGATAAATAAACAAGTAAGGAAAGGCTAAAGTCGGGCGGGGCCGACTATATGATACACTACACTTTCCAACCGAATACAGTCCAACTCTGTAAAAAAGTGAAAACGGGAAGAATTTTTGTATGTTTCCTAATCATAGGCTAAATCATAGGCTTCATATCAAATCGATAAGAATATTTGTATCGGGGCTATATCCAAACATGGAAAAATGTGACTAACTTTCACAATAAGTTCTTCCACTTCAAATATAAGGTGTTATGCTCACTTTGAAGAAATTCGGTGAAAATTCGTGGTTTCTGGGGCGGAAAAAGTTAAATCGGGAGCGAAATTTGTATGGGAGCTATATATAAATCTGAACCGATCTGTCCCATTTTTACCACAGGTGTTTCTAGTTGAAATATAAGATGTTTTGCCAAATTTGAAGACAATCTGATACAATATGTGGTTTCTAGAGCGGAAAAAGTCAAATCGGGAGCTATATATAAATCTGAACCGATCTGCCCCATTTTTACCACAGGTCTTTCTAGTTGAAATATAAGATGTTTTGCCAAATTTGAAGACAATCTGATACAATATGTGGTTTCTAGAGCGGAAAAAGTCAAATCGAGAGCGAAATTTGTATGGGAGCTATATATAAATCTGAACCGATCTGACCCATTTTTACCACAGGTGTTTCTAGTTGAAATATAAGATGTTTTGCCAAATTTGAAGACAATCTGAAACAATATGTGCTTTCTAGAGCGGAAAAAGTCAAATCGGGAGCGAAATTTGTATGGGAGCTATATATAAATCTGAACCGATCTGACCCATTTTTACAACAGGTGTTTCTAGTTGAAATATAAGATGTTTTGCCAAATCTGAGACAATCTGATTCAATATGTGGTTTCTAGAGCGGAAAAAGTGAAATCGAGAGCGAAATTTGTATGGGAGCTATATATAAAGCTGAACCGATCTGACCCATTTTTACCACAGGTGTTTCTAGTTGAAATATAAGATGTTTTGCCAAATCTGAAGACAATCTGATACAATATGTGGTTTCTAGAGCGGAAAAAGTCAAATCGGGAGCGAAATTTGTATGGGAGCTATATATAAATCTGAACCGATCTGACCCATTTTTACCACAGGTGTTTCTAGTGGGAATATAAGATGTTTTGCCAATTTTGAAGAAAATCTGTTGTAATATGTGGTATCTAGAGTGAAAAGTGCCGAATCGGGAGTGAAATTCGTATGGGGGCTATATCTAAATCTGAACCGATTTTCTTCAAATTAAATAGCGTTCGTTCTTATCCCGAAAAACTTCGTTGTGCAAAGTTTCATTTGGTTCTGTCTACAATTGCGACCTGTGTCGTGATTACAAGAATAGATGGACGGACGGACAGACAGACAGACGGACATTGCTAAATCGATTCAGAAAGTGATTCTAAGTCGATCGGTATAATTAACAATGGGTCTATCTCTCTTCCTTTTGGGTGTTACAAACAAATACACAAAGACATAATACTCTCGTGGAGTGTATAAAAACAAAATGTCAAGTAAGTCACAATTTTACAAAAACAAGAAGATAGAAAAACAAACATATTGTCTGTACCATCGCTATGCGAAGAAAGTGCACCTGACCAATTTTGTGAACATGCTGAAGAGTCTACTACTGAATTTGCGCCTCATGTGGACATCACACAAAAACTACGAAAAAAACGTTAAGGCTTTGTGATAAGAGTATTTCAGAAGTTTCTATTGACATGGGTATTGATGGACTTGCTCTCTTTAAAAGTCAGGATATGGCCAATTCCAGGCAAAATATCTAACGTTAAAAACACTGATGTTTTTCTAATAGGAACTTATCGAAACCTTCACGGGATGACACATTTCTTCACGACTTTCTAAATGAGTATAAAATACTAAAAGCAAATGGTCTTGCTTATGAAGGTAGAACCGTTGAATGTTCTATTCGCGCATTTATTTGTTACGCGCCAGCACGTGCATATATTCAGGGTATTAAAGGGCATACATCATTTAAAGGATGTTCAAAATGTCAGCAGTTGGGGAAAAGAATAGTTAAGGTAAATACATTCAGTATCAGAAAGGGATTCATAAGAACTGACAAAAGTTTTTCTGATAGGTTAGACCCTGAATTTCATCAACCATTTGCTAAAAAACTGAAAATGAGTCTGGAAGAAGTTGGAATTAAGTTGATTTCACAATTCCCCATAGAACCGATGCGCCTAGTTAACCTTGGGATAATGAAAAAAATCTAAATTTCATTTTAGATAATAAAACTTGTCTAAAATTGAGCAAAAACTGCAAGTTAGCAATGTCTGGTATTCTCTTGTCACTTCCACTCAATATTCCAAAGGAGTTTGCACGGTGGAAAGCAACAGAATTTAGGCAATTTCTCCTATATACTGGTATTATCGTTTTACAACAAATACTACCAACTGTGTTGTATGATCATTTTTACTGCTCCGCTGTTCTTAAAGAATTTTATTATACCCAATGGCTATTTCTGAGTCCCTAACAGTTGTTGACGAAATGCTATCAACTTTTGTTCGAAAATTTCCAGTTTTGTATGGAAAAGCTAGTGTTTCCTATAATGTCCATAATTTGCAGCACTTGAGATAATGTGTCGATCAGTTTGGATCTTTAACTAAAATCTCAGCGTATGTATATGAAAATTTCATGAAAGTTTAGAAGCATCGAATAAAAATGCCAAAGCACATTGATGGGATTTGGCAACTCTGTCTGAATAAGCAGTAAAGTTTTTGTGCTCCGTGCTTTTTTCTAAATAATTATGTTTTGTGTTTCAAGTGGATATTTTTTCACAACTAGTGAACTAATTTGAAGATAAGTGATCGTTCTATTGGTGTACTAATTTGTGATACTACTTTTGTTACATTTTTATTGTTTAAAAGAGTAATTTTTGGTTAAGAATTTGTTTCTTCACCAAACAACAACAATTACTGCTGCTCTATATCCATTATTATTGTTATTGTGATTAACGTTTTTTGTCTTTGTTTTAACATTCGTTTTTTGTTTGTCTATTCTGACAGTGTTGCCACTTAATCGATTTGTCAAATTTTTTAGTGATTTTTTTTTTTCACGCGCGTATTTTTTATTAGTATCATTACAGTAAAGGGTGGAATTATTTATTTACCTTATACTAATAATTTGTGCATGTTTTAAAAGATGTCTTGTTCGTCCGAAAAATGTAAAATTGTCTCTGATATAGAGATCACAATAGAGTGTTGGCTTTGCACTGGTCAGTGGCATGCTAAGTGTGCCGGAATTAGTGCAAGGATTGTGGATGCTCTGTGCGGAGACAACAATGGTCTTAGGTGGTGCTGCACTAAATGTAGGAAAATTAGTGTAAACTTTTATAACTTTTTTAAGGGCTCCATGACTGAGGTTACCGAGCTGTCTAGGGAGCTTTGGTCCATTTATACGCGATTTTCTAAATTCGGCATGCAATCTAGTGGTACTTCTGGTGAATTGGCCATGGCCCCGGAGATGAAAATGGTCTTCGTCTCGAGGTTCGCCCCAGATACCACAGTTGATGACTTGACTTTAGATCCAAGATTGAGGGTGATTTTTACCTTAGGTCTTTTAAATTGAAGTCATCATTTTCTCAAAGTCGGGCTTCTTTTAAGATTATTACGCTGACTTCTGGCCACCTAGGGCAATTCTTAAGGAATTTGTGGATAGGGTGGACAATTTGACTCGTCTGCCTTTGAGGTCAGCTACTGTCCCAAAAAACTAATTGATTCTTTTTATATCGATAGGGTTCTCCCCATATCTCTCCCAGAGGACAATTACCATCCTACCTTAGGTTTATCAATGTTGTACTCCAATGAATCTCATTCTTCTACCTCTCATGATGATCTCACCGTTTCTTGTTACAGAAGGACAAATTTTATACTGCTTAACTCTCTTCTCCGTGAATTTGATTGGAATTCCGTCTGTAGTTGTAGCCACTATGCAGATATTGACGCTGTTGTGGATAAATTTTATCAAATTCTTAGGGACTTCCTGTCACAATCAGTACCGAAAATTCGAGTTGGGCAATCTGAAAGACTACCTTGGTCTTCTCATAAATTGTCCTGAATGAAAAATTCGAGAAGTAGGCTTTTTAAGAAGTTTAAGAAATCTGGATTGAATTCCGATTATGTAAGATACTCTATTGCTAGGTCGAGATATAACGTCGAATCTCAGAGATGTTATAGACTATACTTGGAAAAGGTGAAGAATGATTTTCGAAATAACCCTAGAGCTTTTTACGATTTTGTTAATTTGAAACGTAAATCCACATCTAAACCAACTAGGATTAGAATGGATGGCTTGGAATATTGTGAGGACCAGGATATTGCTCATTGTTTAGCGAATTTTTTTGCGACCATATATTCAAATAGATCTTATCGATCCGACAGCAATTATTGATTGCCCTTGGTCTTGTCAAGTTTGAATGATCTAGAATCAACAAATAGTGTCGGCCCCGATGGGGTGCCAAGTATAATTTTAAAATTCTGTGCTAGTGGTTTGGCTATTCTTCTGACGTTATTGTTTAATACTTCGTTGAGATTTGGATATTTCCCTTCGGCTTGGAGGCAGTCGTTCATTGATCCCCTACATAAATCTGGCAGTCTAATTGACGTTTCGAATTATAGACGGATAGCTAAATTAAGTGTTATCCCTAAGCTTTTTGAGAAACTGGTGACTAAAGTTGTTTCTCACAGCGTTTCTTCTATTTTGAGTCCCGGCCAACATGGGTTTCGTAAAGGCTTATCGACCACGACGAATTTGACTCAGTTTACCTCACACGTTATTGATGGGTTTGTTCTGGGTAAGACTGACGTCATTTACACGGATTTTAGCAAGGTGTTTGATAAAGTCAATCACGAGCATTTGTTATATAAATTAGATAGAATTGGTTTTAGCAGTAATTTTTTGAAATGGATATCTTCTTATCTGAATAATCGTTCGCAGATTGTCAAATTCGGAAATTCTTGTTCTAGGCCAATTCTGGTTTCATCGGGAGTTCCCCTAGGTAGTCATCTTGGGCCTATACTATTTTTATTATTCATAAATGATCTCCCGGAGTCTATTATAAACTCTAGGATTTTAATGTATGCGGATGATGTGAAAATATTTTTGTCTTATAAACAGCCAGAATATTCTCATTATTTGCAGGACGACTTAGATAATTTGGATGTTGGTGTGACATAAACTGCATGGAACTTAATTTACGGAAATGCAAGCATATGCGTTTCTTTAGATCGAATTCGAAATTTGTCAGACATAATCTTATTGGAGCTGAGTTAGAGACAGTTGATTCTTTTGTAGATCTTGGTATTCTGATTGATTCGAAACTTGATTTCAACAATCATAATATGGCCATAGTTAACAAGGCGTATGGTGTTCTTGGCTTTATTAAACGTTGGGTTAAAGAATTTTCTGATCCCTATGTGACGAAACAGTTATTTACTTCGCTCGTTAGTCCTATTTTGGAATATGGTTCTGTAGTATGGGACCCTCAGTTATGAATGGTGATGTCTCATCTGAATATCTTATTTCTAGGATTAAGTTTAACGTGCCACCAACTAGATACTATCAGTTTCTTCATATTGATTTTCAGCGTACGAATTATGCTTCTGCGCAGCCCATTCGTAGAATGTGTATTGATTTTAATTCATTGTACCACATCATAGATTTTGGTGTCGGAATCGATACAATAAAGTCAAGGATTCTCTCGTACTTGAATGTTTAGTGTTCTGTTTTAGTATTATTAAATGTAATGTATTGCTTCTATGTCAAATGTTAGCATTAACCTTTAGTGTAGTTTGTTTTTTCCGGCTGAAGATATTTAATCTGTAGCCGGTATTCCACCCTCTACCGCTTGTCCGCCACAGTTCGGACTGTGGTGTGTACGTTGTCCCTACGTTATGGGGACGAGGCCCTCTCGGTCGGAAGGGGCGGGAGTGAGTGGCGTTGGGGCCGTTCGATAAAAAAAAACAGATATTCAATAAATTCGCAAATGCCCCAATATCTCAAGAAAAAATAGTGGTTGGTCCTAAGACAAACAGTAAAGTTGAAGTAGTTTCAATTAGAACTCAAACATCGTACTTTACAAATGATGTTTGTTTGTGTTAATGCCAGTTTATTTTAATTTCCAAATTGTTCGAAGATGGAACTTTTATCGGTAGACCCTTCTTAAATCGAAAAAGTTATACCCACTATAGATCTAGGAATCTGTATAGAATAGAAAACAGCATATATAGCATTACAAGCAACATGATGGCATTACCCCTGAGAGACAATATGATTCTTATTACTATATTACACACCTGCACCTAAATTGTTTAACTAATATAAACGAATTTTAGAAAAAAATAGCAAAGATAAAATCAAAAGGGCAGCTCAAACATCAAGATGTACACCAACATTCAGATGTATTACATAAATTAGATTCAATACAAAATACATAGAGTCAATTACAACGTAAGTATTCATATATTAAAATTTTAGAGAGATCTGAAGGAAATACATTAATGATTTCATAATTAATAATTTCTCAGAACCACAAAATAAACAAAATGATGTCCATTCCAAACTCGATTCTATAAATAATACTTTGGCCAAACTGAAACGTAAATATAAATTCCCAAAAAGTTACATTTCTATTGATATTTTCATTATTATAACGCAGATTCGCAAAATCACCAAACTGAGTTCAATTCAAAAGTACTAGCTTACCAAACAAGTACAACTCTATTTCAGATATTATATCAATTCAAAATAACTTCTTGACGAATGTCCTCTCTGAACATATTGTTGCTTTGAGAACGTCCTTCAAAGTTAATTTTGAAGCTCCAAAATATGCAGATTTCTTTCCACTGAAATTCGAATTGATTAATATGGACCAAATGATTAACGACAACAACAAAAGTGAAATGGTAATATTCAAAATAATTATGTTTATATATATATTTTTAGACTTGACAATTAAATAATTTTATATCCTCTATACATCGAAAATTGGAATAAAAGGCATCACAGGGGAATTGGAAACATATTTTTCAATGATATTATACTTGGATATAACGTCAGTGGAATTCAAGGAAAAGGCTAATGGACTTCAAAAATCTGATGAATGTATTATTCTGTAAGTATGTTTCGGCACAGAAGTAGTGTTTAATAATAATGCATTTTTATCTTTACAGTGACCACTACGACCGATGGATGTTCAGAACTTGAGTTCATTGCAAGTATGCGTAAAGCACTCAAATCCGCGAAGAACAAACACTTCAAAGCCACTTGCTTGAAGAAAAAGTTGGAAAAGGAAAACATTTTCGCTGTATAACATATCAAAATATTTTTTATTTAAGTTCTTCACTTTAAATGAATTTGATAATACAAAGTGAAAATAGATAGTTTTTGTTTATTTTATGTTTATGAAAAAAATCCAATAAAACTATGAATACAATCAAAATCGGTAGCTCTAACTAATTCTTTTGCAAAAATAAGAACTACTTCTAAAGATAGAAAGGGAAGTAGTTGTTTTGGAATATTATGAATTTCAAAAACAAAAAAATAAGAAGTTCCAAATAAGAAAAACGGAAGTAGTATAAAACAAGTAAGGAAAGGCTAAAGTCGGGCGGGGCCGACTATATAATACCCTACACGTATTTACCTCGCTTTGATTACTAAACCCAGGTATTTCATGGGATCTTTATGTAGTTCATATAAACTATACTATAACTAAACTATACTATAATTGATCCAATTTTCCAGCAGATATTCCGAGTAAAGTAAATATAACATGATCTGGAAAAATTGATCAAGATCCAAAGACAAATACAGATTATACAGAGGTAATTGGATGAATCGGACATTTGAAGGGGGCCTATAACAACACTTGAGGCCTGTGCCAAAACATGCGCCAATATATTTCTCATTCACGGTAGGTATTCCTAGTTGAAACATAGAATGATCTGCAAAATTTGATGAAGATCCGAGGTAAGATGTAGTTTCTAGAGCTGTAATAGAGCAGAATGGGCCCCATTTATGTTATACCAAAGTATGGACATATGGGCATCTCCCCAACAGTATGGAAAGGCTAAAGACGGATGGAGCCGACTATATATCTCACTACAATTCAATTCATTCAAAAAGTGAAATCCTGTAAATGTATTGGTTTGACAAAAAATGTTATATCGGAAAGGACATTTGTATTGGGGTATATCGAAACCAGGAACGATGTGACCCGCTTTCACCATGTATGTTCATTGGTGAAATATAATATGTAAAGTTTGGCCAAACATTCGGGAGCAACATTTGTATGACGGCTATATCTAAATCTGAACCGATCCTACCCACTTTTAGCAAAGGTGTTTCTAGTTCGATTATAAAATGTTGTGCCAATTTTAAAGAAAATCGGGTACAATATGTGGTTTTTAGAGCGGAAAAAGTCAAATCAGGAGCGACATTTGTATGGGGGCTATATCTAAATCTGAACCGATCTTACCCAATTTTTGCATAGGTGTTTCTAGTTCGATTATAAAATGTTGTGCCAATTTTAAAGAAAATCGGGCACAATATGTGGATTTTAGAGCGGAAAAAGTCAAATCGGGAGCGACATTTGTATGGGGGCTATATCTAAATCTGAACCGATTTAACCCGCTTTCGCAACAGGTATTTCTAGTTTGATTATTAGGTGTTAAGCCACATTTGAAGAAAATCGGGTTCTATATGTGCTTTATAGGGCGGAATCTGTATAGAATAGAAAACAGCATATATAGCATTACAAGCAACATGATGGCATTACCCCTGAGAGACAATATGATTCTTATTACTATATTACACACCTGCACCTAAATTGTTTAACTAATATAAACGTATTTTAGAAAAAAATAGCAAAGATTAAATCAAAAGGGCAGCTCAAACATCAAGATGTACACCAACATTCAGATGTATTACATAAATTAGATTCAATACAAAATACATAGAGTCAATTACAACGTAAGTATTCATATATTAAAATTTTAGAGAGATCTGAAGGAAATACATTAATGATTTCATAATTAATAATTTCTCAGAACCACAAAATAAACAAAATGATGTCCATTCCAAACTCGATTCTATAAATAATACTTTGGCCAAACTGAAACGTAAAAATAAATTCCCAAAAAGTTACATTTCTATTGATATTTTCATTATTATAACGCAGATTCGCAAAATCACCAAACTGAGTTCAATTCAAAAGTACTAGCTTACCAAACAAATACAACTCTATTTCAGATATTATATCAATTCAAAATAACTTCTTGACGAATGTCCTCTCTGAACATATTGTTGCTTTGAGAACGTCCTTCAAAGTTAATTTTGAAGCTCCAAAATATGCAGATTTCTTTCCACTGAAATTCGAATTGATTAATATGGACCAAATGATTAACGACAACAACAAAAGTGAAATGGTAATATTCAAAATAATTATGTTTATATATATATTTTTAGACTTGACAATTAAATAATTTTATATCCTCTATACATCGAAAATTGGAATAAAAGGCATCACAGGGGAATTGGAAACATATTTTCCAATGATATTATACTTGGATATAACGTCAGTGGAATTCAAGGAAAAGGCTAATGGACTTCAAAAATCTGATGAATGTATTATTCTGTAAGTATGTTTCGGCACAGAAGTAGTGTTTAATAATAATGCATTTTTATCTTTACAGTGACCACTACGACCGATGGATGTTCAGAACTTGAGTTCATTGCAAGTATGCGTAAAGCACTCAAATCCGCGAAGAACAAACACTTCAAAGCCACTTGCTTGAAGAAAAAGTTGGAAAAGCATAACATATCAAAATATTTTTTATTTAAGTTCTTCACTTTAAATGAATTTGATAATACAAAGTGAAAATAGATAGTTTTTGTTTATTTTATGTTTATGAAAAAAATCCAATAAAACTATGAATACAATCAAAATCGGTAGCTCTAACTAATTCTTTTGCAAAAATAAGAACTACTTCTAAAGATAGAAAGGGAAGTAGTTGTTTTGGAATATTATGAATTTCAAAAACAAAAAAATAAGAAGTTCCAAAAAAGAAAAACGGAAGTAGTATAAAATAAGTAAGGAAAGGCTAAAGTCGGGCGGGGCCGACTATATAATACCCTACACGTATTTACCTCGCTTTGATTACTAAACCCAGGTATTTCATGGGATCTTTATGTAGTTCATATAAACTATACTATAACTAAACTATACCAATTTTCCAGCAGATATTCCGAGTAAAGTAAATATAACATGATCTGGAAAAATTGATCAAGATCCAAAGACAAATACAGATTATACAGAGGTAATTGGATGAATCGGACATTTGAAGGGGGCCTATAACAACACTTGAGGCCTGTGCCAAAACATGCGCCAATATATTTCTCATTCACGGTAGGTATTCCTAGTTGAAACATAGAATGATCTGCAAAATTTGATGAAGATCCGAGGTAAGATGTAGTTTCTAGAGCTGTAATAGAGCAGAATGGGCCCCATTTATGTTATACCAAAGTATGGACATATGGGCATCTCCCCAACAGTATGGAAAGGCTAAAGACGGACGGAGCCGACTATATATCTCACTACAATTCAATTCATTCAAAAAGTGAAATCCTGTAAATGTATTGGTTTGACAAAAAATGTTATATCGGAAAGGACATTTGTATTGGGGTATATCGAAACCAGGAACGATGTGACCCGCTTTCACCATGTATGTTTATTGGTGAAATATAATATGTAAAGTTTGGCCAAACATTCGGGAGCAACATTTGTATGACGGCTATATCTAAATCTGAACCGATCCTACCCACTTTTAGCAAAGGTGTTTCTAGTTCGATTATAAAATGTTGTGCCAATTTTAAAGAAAATCGGGTACAATATGTGGTTTTTAGAGCGGAAAAAGTCAAATCAGGAGCGACATTTGTATGGGGGCTATATCTAAATCTGAACCGATCTTACCCAATTTTTGCATAGGTGTTTCTAGTTCGATTATAAAATGTTGTGCCAATTTTAAAGAAAATCGGGCACAATATGTGGATTTTAGAGCGGAAAAAGTCAAATCGGGAGCGACATTTGTATGGGGGCTATATCTAAATCTGAACCGATTTAACCCGCTTTCGCAACAGGTATTTCTAGTTTGATTATTAGGTGTTAAGCCACATTTGAAGAAAATCGGGTTCTATATGTGCTTTATAGGGCGGAAAAAGTCAAATCGGGAGCGACAATTGTATGGGTGCTATATCTAAATCTGAACCGATTTCCTCCAAATCCAATACGATGGTCCTTGGCCAGATAACTTCTGCCAAGTTTCATGACAATCGGAGAACAATTGCGACCTGTAGAGTGCGAACAAGCTTAGATGGACAGCAGACGGACGGACGAATCGACTCAGCAAGTGATTCTAAGCCGATCGGTATACTTAAAGGTGGGTCTAGCTCGATTATTTCTTGGTGTTACAAACATTTGGCTCGAAACTAACTGCGGTTACCACACCACACCAACTACAACAATAACACACACAATAAGTTAATGACAAAGCATAGTGTCACCCACCGCCGATAAATACAACAACAACCATTCACTGCATACTTACCAAATATGACCCAATTCCGTAGAATCTTATTTATATTAAGCATATTGTAAAATCATTAAAATAATTGAATTGTATAAATATTAAAATAGGTTATTTCCAAATAATTATTGGCATATACTATTTTTCATTGTAATCACCATAGCTTAATAAAAGCAAATAATATTGTTGAATAAATTCAGATTGAATTAGAAAACGGAACTACCAACTTGTGTTTATCTTTTCTCACTGGCATACCTCGTAAGTTAACTCGCGCAGTAAAGACAAAAAAAATGTTACAGAGGTATGCATTATGATTATTTTGGAAAATAGCATATTCTAAAAATGGAGTTGAACAAATTTGAAAGGAACCGTATCTCCATAAATGGTAGTTACAAAATCATTTTCGGCGTTATGAGATCGTATCTGGAAGTTTTTCCCACCTTAATTGTATCCTTCATAGTAGGAACTCGTGTGTACTGGATTTGTTGTGGCTACTTATGTATTTTTATATGTGAGAGCACTCCTTGTCGTCCACTGCATCAGCTAAAGTAAAGTTATTATGGACGAAAAATCCAAGTGATCGGCGTAAACTCGTGCCTTATCTTTTCTGAAGTTATGCGTTCTCCATTTACATTGCGAATAGGGAAATTAGTCTATACTGTTATACTTGTATTACAAAGTGATTTCCATAGCGAAAAGTTCGTTGAATATGTTTGAGCTTATTTACACTGTCATCAATATGGTCATCGAAACCGATGTGGCTACTTATGTATTTTATATCTTAACCAGTTGGATCTAGAATTTCCAATACTTTGGTGCGTCTCTACAATCGAATTCCTATCAATAATTTGAATAATTACTGGTGAGAGGTCCGACGACAAGTCTGGACAAGTTTTAGCGGACAAGTAGTTTTTTTCAATTCCTCTAAAAATGTCCAAATCCATTAAATCAAACAGTTTATTATTGTCGGTCGGCTAGTATGTTGGCAGACGTGCAAATATAAAGTCAGTGGGGGACAGTATATTGCCAATATTATTAAAGAAAAAGGGCGGGGTGGTATTCGTATTGATGTCGCTTGGAAATAGTTTTCCGAAAATCCAGTACCCGTGCCACCCATATAACTATAATTTGGTATGTGGAAGTTATATCTGTTTGTGAGATGTGTTTCGGATAAAAGAATTATATGTATGTTCTCAGAATTGAGAAAGTTTCCTGACTGTGTTGACTTACACCGTTCGCGTTCCAGCTGCATATTTTAAGGGAGGAACTCATTTCTTGCAAAGATCTTGAATCACCTGATTTTGGTAACGCATGAATTCTTGCATCATTGATTGCATAGTAGACATAAACAGTATTTTGGTAAGTTGTTGGTTCATAGACTCCAACCCATAATTTGGACGGACGGGGGGAGGACATTTTGTGTGGTCCCCTTTAGGACCTTTGAGTGTCTTGTAGACCTCACAACCTCTATAATTTACAGTGTGGTTACCGCCACAGTCACTGCATTTCTTTAGCGCTTGATTTTGGACAGTACATTTTGTAGACTGGTGTAGGTCACCTCAAACAACACATACCGTGTGTAGTGTACAGTAGGCCTTAGTATGCCCCAATTTCTGACAGTTTTGACATTGTATGGGGACGTTTAGCTTACGCGGCTCTACCGCAGATATGCGTCTATGAAGCAAAATATTTTCTTTGGATGGGTGTGTTTCATTCCTTTTCAATATTCGGGCGTCTGGTTCAAGCTCGGCCTTAAATAATGGCTGCTAAAGATATTGACTACTGTTTTTATCTTGTATCCATTTCCTTCCAAGGCATATTGAATATCATTGGGGTCTACACTATGTCCAATCCCCTTCAAGACAACGACCAAACCTTTACTACTCTTAAGTTTTTAGGTGTAGTAGTTTTTTTCTAGGTGTCAAAACAGATTGTAATGGCACAAAAACCGTTTTATGTATAAGACTGAATTTTACCTCTCCTGATTGGAGAAATATGGAAATTATTTTCACCGGCAATAAGTGCAATTTTACTAACAAGTGCGATAGATGAACGCTCGCGTAAATATATTGGTGGTGGTTTTGTATTTTCTGATGTTCCTCGCCGAGTAAAGCGAAACGATTATTTGCCATTGTATTCACTTGCTGATCACTTGATTTTTTTTTATCGTTTTATTTATGTTGCCCTTGTTAGGACTACATTTAAGTTTCAGGTACATTCAGGCAGAAAATAGTGAAATTCGGTGTATACTGCTCTGACTACATAGACATGAAAAAATAAAACGATCTTTCGATATTTGTACCTTCAGGATATAAATGGGTTTAAATTACACTTTTTGATTGGAACAGTATATCGACCCTATAATTCAGAGTATATCAATTTTGTAGACCTGAGCTGAGTTTCTTTTTACAGTGGATCAAAGTTTTAATTTTTTGGTCGAGCATTATACTAAGTGAGAAAAGTGTTGTAAGTTGATCCCTGAAAGAATTCTTATTATCAGAACTTTACTGTGGAACCTTATGAGGATTGTTTTTGTGGAAGATCTTAAGAGAGGTGCCAGAGGGACCTCTCTTTATGGTTCAATTCGACCCTTTTTCAAGAAAATTCATTTCCAAAAGCACAATAAAGAACTAAAATGTTCTACGAAAAAAATTGTCGGAAAATTTCAGTGGCGGTCACCAAAGACACTAAACTAAACTTATACAACAAAATTACTAAAATTCGTCCATGTTTTTTGGAAGATCTATTATCGGATTTATTCAACGCATCCGGCGAATTTTTTGCATGTGTATAAGGAACAAATGTCGCTTGTAACGGATATGTAGTCAGTCACAAAAAAGCTGCAATTGTTGCAAAAAACTACAACTCGCGGTTGCAATTGCATTTATTTCAACATTCTCTATCTGGGATTTTGAAACTATTCTGTCACAAATATTCTCTATTTAGTCAGCAATCATATGCCGAACAATATTTTGATATTCTCTATATTATTAAAAGTTACACGGGTTTATCAAATGCACTTTTCACAATTTTTGACTTTACAGCCACAATTTATCCTATTTCACTCTTATTTTAGCCTCTTATTTTACGATATGCCATAAATTTAGAAATCTTTTTAAACAAGGCTAAAATAAAAGTAAAATAGGATAAAAATTGGCTGTAATGTCAAAAAGTCTATCGTATAGAGAATAGTAAAATATTTTTTGGCATATGCTTGCTGACTAAATAGAGAATATTTATGAAACTATGACTATTTTGAGACTATTATATAATTGTCTTCCCTTGGGATTTGGAAGGCGTGAACTGCGGATCGTGTGCTTAGCATTAAAATCTCCAGTAGCAAGGGAGTGTTGTCCAAAGCTATTAAAACATTTTGTAAATACTTCCAGGGACGTGTGCAGGATTTCCCCTGGGGGGGTTCATCTAGTTTTACAAAAAATAAAGCAGGTGAAAATTCTATTAATTATTTTAGTCAATTCTCAATCAATGTTCAATTTTTCTTGTGAAGTCTAGTCAGTCTATGGCGCAATGATAAATGACGCGTGATTACGTGAGCGTTTGGAAACCATTCATATTTTATTACCAGGATCTTCGAGATATATTTTGATACATTCGTCCGACAGACATCGTCGACAAAATTGCATTTCAGTAATCCATCTATCAGTACACTCAAAGCAATTTGTCAGTAAAATAAAGCAGAAAGTCTACTGAAAGAGCAGATGCTGTTTTTAGCAATATAGAAAAAATTTTAAGCATATGTATATTAGAGTTGCTTCAAAATAAAGTAGTGGATGTTTCCGACTAAAATGAAAGATTGGTTTGTTTTATGTGTTCTCCCAAAATATTTCGCTTTTATCATATTCCGTTCGTGAGCTGGACGCGTACAAAATAACCTCTATAAATCAGGGTTTTCTTGAATAAAATTCACGGTGAGAATGGTATTTACAAAAAAACATGCTAGAAATTAAAATGTGGTCCGAGCCTTATCAAACTATATAAAAAACATTTTAACCAAGAATAGAGGGTAGAATTTTAACATTTTTGTGCAATTTTTGTTGCATTTTTTATAAAAACCACAATAACTTCCATATTTTTTGTTCTATTTGTGTTTTTGTTGGATCGTTGAAGAGGTATTGATCATCAATTGCAATTTTTATATCTTCCTAACCCATTAAGGGCCGACAATTTTTTTCTTACTGTTGGTTCTCATTGGGTTAAGTGTGATGTAAAAACTTAAATATGGGGTTATTTACATCGTGAAAACATCCTAGTCTTACAAAAAGCTAATTTTATAATAAAACCGTGCGACATGATTTGCCTCCCAAGAGCAAGATTATATAGAAGTGAAACTATAGGTAATTAATACGAAAACTCATACTCATTTTTTTCGTGGTAGTTCGTCTTTTTTACAGGACTTTTAATTTCCAAAGGATGTAAATGTTTCAATAATTTAGTTTCGTACTTTTGCGTGTCATACAACGGCAATATGGGTATCAAATTAAAGAGGAGAACATCTGCTTTTACTTTTAATTTCATGAGTCTATCTATGTTAATTTAACATTAAGAACCATTTCAATTTTTCCTCTTTACAAAGTTTATATAGATTATTCATGTTTTAATTTTTAAGGGGGAAAATTTGGAATAGTTGAATTTCCTTCCAAAAACTAGCTTTAAATAAGACTACAATGTGTTTGCTATGCAAATAACCCCAGATTTCAGTTTTTACTTCACATTTAATCCATAGAAATTTACGGCCCTTAATCGGTTAGAAAATCCTTAATATTGCAATTGGTTATCAATACCTCTTCAACGAGCCCCTAAAAACATAAATCGAACTAAAAATGTGGAAGTTATTGCGGTTTTTATAAAAAATGAATTAAAAATTGCACTAAAATAGTATAAATCTGCCCTGTGTCATATTGCCAGTTTTTAATATGGTTTGATAAGGCTTGGGTCGGATTTTAATTTCTAGCGCTTTTTTTCTCAATATCATTCTCATCGTGCATTTTATTCAAGAAAACCCTGATTTACTGAGGTTAATTTGAACGCGTTCAGCTCGCTAACGGACAACGATAAAAGCGAAATATTTTGGGAGAACACATGAAACAAACCAATCTTTCATTTTAGTCGGGAACATCAACAAAATTTTTTCCTTCCTCACAAAAAAAGCCACTCTAATATATAGTACCCATACAAAAATCGTTCCCGATATCACTTTTCCCCGAATTCAATTGTAAAGGGGTAGAAAGTGGAGGGTATCATGTAGTCGGCTCCGTCCGACTTTAGCCTTTCCTTACTTGTTTGAATAGAAGTTATTATAAATCAATTTATTACAACGTGAAGATATTGCGAGCTAATATAAAAGGAAATTCGTCATTCATAAGCGACGCTTATCTATTTTTATATTTTAATTAAAAGCAGCCAATTTTAGCAGCATACAATCACTGATTTTATTAACAAACTTGTTCTCTAAGTATAGAACTTATTTTTTTCAAATAGTTGCTTGAAAGTAGATACATACATATATATTTTGAAAATATTACACAAAAACGATAGAATTCCTCGGCGCTATGATAACTGCAGAAAATAGGATATGTTTGTTGACAAAGTATGGATGTAAATATGATGTCTACTGAGTTTTGGGGGTTTTAATTTATACAGGACATGAGCAGCAGGATGTTTACTCAAAATCTATATACGCATATTTCGAATAACAAATACAGTTTTATTTGTACTCGATGAAATGCAAGAAGAAAAACACCTACAAATTTTAATTCCAAAAAACCAAATAATTGGTATTTTATAGTTTTGTCTTCCTACGTAGATCCAAGTTGCTGAATTTGTTGTTTCTCTTTTGAATAATACTTGTTACAAACGTACACAAAAATAAAAAATGTTAAGTTAAAACTCATTTCTTATTGTTTCGCAACTTTAAAGTAGATTTTAAAATAGAGACCTACACGCAGAGAAAAAATGCATTTCTTACAAACGAAATTTTAGACACGTGGACATCGTTTGAATCTCTTTTGTGGGAAAATTAGTTTGTTTGAGGTAAACATTCCATCACTTTTTGTAAATGAACAAAGAGAATTATGTTTATATCAAACAGTTTCTTCGTTTGTCGAAATGGATTTGTATTATCATTACAAACTCCCAAAACATTTAGAAGTAACAGAAAACGTTGTTGGATCGGTTCATATTTAGATATAGTTCCATAAAAATGTCGCATCGCAAATGTTACATCTTAGCGCTCTACAAACCACGTATTGTAAACGGAATATACGAATAGCCACATCATATTATATTTGAACATCTGTTGTGGAAGTGGAATATATGGGTCAATGTTTTGATATAGCCCTTATACAAATGTCCCACCCGATTTCTATACTCAGATAGTTTGAATTGAAAGAAATTTAAAAATGCAAATTGTATTTTATTTAAAAATTAAAGTATTGTACTTTCTTGTGTATAAGTAAAACATCTCTATATAAAAAAGGCTACTCCAACACCTTTTCGCAGAAACGAAGAATTTCGTCTCACCAATAGATTTTTACATAATTATTAATTTAGAGGTATTTCAATAATTTCATTCCAACTAGATAGTTAAGCTACGGGTTACCATCAATCAAATTATTTGCTTTTATTAATAATCTTTTTAGATTTCATTATGATATAATAACAGTTATTCTTATTTACACTTTTTTAAAATTACTAAAAAATTTTGTTATTAAATTTCCAAACTTTTATTGTAATACGCAATTAAAGGTTCATAATCTCTAGTCAAATGTCATGAACGATTTGGTGTCCATTAGCGAAATTAGCATTACACAATCTTGAAATCGGCACAATTTGGTTAGTATGTTCGTATTTTTCATAACCTTTGTCCGAAATTCAAGAAAGTGTCCACGATTTTTATGTAATTTTCGTGTTTTTCATGATTTTACTGTAAAATTATCAATTCAGACGAGTTATTTTAAAAATAACTTACAAATTCTAAATTTTATTGCTTCAGAAAGTCTAGAAGGTTTTAAAAAAGTATATGTTCGAAACCTCTCTGGGGGGGGGTCTCTCCACCACGGGCACGGCCCTGAATACTTCAGCAGATACTGAATATCGTAGGGAACAGTATATTGCCGATATTGTTAAAGAAAAAAGGCGGGGTGTTATTCGTATTGATGTCGCTTGGATAGAGTTTTCCGAAAATCCCAGGAGTATGTCATGTCTCATTATTCGCCAAATAAGGATACCCGTGCCACCACGTCCCTAACCATCGGGGTGGTAAGGGTCACTCTTATTTTAGCCTGAATTTAGAAGCAAACTGTTATAAACGGCGATATGGTGAAATTTGATACCACGATATGCCATAAATCTAGAAATCTTTATAAGCAAGGCTAAAATTAAAATGAAATAGGATAAATATTGGCTGTAAAGTCAAAAAGTCTATCATATAGAGAATACTAAAATATTTTATGGCCTATGATTGCTGACTAAATAGAGAATATTTATGAAACTATTACTATTTTGAGACTATGCTCACAATCCCAGATTGAGAAAGTTGAAATAACTACATATACGTTACATAACTACATATACACGACATTGGTTCCTTATACACATGCAAAAAATTCGCCGGATACGTTACAAAATAAATAGAATAAAATAATTAGAATATTACAAAAAAAATTGCAAAAATATACAAGTCGTATATATCGTTTGACGTACTCTACCGAAATACCCACATATTTTGTCGAAAATGATAGATTTTCCAAAAAAAACATGGACGAATTTTGTTCCTAGTAATTTTGTTGTATAAGTTAACGTTTAAGTTTGCTATTTAACCGTGAAGAGCTTTATCTACAAGTTTGGTGTAGAGCGATCAAACCCAAGACCGAAAACCGGGTCAACCGGGTTTTTCGTCTGAGACCGACCGTCGGGTTTTTGAAAATCGCGGTTTTCGAAAAACCGGGAAACCCGGGATTTTTACGCCGGTCTCAACCGGGTTTTCATTCCGGTACTATATTTTGATGAATTAGCTAAAAACACAGTAAAAATCAGAGTCTAAAATGGTGGCGTCCATCCTAGATTTTTCAAGTATTTCTTATGGGCACATACACCCAGAAAAAAAAACTTGTGTAAAAATACCACCATGTGTGTCTTTAGGCACAAAACAGCAGCTGGCCTCTGGTATCGATTGCTGCCAAAGACAGTGCGTGTTTGGGAATAACCGAAAAACGTAATAACAAGGTAAGCGTGGGTGTGTGTGTTTTCAAAAGTTTATTTCGTCATTATTAATTTAATCCTTTTATGATTGACAGGGGTGGAGGTGGTTGTGGTTCAGCAACATACAAATAATATGTGGGTAATGACAACAATAACATCATCCACGGCAGTAACCACCACCATCACACCAACAACAACAATATTGATCAACAAAATACAAGTCCATATTGTTTATTTTAACTCATCGCAACAGACGGCAGCTACAACAATAGCATCATCAGCCTCATCTGTACGTCGATACCCAATAATATTTAAAATAAACATTTTTTGTTTCCAGACGAAAGAACAAAAAGCTAAAAAATTAGGCATCATCGTTTTAATTTGGTTGTTAAATAGAAAATCAATAAAGAGATTTAGGTCTTTCATATTATTAAATTTAGTTAAAAAACATTCCAAATTAGATAAATGAAACATGGCGTTGGATTACTTATGTTCTATCAATTTGTACATTTATTTCTTTATTTATTTTTCTTTAGAGAACAAAGTGCTTTGAAATACAGCCAAAACATACAAGGTACTTTTACACAAGTTTTATTGTATAACTGGTAGTAGTTTTTTTTTGGTACCAAATTACCCAAGTGATCTGTATGAGTTGCCAAAGAACTTTTAAAGTTGTATTTCACCTAAGAAACTTATGTAAATTGTACGTTTTTCTTTTATGATTTCTCACATTTTTTCTTTGCGGTTAGGAACACATATGAGAGCAAATGTAGCCAGATTACTTGGTGAATGGTGAAAATTTTATTTAGGGGTTTCACAGGGGGTCCTGTAATCTATAGTATGTACTAATAAACTGGGAGACAGCATCGTATTTGGTTACACTATAAGCAACATGACCATAACTTAAAATAACACTTGCAATCTTTCGGGGGTAACTTTCGTCTTTAAAGACCAGACCAGGATAATTAGAATAAATATCCCCAGAAAACAATTCTCTTAATGCCAAACAATTTACAGTGGAAAAAATTGCCACATTAAATAGTCAGTATAATTATATACTGACTATTTCATATTTATTGTTTAATATTTTTAATCATAGTATGCATGGAATTTTAATACCATTAACATTGACTAAAATACCATATTTCATCAATATCGAAGAAGGTCAAAGAGTATATTTCCCATATTTTATTCTTAAAAAAACCGAAAATGCCCGGCCCGAAAGGTTTTTTTAAACAAGAAAACCGAGCAACCTGTTTTTTGAAATCGTGGTTTTCTAAAAACCCGAAAATTCGGGGTTTGGTGTCTTTGGAGACCGCCACTGAAATTTTCCGGCAATTTTTTCCTAGACAATTTTAGTCCTTAAATGTCCTTTTGGAAAAGACTTTTCTTGATTTTCGAGAAAAAAAGGTCAAATTGACCCATAAAGGGGAAAATCGATCCTGAAGGAAATTGTTTCTACCTAATAACGGCTGGCAATACACCTGATATTAGCACATATTTTTGAAGATTCACTTTTACTTTTTGATTGCTCTTGAAGTTTTATATTCATATAGTAGAGGACTATTAATATTATAATAATGAAGCATCACTATTTATTTATAATCGATTTATAAAGAGACTGCTGGGAGGCAGTCAGCATAGAACCACCGTCGCGAAAGCATCTACACACGCATCGACCATTCGATCATCATCGTTGCTTACGACAGTGCGGGCATGCTCAGTCATACGTTTTGCCTGAGTTGTGTGTTATCGAAAACTGGTGCGAACAGAAATGAAAACAAGTAAAAACGGCGTTAAGTTCGGCCGGGCCGAACTTTATATACCCTCCACCATGGATTGCATTCCACAGAGGATGTCGACTTTCGTAGAAGTGCAGTAATATTACAGGAAAATAAAATATTTTATATAGCCAAATCAAAACAAATAAAAATATTAAAAATATAATTTAATAAATGAATATAATATTTTAATTATTTCAAACCATTATTTATTTCAAATCAAAAAATAAATATTTTCAAAAAGCTTAAATACCATAAATATTGGTAGATAGAGGGTTCTACAGTTGGTTGTATTTCCATTTTATTAATACTATTTTAATTCCAAAAGTACTAATTTTGAAAATCCATTATAAGACGTACATAGTGCAAAATAACCTAACTTCATCATTCAACCAATTTTTGCCGTAAAAGAAAAATTAAGAATTTGGAAAAAAATACGAATTTGTCTATGCAGTCAGAGGAATGTATACACCGAATTCCATGATTCCAGCTGCGCCCATTTGGTTGGTACCATTTTTACCCCCTTGACGTTTCTACGCAATAAGAATTTCATCATTCTATCTGTAGTCGTTTAGTTGGTACTATTTTTCTCCCTCTGTACCATTGTATCCCTTGAAAGTAAAAATTTCGAAAAATCCGTTTATTTTCCGTGTATACGCAGTCAGAGGAATGTATACTCCGAATTGCATGACTCTAGCTGCATTTTATTGGTACTATTTTTATCCCCTTTTTTCATTTTAACCCCAAAAAATAGGAATTTCGAAAAGTCTATTTATTTTAAGTGTCTACGCAATCAGAGGAATGTATACACCGAATTTCGTTATTCCAGGTGTAGCCGGTTGGTTGGTACCATTTTTATCCCTCCGTACCCATTGTATCCCTTGAAAGTACGAATTTGGAAAAAACCTTTTATTTTTCACGTCTACGTAGTCAAAGGAATGTATACTCCGAATTTCATGATTCTAGCTGCGGTCATTTGGTTGGTACTATTTTTATCCCCTTTTTCTATTTTGGCCCCAAAAAGTACGAAATTCGAAAAAATCAGTTTATTTTCCGTGCCTACACAGTCAGAGGAATGTATACTCCGAATTTCATGACTCCAGCTGCGGTCATTTGATTGGTACTATTTTTATCGCTTTTTTTCATTTTAACCCCAAAAAGTACGAATTTTGAAAAATCCGTGTATTTTACTTGTCTATTCAATCAGAGGAATGTATACACCGAATTTCATTATTCTAGGTACAGCCGTTTGGTTGGTACCATTTTTATCCCTCTATTCCCATTTTACCCCTTAAAAGTACGAATTTGGAAAAAATACTTTTATATTATGTATCTACTCAATTAGAGGAATTTACACACCGAATTTCGTGTTTCTAGCTGTTGTCGTTTAATATGTACCATTTTTATCCCTTTTTGCCCCATTTCACACCCTACAAATAAGAATCACTTTATGGTGCACGTTTTTGCTATAAGGGGAATGCGCTTACCAAATATCAAGCAAATATAAACAGACATACTCAAAAAACATTCTTAAATACGCTAAAATATTAGGGATTATTATGGATATTTTTAGTTCTTGTGAGGGAAAAATTTTTCCCTTTGGCCGATTTCGCCCCATTTCAATCCCAACCTATCTACGACTATAAGACGCATTTATGGAAAATTTGAACATTCTAGCTCCTTTCGTGTAGATGCTAGCGTGCTTTCAACAGACGGACGGACATGGTTAGATCGTCTTAGAATTTTATGACGATCAAGAATATATATACTTTATAGGGTCTCTGATCGATATTTCAAGGTGTTACAAACGGAATGACAAAGTTAGTATACCCCCATCCTGGAGGTGGAGGGTATAAAAAAACAAGCGAGCAAAAACGATAACGATCAGAAATGAAAAAAGCGAAATAAACATTAACGAACAGAAACGAAAAAACGAGAATATTGTGAAATTCCGCGAATGGAATAGAGTTTTAAGAAGACGAATATAAATACGAAAGAGAATTAGTCCCCTCTGAAAAAGGAAAATAATTGGAATATGAAGAAAAGCGTTGAAAGCGGATGACTTGAGAAACCTCTTGCGTGATAGAGATTTATCGATTTCGGGAACGAAACCTGAACTAATTATACGTTTGAGTGAAGCAATGCGTAGTGACGAAATATTTGAATGAACCGACCGTGTGTTCAAGGGCAACACTTAAATATTCTTGATCTTTTCTTAACTTCACACCCTGAAAAGGAGATGTTCTTGCACCTCTTGGTAATTCGGATCACTGTATTATTTCAGCATCCTTTTCGTATTCCGCTCTTCGTGTCGCTTCGACCCCAGCCCCAAAGCGGACAATTAATTCTAGTCTACCTAGACGACGGTATTATTCCGAGCAAAGCTGTAGCTGAGGGTTTGTATCACATTAATAAATTCCTACGTTTGCTGTAGAAATATGGTTTAACATTAAGACTCGACAAATGTAACTTCTTGCGAAAAGGAATTGCTTATCTTGGTCGCGTCGTAAACGGAGATGGAGTCAGACCGGGTGAACATACAAATAAGCGCGATTAAAAATTTCAAAACGCCGACTAACCAAACTGAAATATGTACTTCCCTTGGACTAACGGGATTTTTTCGAAAATTCGTACCCGATTATTCGTTAATTTCCAAACCGCTCACGAAAATTACATTAATCGGAAAAGGATAACTACTGCTGGGGGACGAACAACAATTTGCGTTCGACAATTTAATCCAAATGCTAATCAATGCTCCAGTATTGGCCTTGTATGACTCATCAGCGATACATACAGACGCTAGTATCGTTGGACTAGCTGGAATATTACTTCAGTCACATGACGGCAAAAACTATCAACCTGTTTTCTACTTCAGTCGTCACTGCACGGATGCAGAACAGCGCTACCACAGCCACGAGCTGGAAGTGTTTGCGGTGGTAGAATCGCTGCAACGTTTCTGAATTTACGTGCTGGGAAAACCGTTTCGCATCGTAACCGACTGTTCCTCTACCGCCAAAGTCCGAGAATAAAACCATGCAACTACAAGATCAGAGGATAAATCACGTTATGACCGTATTAACTGGCAAAGTAAAAGCATTCGAGGAAAAACAACTGTACCGAAAAGTGGAGAATGATCTAAAATTTGTGGTACCGAAGTCAATGATATGGAGAACCGATCAACATTTTCACGACGATATGGGACATTTTGCTGTAGACAAACCCCTACAACGAGTTCGAAAATTATTTTGGTTCCCAAAAATGCGGAAAAACGTTCCTTCGTTTCTTGCTGTTACCACCGAACACAGGGTGCTTAACCGGAAGGACGTATACCCATCGAACCCCCTGATACGACACCTTTCCGTTTAGTCCACATCGATCATTTAAGACCGTTCATCCGATCAAGAAAAGGAAACACTCATATCCTAGCAATTCATCAAAGTCGTTAAAAGTACCAAAGCAGCTCCTATCAGCGCGAAATGAACGAAACTGGATATTTTCTATTTCCGAAAAGAGTTTTTTCTGATAGAAGAACTGCGTTCACTTCGAAGGCTTTTGAGACATACTGTAACGACCGGCACATCAAAAATGCAGTCCATACGCCCAGAGCCAATGGCCAATTTGAGAGGGCAAATACTCAATTACCTACGAACGGCAACCGATAACCCAAAGGATTAGGATTTCAAACTCAACGAATTTCAGTGGATGTTAAATTCACAGATCAACGCGACCACTGGATTTACCCCCAACGATCTTATCATTAACTGAAAAATTAATGATGTAGTTCAGAATCATCTCATTACCGCTGTTCAAGATGACCTGACCGAAAACATAACTGGTATCACACCCGATGAAAGACGACAACAAGCTCTGCAAAATATTACGCGAGAAAAATGGAAGATTAGGTTCGATAAAAACACGCTACTCCGCACGTATACAGGGAGAATGAACTGGTAGTTGTGGAAAATGAACCTAGCGCTACTGGTGAGTTATTATAGCATCGAAAATAGAAATAATATGAAATTCAAAACAAAACAATTTTATTAAAATTATTTGGTCACATAAGTTCTTCCAAATAATTTTAACAAATTACACGCGCATTTTGTTTTTAACTATTTCGAAATCAATAGTTCATACGTAAACAATTCAAATTATTTGGGTCAATACATTCTTCCATATAATTTTAAAAAGTTACACAATATATAATTCAGACATTTTAATTTTTTCAGCTATTTTAAAATCAATAAACTTTTTGCGAATACAGTGGTACTCCGGTTTAACGCTTATGCGGTTTAAAGATTTCGCGATTTATCGATGGAGCATTTCGATTACATTGCGTACCTTATATGACGATGATTGTTCGAAATGTTGTCCTCGGTATAGCGATCACACACAAATGCAAAAAGTAAAAAATATGATACGTGGAAACACAAAACTAAAAATGTCTCAATGAATTCTCAGGAAAAACAGAGGAATTTACAAGCAAAAGCAAATTACCTCTATGATTTTTTCTGTGGGGTTTATGTATTTTGGTTATTCTTGATGAGATCGTAGAAGAGTAAACATTGTCCCAGTCAACTGTATCGACAATTATAAAGTCTGGAAATAAAATGTTGCATAATATAGAAAAGAACAATTTTGGATGTAAAAACAGGGGTTCAATGAAAACAGGAGAATTTGCTAGGATGGAAACAAGGCTGTTTTCATGGTTTCAAGCTGCAAACAAAAGCAAAAGAAGTACATAAGCAACTATACGGTGGACACTTTAACGCTAGCTATGTATTGTTAAGTCGATTTAAGAGAAGATTCGGTATTCGATTATTAAAGCAAAGCGGAGAAAAACTATCTTCAAGATCTGATCTTAATGGAGCCTTTCAAAAGAAAGGTACACAATTTGTGTAAAGATGTTACCCGAGAAAACATACGTACACGCTGGAGAAAAGAGTGTCCCTGGAAGAAAGCTTTCTAAGCAAAGAATATCGCTTCTGGTGTGTTGCAATGCCAGCGGTAATAAGAAAATTAGGCCTCTTCTAGTTGGAAAGTCAAAAAATGCTCGATGCTCCCACGATAAAGTTTTACCCGTGGATTATGCCTCTTCAAAAAACGCGTGGATGACGTCACTCATTTTCAAGAAATGGTTTTTTGAGAAGAACCATTTGCCAAAAAAGGCTTTATTGCTATTAGATAATTCGCCTTGTCATCCTCCTGCCGAAGAATTAATTAAGGAAACGATTGATGGGAAAATTTGGGTCAGGTACTTGCCACCAAACGTTACACCGCTTATAAAACCTATGGATCAGAACGCGACTCGTTTGCTAAAATTGCATTATAAAAATAGTCTGCTATATAGACTTATATCATCGATTTTTTATATGATGCAACAAAAATGATAGCTTTGGCACATAAATCTTTATCACAATCCTCAATTGCCAATTGCTGGAATAAGCTTTTTACGCAACAGGAAGAGTTTGAAGAAGAGGACGATCGACAAACGATTTTTCCAAATAACGATCTTTCGTCTACAGACTTAAACCAATGGGTCGAAGAAATTCATGATCTAGAAGAAGAAAGTGAGGAAGGCAGAGAAAATGAAATTCTGGAGAAGTAGCAACCGAAAGTAAAACATTCTGATGTGATAAAACATTTTGAAATGTGCATCAAGTGGAGTGAACAAAATAATATATATTCTACGAAATCGATGGGCTTAAGAGAACTTCAAGAAGAAGCCATCCGTAATAGTTAAGTGGTTCCTCAAACAACAATCAAATATTTTTTCAATCTTCTTAAATTTGTGTTTACTTCATGCAATGAATTCGATTAATTTGGTTATTTTTCTCTTGCATTCCGAGTCGATATGAATTATATAGTTACTTTTATTTTTTACTGTTTATAATAATAAATATGATCCATTCCATTCGAAATCGGACAAAAAATCCATGACTATGATTTTTTAGAAGAATTCTTTTTTTAAATATTTTGTACTTGTCTAGGGAAAAAATAAATAAAATTATATCAGCAAGATATTCAAACCTAGTATCAAAAAATTATTCGATATAACGATAGATTCGATTTAACGATGTGGTCTGACAATATATAGAGCGTTATATCGAGATACTACTGTAATCTATATATATAAAAGAGTTGCGTTACTGACTGACTGACTGACTGACTGACTTATCATTGACCAGCCCCCAGACCAAACGGCTGAAGCCAGGGTCATGAAATTTTCAGGGTAGTTCCCAAATATGACGTAGACGTCGACTAAGAAAGAGTTTTACGAAATTCGTACTTTTAGGGGATAAAATGGCCCAAAAAGGGATAAACATCGAACCTTCGTCCTGACTAAACGGCAGTAGCTATAAACATGAAATTCGGTGAGTTCCTTGCAACGACCATGCAGACGAGCTACAAATAGGGATTTTTCGAAATTTGTACTTTTAAGGGACGAGCGGGACAAAAAGGGATAAAAATGGTACCAACTAAAGTATTACAGCTAGAAACGTGAAATTTGGTATGTAAATTCCTCTGACCATATAGAAACGAGGTAAAATTGGATTTTTCGAAATTTGTACTTTTAAGGGACGAGCGGGACAAAAGGGGATAAAAATGGTACCAACTAAAGTATTACAGCTAGAAACGTGAAATTTGGTATGTAAATTCCTCTGACCATATAGAAACGAGGTAAAATTGGATTTTTCGAAATTTGCACTTTTAAGGGACGAGCGGGACAAAAAGGGATAAAAATGGTACCAACTAAAGTATTACAGCTAGAAACGTGAAATTTGGTATGTAAATTCCTCTGACCATATAGAATCGAAGTAAAATTGGATTTTTCGAAATTTGTACTTTTAAAGGGACAAAAAGGGATAAAAATAGAACCAACTAAAGTATTACAGCTAGAAACGTGAAATTTGGTATGTAAATTCCTCTGACCATATAGAAACGAAGTAAAATTGGATTTTTCGAAATTTGTACTTTTAAGGGACGAGCGGGACAAAAAGGGATAAAAATGGTACCAACTATAGTATTACAGTTAGAAAAGTGAAATTTGGTATGTACATTCCTCTGGCCATATAGAAACGAAGTAAAATTGGATTTTTCGAAATTTGTACTTTTAAGGGGCGAGTGGGACAAAAAGGGTACCATCTAAAGTATTACAGCTAGAATCGTGAAATTCGGTATGTAAATTCCTCTGACCATTTAGAAACGAAGTAAAATTGGATTTCTCCAAATTTGTAGTTTTAAGTGGGGAGCGGGACCCTTTTTGTCCCGCTTTTTACCAATTTTACTATTACAGGTAGAATCGTGAAATTTAGTGTGTAAATTCCACTGATCATATGGCAGCGCAGTAGTTTGATTTTTCGAAATTTGTACTTCTAAGGGGTGCGCGGGACGTAAAGGGATAAAAATGCTGTACAATCCTGTGTTACCAAATAAAGTACATATTTTTAGGGGAGCAAAAACACATGTTACCTATAGTGATTTTTCAAAATGTGTACTTTTTGGGAAAGAGGTGCAAACAGTTATAAACCGGCTGGCTTAATCTAGAAACATGAGATCGAGGATATAAATGGTTGTAATTTTTTGATCAAAACTTAGTAGAAAACTATACATACGAAGTAGTTCAGCTAAAATAGTGCATATCGACAAGCACATTCCTTTGACTGTGTGTGAGTGCTAGCTAATAGGAGCTTACCAAATTACTATTTTAGATTTATCTATATCCACCAAAAGAAAATTAAATAAATACTATCCAAAAACAGAGACGTATAAAATTAACGAATAACTTGCTTTTTCGCGTGCGAAGCAGCGGGTACTGCTAGTTCAAACATAAACAATTAAAATTATTTGGGTCAATATATTCTTCCAAATAATTTTAATATATTACTCAATATATAATTCAACATAGAAAATCATAAGGAATTAAGTTTTAACGTTTAAACGCGGAACGTTTCTCTAAAACCCTTGTCAGTAAAAAATGGATTAAAGTTATTAAAACGATCAACGTTTTGTAAAACCATTATCATAAATATAAAGGACTATATTAAAGTATTAAAAAATCAGAACTATCGAGGTTTTTCTGAAAGCATTATCATTAAGATAAAGGACTAAATTGATTAAAAACAACGATCAACGTTCCATAAAACCAGTATCATCAAGATAAAGGACCAGAGTTACAAGCCGATCCAGAATTATCGGCAGCGGCTTTCGGCTGATTTGCCGGCTCGATCTGTCATTCGATCACCTCTATTTATTTGACAATTTTGGGAAAAGAGAAGAAGCAATTTGTATTGGCTTTTGATACCTTTTCTTTTATTTTTTGGCAAGTAATTCAATATTCGTAAATATTAGCCAATGTTCCCATAATTTCATATTATTATCCCACACAATTATTTTTTGGGAGTGGGAATCCATTCCCAAAATTTATAATATAGATTAATTTAAAAAATATTTTTGAAATTACAGCATTTCAAGTGAGGCATATTTGACCAGACTTCTCACGTTATTGATGAATTTGTTCAGGGTAATCAGACTGATGTCATCTATACGGATTTTAGTAAAGCATTTGATAAAGTGGACCATGAACTTTTGGTATACAAATTAGATCGCATTGGTTTTAGCTCTGACTTCTTGAAGTGGATATCTTCATATCTTTCGAAAAGCTCACAGATTGTTAAATTTGGAAATTCTTATTTTAAACGAATTCTGATTCCATCGGTAGTCCCTCAGGGTAGTCATCTAGGGCCTGTTTTATTCTTATTATTCATAAATGACCTTCCAGAGTCTATTATTAACTCTAAACTTCTAATGTATGCAGATGATGTACAAATATTTTTTTCTTATGATTGGCCAGAATTTTCTCATCCATTGCAGACTGACTTGGATAGTTTTGGACGCTTGAATGTTTAGTTTGTTGTGACATGTTTACTTTAATATATTTAGTTACTAACTTTAAAAATAAGTTTTATTTGTATGTGATACTAATATTTTGTTTAATATTTTTGTTATGCCGGCTGTTGATATTTTATCTGTAACCGGTGTCCACCCTCTACTGCTTAGCCGCCATGGTTCGGACTATGGTGTGTACGCTGTCCCTACGTTATGGGGACGTGGCCCTCTCGGTCGGAAGGGGCGGGTGTGAGAGGCGTTGGGACCGTTCGAAAAAAGAAAGAAGATATAGAAGACGAAATTAAATTGACAGTAATAATTGATAAATTTATAATCCCAATTTAAAACCGAAGATAATTTGTAAATAACTGCGAAATCGGTACACTTGAAAAATATGATGAGAATCTTGTAATTCTCTTGAAGATACCTAAATACTCTAAACTGACATTGGCAAGAATAAAATTCGAATCTATTTCGAATTCGTTGAATAAATACATAGCTCTGGGGATCGACGAGATATTAGTTGACTCAGACAACAATATGTACAAGACAATATGATGAAGAAAATGATAAGAGTAAACGATGAATGTTTGAGAAATATTCTAAATTTTGAGGATGCTAAATGATCAATGAGAAGTTTTAAAGAACAAGAAGTGGTCGACATACTTCCAGGAATTGTAATATTTAAAAACTTTTATTCACATATTTCACAGAACTGTAGTAAATTTGAAATTAAACAAAGAGGAAATTTTATGATAACATTTTATAATTGTGAAATTATGAATTTTAATATTGTATGATAAGATTATTTTACCAAACATTGTGACAAAAATCAAAGAAAACGGAAATTTTACATTGAACGATATAAAACTTGAATCTCTTTTTTGAAACAAATAGAAAATGAAGGAAATTTGAACAAACTCGTTTACCTAAACAATAAAATTTGCTGTGGCTTCAGTATATTAATCATTATGGGTATTATAATTGTATGCTTATTATTATTCATATCAAAGAATATACAACAAATTTTAATTTCATCGGAGCCCCATTCTAACTGTGGGGGTATTATAGCACATATGTTCTCCCAAATAATTTTAATTACACGCACATGTTCTTTTTCTCAACTATTTCCAAATCAATAATAATTCATACTCAAACAATTTAAATTATTTGGATCAATACATTCTTCCAAATAATTTTAATAAGTTACACAGTATATAATTTAGACATCTTTCACACTAACTTTGATATGATTTTTATTTTTTGTCATGTTGTTTCGTTGCCCACAATCCACCGGAAACGAAACACAATTATGTCAACAAAAAATGTTAAGCAATTATAGGTGTAAGTAATCAATAGTAAACTTAAAGTATCGATTAATCATAATTGTAAACACCATTTTAACTAAAGAGAGAGACAAATTAAATAAAGATTCAGTATGATACTCAAACCACATAACGAATAATCGTTTTCATTTTTTATTCGGTCAAATCGAATAAACAAAAGTGAGTCTCGAAAATTGGAGCCTAAATATCGAGGGCCATACATTATTGTGTCTGTTCTTGGGAATGACCGCTATCTATTTAAGAACATTTCTGGTCTTCAGCTAACATCTCGTAAATTTAATTCCGTATTCTATTCCGATAAACTTAAACCCTGGTGTGGAAGCTATCCCGAATTAGACGATACCGAAAATGGCGATGACGACATGGATTTCCAAATCGAGGACGATTTTCATGCAGGATTGGCCGATTTGTCACGTATGGCAACCCTACCTAACTCTCAAGAGATTGTGCATAATTACTATTATCCCTTCAAATAATTAACTTGAAACTACATAGATACAATACCTGAAATACCTACAGATTAATTAAATGAAATATTTTTCTAAATATTAACAATCGACGTTTGTGTTTTTATTTGAACATCCAAACTCGATTCTCGACAGTTGTGCGAGATCGCAGTCGGCATGTTTGGAGAACAAGACTGCGTTCGTTGTTGTTTATCGGTTTGGGACACTTCTAAATGTTTTTGTTGTTGTCGAAAGTAGCCTTTTTTGGGAAACTAGGAGAGTCCAAGAGTACAGGCTCTTGGTCAGTGGTCTTTTCTTTTTTTGTATTGTATTTCCACTGAAAGTGTCAAATAATTTTCTAGCATACAATGTAAATACCACACAGCAAATATTGCCGAATTTCTTTGATTACAAAATTGTAATCAATATAATCATATGGAATGACAAAAGGTTTGTTTTTCGTGTCTTTATCGCGATGTTTGTATAATTCAAACACTATATTATTATATATATATTTCTTCCGAGCGTTAGCTAAACACGTCTGTTCTCTTCCGAAGAGAAGAAATCTGAATTTTCCATATTTTCTGCTTTTCATGCTCTTGAAATTTGTTGCATACATTCCTCTAGTAACGTGAAAACACCAAAAAGTACAAAGAAGAGTTAGCGGGTGAAATGGGACCAAAAGGTATAAAATGGTACCAATGATACGACAGCAGCTAGAAACATGAACGTCGGTGTGTACATCCTTATAATTACGTAAAATAGAGGGATTTTTCGAAATTTGTACTTTTTAGGGACACAACTGTAAAAGAGGGCTAAAAACCAACAGCTGAAGTTGAAATCATGAAATTCGGTGTATTCATCTCACTGTTTAGACGCGAAACATAATGTAATGTTTCGAAACCTACACTTTTAGGCAGAAAAAGAGGTCCAAAAGGTTATAAAAATGGTACCAAGTAAACAGATGTAGCTAGAATTGTGAAATTCAGCCTTAACACTCGTAGACGCGCAAAAAAGTGCTAAAATAAACATCTAGTTGAAATATAACGTTTTCTGCTAAATAATATCAAAATCTGTACAGGATGCGGCTTCTAAAGCGTAAAAAGTTAAATAGGGAACGACATTTGTATCGGAACTACGCCAAAACATGGAACGATGTAACACACTTTCACTATAGGTTCTTCCATTTGAAATATAATATGTTTTGCCTAATTTGAAATAAACCCGATATGGCTCATTTTCATATACTAAATTTGAAGCAAATCGGTTAAATTATGTAGTTCGTGGAGAACATATATTGCTTTCATAGTGGAAACCCCTAAATCGGGACCGATTTTATATGCGGCTATATATAAATCTGAACTGACCTGACCCCTTTCGCCACATATATTTCTATGTAAAATATAAGTTATTGTGCCAAATTTGGAGAAAACCCGTAAAAATATTTGTTCTCTAGGAGTGAGAGTTCCTAGAAAGGACACACAAACCACATTACGACGATGTTCAAGGAAAAGAATAGAATTGGATATCCTACCATCACTTATCAACAACACGGTCCATATTAGGTCTGATGTAGATATTGAGAATATCGGAGGGAGTGAAGTATTTATCACACCGCTTTAAAAAGCCAAGACACTTGAATGCTTTTTTCGACACATCACATACATGTTTTGTCCAACGAACATCGCAATGTATCTTCATGCCCAGAACATCAGGAGTGTCCGATGGTTCAATATCTACACCGTTCATAGAAATCGACTACACCATTGGATCAGTGAATCGCTTGTGAGACAACAAGGAGCACTGTGTCTTACGTGCGATAAAATCTACTCTATTCACTTGGCCCCATTCGGAAATGGCCAGTACATCCTGGCTAATTGGCTCATCCATCAATCGTATTTTGTCCTCAATTTCTTGACGACTTGGTCTATGATCATTCATACTCAAATGACAGACTTGAAGCCCAATCCAAGAGGTCGTCGATGAAAATAAGAAAAAGGGAGGGAAAGGAAAGAGCTATGTGGTACTCTTGCGGTTAACCTATGCTCGTCGGATTTGAACCCATTTACAACAGATCGTATAGTAAGATCTCTAATGAAGCTCGATGTAAATAGAGAGAAGTCACTACCAACTTGAAAGCAATAAGCTTTGATATAAGTGCGCCGTGCCAAACTCTATAAAAGGCCTTGGATACATCTAGAGCAACAACCTTACTCTCACCAGGTCACCGGTAGATCGATTCCACACAAGATTTTGGTTAACCATACTCTCCATAACCTTTGAGCAAATCGTAATCTGGCGGTAGTTGGCACCTTTATTAGGTTGCGAAGTCGGCGTGCTAGCGTCGAAGAGCTCTTACATAGGACAAGTGCTGAAATGCCATCCGGGCCCGGAGATTTATTTACGTCGAGATTTGTGAGAACCCTTTTAACTCCACGTGTTCGAAAAAATATTTGAGGCATGGAACTAGAAACATTTTTGATCACGAGGAGTGGTTGATTGCTTCCAGGCAAGGATGAGTTCATTTCAGCCAATAAGTTAGCTTTGGTAACCGGGTTAGTGAATGTCTGGTCATCTTTAACAAGAGTTGGTATAGATGGAGTTATCCTTTAATCTTCTTACAAATGACCAAAAGCTCTTACTTCCCTAGGAGAAAGAAGGACTTTCGGCACGAAGACGTTGTTCGTATAGAAAATTTTCGCGTCTAAGTACCGTGGCACACATGGTTCTTGTCTGCCTATATCAGATCAGTACTGGCATTTTTATTAAAATGGCATTTTCTGAACTCTTCCTTTTTGGATCTGACAGCAGTCCTGCATGTCTGGTGAAACCAACTTCATTCCAATCAAGATAATATTTCCCATCATTTCAGCCGCAGCATTTATACCGTCGTTTAGAAAACAAAGCTTCCATTTGAAATGCTGGAAACAGTTGTTGAGTTCGGTGGGGTTGAAGCGACACGAAGAACGGAATACGAAAATGATGCTGAAACAATACAATGTTCCGAATTACCAAAAGGTGCTAGAACGTTAACATCACACTTTTCAGAGTGTGAAGTTAAGAAAAGATCAAGAATATTTAAGTGTGTCCTCAGACACACGGAATGTGAGTTGGTTCATTCACTAGTTGCGCCAAGTCATTATGCGCGGCAAAAAGCTCGGCGTACTGGCCCTCCGGAGTTGAGTAACTTGAATGGGCAAGCCAAGAGAAATTATGGATTTGGAGATTAATATTTTATTTAATTCTCCTAATAATAAGTCTTGTGGTATTTTTAATATTAATAACAAAAACTATTAAACTTTATTTAACGAAATATAAACTTATTATTAAGGTGGATTGAACTTTATTTATTTAAGAAAAAGAACGATGTTAAGTCACCTCAAGCACACATCAAACAGAACGATTTTTAGAAAAGCAAGTATGTCTTGTTGGTTATGTATGTGTGTGTACGACTGAATACCAATACTGATTAATACTAATAATCGATAATCAATATGTGGCAGGGTGTTACATCACTCCCCCGCTGGAGCAAGATCATATAAATCTCACTGGAAGTTTCACTCGTCTACCACTAATAAAATATTTTGGAAATGGTTTAAGAACTACATACGGCCCATCGCACGGATGTGTTAATGAAGGGCGTATGGAGTCGTTTCTTACAAAGACGTGGGATGTCGATTGTAGATCCATAGCGGTCCTGAATTCAGCTACAGAGTCGCCGGTAGATTCCGTAGAACTGCTTTTGATGAAAAACTCTTTTCTCTATTATGACATTTGATTGTGGACGATACGGCGTTATTCATAAATGAGTAGCACCAATGGTTTGCATCAGCTCAGCGAAAACCAAAGATTCGAACTGTCGACATCTATCGGATGTAATTCGTTGTGGAACTCTAAATCGTGATATCCAATGAGTTACGAGTCCTTTTGAAACTGCCTCAGCTGTCAAGTCAGGTATAGGAACGGCTTCAGGCCAACAGTACCGTCGTCCCTCGCACATTGGAAATGGTCCAACGATATCGATGTTTATATGTGAAAATCGTTCCTGAGACGGTTCATAACTGTGAGAGAGCATCAGCGGTAGCGTGTTCTATGCCAGGTGTATGTCGTATGTCAGTGGTGAACTGACTGATGAAGTCCAGTCGACGTATTCTACGAGGCGATGCTTTTTCCATTTTCTGACTGTATGCGAAAATTAGTGGTCGATGATAAGTAACTATGTAACATTGACGTCCCCTACCGGAGGTAACAATCTTGTCGCGATGTGGGGGCTTAAGTGCAGTCGTATTAATTGGGGTGGTAGTCCGACTGTCCGTCTGCATGACCAAAGGTTACCTCTTTCCTTCCTATGCAACTGGAATAGCCGTAATTCCTTAGCTATCCCAGTAAGACGGAAGGTATAATAAAAACCTTCCCTCTGTTCGATCCTCTGGAGAAGTCCGTACAAGCCCACGAGGGTACCCCTATAGCCGGTGTTTGTTCCTGTGTGCACACCGGCTGTATTTGAATCTATCTAGTCCTAGTCACCTAGGACTTACTTACATAGTTCAAATACGCAAAATAAAAGCATGGGATGAGCAGTAATAAAGATAAAAAGTCGGAGGTGGTAATATCCACCTCAACGTCGGAAGGAGCAAAGGCGGCGACGGTGGAGACGTCGGGTCTCCTCTACGTGTCGCCAGCGGCCTTACTGGATTAGGAAATTTGACTTCGGAATGCCCACGGACTACTCTCAGCGACAATGTACGAAATATGACTTCCATTGAGGAACGACTTTAGCTCTCGAACAGGTAGCAGGTGCCATTTTGGAGCAGCAGTCTGAACTCCAGCACCAACTAGAGGCTGAACGAGATTCCTCTCTGGGATCGCTCAGTGACACCATAGGAGGTTTCGACCAGCTCTGGGTACCCTCTGAGGAGCTTGATGTCACTCTTGCACAATCTCCAAGAGACTTCCAGGAAAGGCCGGAACCTTCTGATGGGGTCGCTGATATTGATGAGACCCCACAGATGACTCTTGCTCAACCAGAGGTCAATGAGTCGGCACGAGCCGACCCGCCACGGACAGAAGCAGCGGCCACTCTGCTACGACAAAACGCCATGGACCTAGGATCAGATGGAACGGATTTTAGCGTAACCACCGGAGGTTCCTCCAAAGAGCCTAAAGCTCTACTACTGATGGAACCTAAGGATGGTGAAACTAAGACCACTTCAGATGATGCGAAGTCCACGGGAAGTCTGAGCAGAGCAAAGCTGCAGAGCAGAAGCCCAAAAGCGGCTTAAGGCGCTCCTGCGGTATTTTGCGTAAATTCGTAGGACGTGACTTTGCTCTGCTCACTGACAGGGAAAGGGCGGTACTGAGGAGACATCGTCAGTGCGTGGCTAAAATCGAAAGAATTTATCCACACATCACAGTTGATCGTCTTTTGATTAGCAGCCTTCCCGCGACGGACAAGACCTCGACCCAATCCAAGGTCGAGATGGGCCCAAAAAGAATGTACATGGTAACGACACAAACAGCAACGAAACTGACAAAAACAGCACACACATACGCGACAATAACGAAGAACCTGCCTCTCCTCCTCCCTCCACTGGAGTGATCAAGACCTGCAGCTCAATTGTGGGACCCTCTACCAGCCAAGCGGCTCTTAAGTCCTCTGCTGGTGGAGTGGCCCTCAAAAGAGCTAGATCAGGGGATGAACCTCAAGTGGAGGAAAAGAAGAAGCAGAAGAACACGGGCAGCTTCCAAGTTCCGTCGGAACTACAGGTAGCAGTCATCGACAGATCGGATCCTGATGGCAGGATAAACGCTGAAAGATGGCTGCTGCTGGAAAGGCTGCTTCTGCACGAGATGTTAGCGGAGAAGTGGTGCGATGACGAGGTATCCTTCAGGGGAGCCGAGTGGATCACGGGAACCAAGATTGTGAATTGCGGTAATGAAAAGTCTCTGACCTTTCTAAAATCCGTGATTCACAATCTTGTCTCCCCATGGCCAAACGCCGCCCTTGAAGTGGTACCAACGTCAGCACTGCCACTCCGTACAATAGTCGTAGTATGGTTTCCCCGCCAGTACTGGAGGAGGAAAATATACTACGACTTATAGCTAAACAGAACAGAGGTCTCGATACTGGGTCCTGGGAGGTTCTGCCTTCCACCAGTAAAAGAGACTTCGGCTAAGATCTCCGCCTGGTGATAAGCAAGGAATCGGCAAATTATATTAGGGAAAGGAAAGGCAACATAAATTTACGCTGAGGGCAAAAAAGCCGAAAAAAGAGGATTAGCGTGGTGCAGATTAATCTGCATCACTGTCAAGCCGCTGCTGCCGACATACTACTTAATATAGCCGAACACGACATAGACGTAGCCCTAGCCCAAGAACCGTGGATCGTTCACAACAAAGTGAGGGGACTAGCGGCTAACAACAACTACACGGTCATAACACCAAGCACGGATGAAAAGGTAAGAACATGCATAGTAGCTAAAGTCTTGGTCTAATCTTATCTACGAGCTTTAGTTCTGCTGATGAGATAGTGGCGTGTTTGGAGACAACCATCGGGGAGACCTTGACTTTTGCCTCCATATACATGCCCTATGAACAACAAAACCCGCCGGGAACCAACACAGAAGAACTCACAGCATATGCATCAAACAACAAATTGAAGCTAATTCTGGGTTGTGATGCCAATGCTCATCACACACAATGGGGCAGCAATGATATAAACGACAGAGGTGAGTCAGTTTTTGCCTTAGTATATGTAACGTAGGTAATACCCCAACCTTCAGAACTAAGGTCAGGACAGAAATTTTAGATTTGACTCTGACAAACATGGATAGTACCTTCATTACAGATTGGCGAGTATCTAGTGATCACTCTTTTTCCGATCACAAAAGAATACTCTTCACAGTTAATGTAGAACAAAGTAATACAAAACCATATAGAAACGCAAAGAGAACAAACTGGTCAGCTTTTCACCATTACGTGGAAACAGATCTTACTGATCTACAAACTAGTACGTTCACAGGCAAAGATATTGACAAGTATGTCAACAACCTAACATCAGCACTGTCAAACAGTTTCACTAAGCCTTGTCCGAAAACCTTCCCAGGAAAAAGAACACAACCGTCCTTGTGGACTACTGAGCTGAGGGAGCTAAGAAAGGTTACTAGGAAACTGTACAATAGGGCTCAATGTAAAGGGTGTTTTTTATTGGGGTATAGAACTTTAAGTTGGCATCACTTTTTTAACTGGCGGCCATTTTGTCAGCTGTCAAGTGATTAATATTTAGTTTGGTTTGCCATTTCATCATGAACAGGTTGACAAAAGAACAACGCTTGCAAATCGTGCAAATTTATTTCGAAAGTAATGGTTCAGTTCGCGAAGTTCACCGCAAGCTCCGTCCATATGGTCGACATAATCGTCCATCAGATCAATTAATTCGGTTAACCATGGATCGTTTTCGCACTACGTTTACTCTATGTGATAATACGCATCCGCAGAGACGTCGAACAGTGCGCACCGAAGAAACAATTGCCGCTGTAGAGCAAAGTGTTGAAGAGGACCCGAATGAATCGATTCGCCACCGTGCACAGCAATTGGAGTGGTTGAAAATTGGACCTGTAGGATTGGCTATATTCGAGCCAGCCGCGGCGGCCACATGCCCGAAATCATATTTAAACATTAATAGCATAAAATTATCCTTCCAATAAAGCCAAATTGATGGACATTAAAACGATTTTCTTGTGTTTTATTTCAATTCGAAGTTCTATACCTCAATAAAAAACACCCTATACAATGAGCAATGATGATTGGGAAAACTATAAAATTAGTTTTAACAAATACAAGGCAGAACTAAAAAATGCAAAGAGAACATCATGGGTTGCCTATTGCGAGACAATAGATAACGTAAATGATTGTGCGAGATTTAGAAGAGTCTTGTCGAAGGATCCGAAACCTCTAGGACACATCCAGAAACCGGATGGCACCTGGACGGCATGGGGCCTAGAGACACTTAGCCTCTTAGCAGAGACCCACTTCCCAAATTGTGAGGATATTGAAAAAAGAGGTCAATGACCACAGCATCCAATTCTTCCCTTTTTGATGAAGCTATCATAGATAACATAGTCAGTGAAGATAGAGTTAAATGGACAATTGATACATTCCAACCCTATAAATCTCCGGGAATGGATGGTGTATTCCCAGCCATGATACAACATACTACAGATGTAATTGTCTCACATGTAGTCTGTGTGTTAAAAGCATGTCTGCGCCTAAAATTTATACCAACGAGCTGGAGGGAGGTGCGGGTAGTCTTCATACCCAAAGCAGGCAAACCAAGTCATTCATCCACCAAGGATTTTAGACCAATCAGTCTGTTATCCTTCCTCCTTAAGACAATGGAACGAATCTTAGACATTTATCTAAGAGGAAGCATAGACAACAATTTTATAAGCGTCGCTCAGCATGCCTATCTCAAAGGCTAATCTACTGAGAGCGCTCTTCATGAGGTCGTTGGTTACATAGAGAGGAACCTGGAAAGTAAGGATTATACTCTTGCAGCGTTTCTAGACATAGAAGGAGCATTCAATAACATTGAGGCCAACACAATTAGTAATTCATTAAGGGATCTACATGTTCCAAACTCGATGACTCGATGCTACGACATCGAGTTATAAATTCAACCTTGGGAGCTGGAACTATAAGGAAATTGTTGACCAGGGGAACGCCACAGGGGCTTCTGTGGCTTCTTGCCGTCAACAGTGTCCTCAGATCCTTTTCTGATGAGGGTAACAAAGTAGTTGCATATGCAGATGACGTTGTTATATTGGTAGGAGGAAAATTTCTACCAACAATCAGCGAACTGTTGCAAGGAGCACTGAAGAAATTTTCTGATTGGGCTAGAGACAGTGGCCTGGGCATAAATCCTAGGAAAACTGAGCTAGTCCTATTTACAAGGAAATATAACATAGAACCATTTAGGAAGCCAATCATTGATGGAACGGAGCTCAACCTCTCTCATGAGGCCAAATACCTTGGTGTCATCCTAGACCGGAAGTTGAATTGGAATAGGAACACTGAGGAAAGGTATAAAAAAGGGTCTAAATGCACTCCATAGGCAAGAGCTGGGGTCTGAAACCAAAAGTTGTAGACTGTATCTACCGATCGGTTGTTAGACCCATTACTACTTATGGATGTCTGGTATGGTGGGGTGCAATGATAGTGAGTAGACTCCGTGCAAAATTAATGAAAACGCAAAGGCTAGCAGGACTGAGCATTACGGGAGCCTTAGAAAGCAGGATAGGATAGTTCAAGGAGGAATACTGGGTGTTCACAAATCGGCCATCAATGGAGGTACAGACTACATGGTGCCGGTTCTGGACTTCTCACCCTTATCACAGATGATTATACCAAAGAGATCAGACTGGGACAATGGCGAGCCCTTCAAAGGGCTTTCGGTCGACACTGATGGCTCAAATATGGAACAAGGCACAGGTGCGGGATTCTATATTGAATCACTACAGATACGCAAGTCTCTCCGACTTGACGACAACTGTAGTGGTTTCCAAGCAGAATTACTGGCAATTGAAAGGGCAGCAAGATTTCGAGTGAGAACATTCCGGATATAAACACGGATATAAACTTCTACATAGATAGTCAGGCAGCAATGAAATCAATCATGTCACACACTGTCAAATCCATTCTTGTGCTGAGTGGTAAACGCTCACTAGATAACCTCAACGACCATGTCGTCCGTCTCTGCTAGGTTCCCGGACATAGCGATGTCAAAGGAAACGAAATAGCAGATTAATTGGCTAGACATGGTTCGTCCTTGGAAATCGATAGAGCTGACAACTTAGCAAAAACACCGATTGGCACGTTTTATAGACTGATTGAATCAAGGAAATGGTCACTGATGAACGAAGCATGGAATAGTTTGTCAACCTGTAGGATCGCCAGGGCCACATGGCCAAAGATCGATAGGGGCAAAACCAGAACTCTACTAGAGCTAAACAAGGCAGAAATTCGAAGTTTGATAGGTATCTACACAGGGCATTACTGCACTAGGGGTAGGATCTCAAGATGACAGTTGGACAATGAAGATCACTGTCGATTATGTGAGGATGAGGATGAGATATAATCTATTGAACACATCATCTGCAGATGTCCAGCGCTTTGTGTACGCAGAAATAAATACCTAGGAAGTTATTTTATCAGTAACATAGAGGATATTGCAACCCGCACCATTTACGACCTTTCGGGATTTTCAAAAGGGCTACATCGGATCAGGGGTGGCTGATTAGGAACAAGGATGTAACCGCATAGACAATTGACGACTAACAAAGAAAGAGAGTCATAAAGGCATACCACCAACGGTATACCGGATGACTCTCGATAAATTTTCTTACCTAGACGTCAACCATTGGAAAACACCCACACACAGAAATACTAAAACACACCTCCATACTCTCCTACCCCCATATCCCGTTCCAATATCCCCTTACTTCCTTCACGTCTCATCTAACATCTAACACCAATCACTCCTTCCTAAATCCCATCAATCCCTATCCCTCTCCTATAACCTTATACTTTCAGGAAACAAAAGGATGTGCACAATGGACCCAACTGGGTCTCCGAGTGTTCAGAATGCAGGAGCATTCTGTTCCTTAAAACCAAACATTGACGTGCTTCTATAGCATATCGAAAATGAGTCTCCGTCAATTTTTTTGAATAGAAGGCAAGTGGCTGCATATCTTCATTAATTTGTTGATGCAGCGCTGCTCCCACGTCAAAGGGTGATGCGTTCACGTAAATACACAATTCCGCATCATGAACGGGATATGCTAAGAGCGTATCATTTGATAATTCGGTTTTGCAACTTTGAAATGCTACGTCAGTGTCGGAAGACCATACTAACGGGGTTATGTCGTTCTGTTTTGTTACCAGAAATCATCTGGTGAATAAGACCTTGAAAAGATGTCGTATGAGGCAGAAACTTTGTATAAAAAATTATAATCCCTGCGAATCTTTTTAATTCCTGAGCAGTTTTTGGTTTCGGGAAGTGATTGATTACGTCAACTCTTTTGGGTGAAGGTCAGGTCTGCTGGGCTTCGAGATGTCCCAAGAATAGAGTTTAAGATTTTTGTCGTCGATGTATGGGAAAATGAAATTCATACCTCTGAACACTTCATTTATAAGTCGTCTGAGCGGCATTGCATAAGTCAAAGATCATAAATTTGAATTCAAATAATCCAAACGGCGTGCTTATAGCTGTCTTCGGGATATCCTTTGGGTGTATCGGTATTTGGTGGAACTCTTTTTGCAGGTCGATCTTAGAAAATATTTTCTTACCTTACAAATTGTTCGTGAAATCTATTAAATACGGCAGAGGGTATCTATCCGACAAAGTCTGAGCATTCAAAGCTCGGTAATTTCCGCAAGGTTTCTATGTTCCATCACTTTCGCTTTGACTTGCTTTTCGATGGTTGGCCAATACCAGCTTCTATAAGAAAGTCGAACTCCTTTTTCGCTGCAGCAAGCTTTTCAGGTGGAAGGCGTCTCGGTCGGCAGAACACAGGTTGTCCACATGTCTCAATATTATGAAAATAGTTTGGCAATGTCATTAAATTCCGATAAAAGATTAGAGATCGGATCAGAAGCTTCTTAGGCCGGCGAAGGAGTTCAATTGAAGTCTCGTTTGTGATGGTATGCACATGCCGTGGTTTATGTCTGCAGGGGCTGCGACACTTTCGAGCATCACGTCCATACTTCTTGTAATACCAACATTCATCAGTGTTTTCTGCTATAGTTGCAGAGTCACGATGTTGAGAGCGATGTCGGTGTACGACAGCCTTACGAGTTTCTACCAATATGGCGGATTTGACATAGCGAAACAGCATCCATAATCGAGTCGGAAATTCTCGTGAATTCCGCTGCAGTACCTGTTGACGCTGCTACGACGGGCTGAGCAAACTCCGGCAATCGTTTTGTCAAGAGACCTTTCAACGCTGCTTCACCGAGCGTATTGCCTGCAACCATCTTAATCTCAAAATGTAATTCTGAGGGTTTTTTGTCACCTAGGGGCATCTCCGATAAAAGTCTGTTGAGACGTCGCTATTCGCTGTCTGCAAAATGGTTTGTCCGATGTTATACCCGGTGCCGTAAACCAAAAGTCCATCGTAATGAAACAGGTTTCAATGTTGGTACTGAGTAAACATGCTGTTACTCATGTCCCATATAAATTAAAAACCCCAAAACTCATTAAACATCCTATTTTATACCCATACTTTGTCAAAAAGCATATTCAATTTTCTGCATTTATCATAGAAAAAATGCGGGCCATAAGGGTTAAGCGCCGAGGAATTTGATCGTTTTTATACACTCCACGAGAGAATTATTCTTTGTGCATTTGTTTGTAACACCCAAAAGGAAGAGAGATAGACCCATTGTTGATTATACCGATCGTCTTAGAATCACTTTTTGAATCGATTTAGCAATGTCCGTCTGTTTGTCCATCTATTATTGTAATCACGATTCAGGTCGCTACTGTATCCAGAACCAAATGAAACTTTGCACAATGTAGTTTTTCGGGACAAGGACGAACGCTATTTAATTTGAAGAAAATCGGTTCAGATTTAGATATAGCCCCCATACGAATTTCACTCCCGATTTGACTCATTTCACTCTAGATACCACATATTATAACAGATTTTCTTCAAAATTGGCAAAAAATCTTATAGTTCAACTAGAAACACTTGTGGTAAAAATGGGTCAGATCGGTTGAGATTTATATATAGCTCCCTCACAAATTTCACTCCTGATTTCACTTTTTTCGACTCAATAAACCACATATTTTAGTAGATCTTCTTCAAATCTTGCAAAACATCTTATATTTCAACTAGAAACACCCATGGTGAAAATGGGCCAGATCGGTTCAGATTTACATATAGCTCCCATTCAAATTTCGCTCCCTAATTTTTCCGCTCCAAAATCCACATATTTTAACAGATTTTCTTCAAAATTGGCAAAACACCTTATATTTCAACTGGAAACACCTGTGGTGAAAATGTGATAGATCGGTTCAGATTTACATATAGCTCCCATACAAATTTCTCTCCCGGATTGACTTTTCCACTCCAGAAACCACGTATTTTCATCGAATTTCTTCAAAATGAGCATAACACGTTTACTTGAACTGATAAAACTTATTGTGAAAGTTAGTCACTTCATTCCCTGTTTGGATATAGCCCCGATACAAATATTCCTCTCGATTTGACAAATTTGGTCAGGTCATATTAGACTATGATTAGGAAACATACAAAAAGCCTTCCCGTTTTCACTTTTTTACCGAATTGAATTGTGTTCGGATAGAAAGTGGAGTGTATCATATAGTCGGCCCCGCCCGACTTTAGCCTTTCCTTACTTGTTTGTGTAGTATTTCTTCAAAATATATATCGAGGGCTTATATTCATTTTCTCGAAAATGAGTTTTCGATGCCAAACTCTTCTCAGATTTGGATGTCATATAAATTTGGAAAATAATTTTTTTCTAAAGCCATTTTTTGAATTTTCTAATTTGGCTATCCACTCACACGTTAGTTTGTGACTGCATAAGTGGCTATGAAAAATAATAGAAATAAAATAGTTCAACAATAGAGCAGCATAAAACCGAGGGTTATAATTCGCTACAGCGATTTTGTTTAAAACATTTTTCTAGATTTAGGGCATATCGTACATATTTCGCGTTAATAGCATTTTGATTCCACATATTTCCCGCGAAATGATAATTTTCCAAAACATATCCAATTTGTATATTTTGTTTACCGCGCCCTACCGCAATATACACTTTTTGTAAAAAATTTTGGAAAAATGGATAAAAATCTGACGTATGAGCTGGAATCTTTAAATTCGCTGTGTACATCACAGAAAATGCGTTTTCTATACAACAAATATACAACGAATAATAGGAAATTTCGAGAACTTTTTAATTTTAGATTAAACTGTAGAAGAATGATTACTAATTTCTCTTCAAATTAAGGAGAAAATCACTTATGAATAAAAGCCCTCGATATGTATGTATGTAATTTCAATCAACTATTAAAAAAAAGAAGTTCTACACTTAGAGAACAAGATGTTAATAAAATCAGCGATTGTCTTTTTTGGCATAACAACAGTTTTCTGCAATCTTATATCAACATTCGCAGTGCTAAAGAGTTTGCAGTCTGCTAAACTTGGCTGCTGTTAATAAAAATAAAAAAATAGATAAGCGTTCATAAGCGAGTTTAACTCGAATTTCCTTTCATGAGTGCATGGGACAATATGCGTATCATTAAAAAGACAATCGCAATATCTTTCCGTGGTAATAAATTACTTTATAATAACTTCTATTTAAATAAGTGTTGTTAACATGTATATCTAAGTGGTCATACTGTTCTATACATACATATGCTTAAAGTTTTTTCTACATTGCTAAAAACAGCAAACGGCTGTTTACTATCTGCAGCAACAGAAAATCTGCTCTTTCAGTAGACTTTGTGCTTTCTTTTACTGACAAATTCCTTTGAGTGGACTGTTAGATGGATTACTGAAATGCAATTTTGTCGACGACGTCTGTCGGACGAATGTATCAAAATATGAAATATTAATGGTTTCCAAACGCTCACGTAATCACTCATAATCAAATTAACGTAATTTATCATTACGTCATAGACTGACTAGACTTAACCAGAAAATTTTAACATTGATTGAAAATTGACTAAAACTTTATTTATTTAAGAAAAAGAACGATGTGAAGTCACCTCAAGCACACATCAAACAGAACGATATTTAGAAAAGCAAGCATGCACGAGCATGTCTTGTTGGTTATGTATGTGTGTGTAAGACTGAATACCAATACTGATTAATACTAATAATCGATTATCAATATGTGACAGGGGCCACATGGACATTGAAATCACCAAACACTGCGATTTCACTGTCAGGAAAATTCTATAAGATATTTCTGATTGAATCGGAAAGGGCGGCGAAACCATTTAGGGACACCTCCCTTTCCGCGTTTGGAATTCTATACACATGTCGTACGCAAAGGGCAAGTACATCTGGTCGATGGAAATGAATATGGGAGAAAAAATTCGCCCTCAACCCTCGTATGATGGCAATTTGTAATCGAAATTTACCAACCATTATGGCAAACAAACGCGAAGAGTGCCAACTGAATTACACGAAATTGAAGGGGAAGGACGGGAAGGGGGCAACGAATGCACTACGAAGGCGGCATGTGTGGTTAGTAAGTGTGTGGCTGCTGTTGTTGTTAATGATGCTGTGGTTTTTATACACTCCACGAGAGTATTATATCTTTGTGCATTTGTTTGTAACACCCAAAAGGAATCTCTCTTCCTACCCATTGTTAAATATACCGATCGACTTAGAATCACTTTTTGAATCGATTTAGCAATGTCCGTCTGTCTGTCCGTCCATCTATTCTTGCAATCACGATACAGGACGCAATTGTAGACAGAACCAAATGAAACTTTGCACAACGAAGTTTTTCGGGATATGAACGAACGCTATTTAATTTGAAGAAAATCGGTTCAGATACGAATTTCACTCCCGATTTGACTCTTTTCACTCTAGATACCACATATTTTAACAGATTTTCTTCAAAATTGGCAAAACATCTTATAGTTCAACTAGAAACACTTGTGGTAAAAATGGGTCAGATCTGTTCAGATTTATATATAGCTCCCATACAAATTTCGCTCCCGATATGACTTTTTCCGCTCTAGAAACCACATATTGTATCAGATTGTCTTCAGATTTGGCAAAACATCTTATATTTAAACAAGGAACACCTATGGTGAAAATAGGTCAGATCGGTTCAGATTTATATATAGCTCCCATACTAATGTCGTTCCCAATTTGACTTTTTCTGCTCCACAAACCACATATTTTAACAGATCCTCTTCAAATTAGGCGAAATATCTTATAATTGTCCTGTAAACATCCATGGTGCAAATCGATCAGATCGGTTCAGATTTATATATAGCTCCCACACAAATTTCACTCCCGATTTCACTTTTTCCACTCTATAAACCACATGTTTTAACAGTTCTTCTTCAAATCTTTCAATATATCTTATATTTCAACTAGAAACACCCATGTTGAAAATGGAAAATACAAATTTCGCTCCCAGATAGACTTTTTCCGCCCCAGAAACCTCGAATTTTCACCGAATTTCTTTGAAGTGAGCATAACACGTTATATTTGAACTGGAATAACTTATTTTGAAAGTTAGTCACTTTAATCCATGTTTGGATATATCCCCGATACAAATATTCTTTTCGATTTGACAAATTGGACCGGGTCATATTAGGTCCGGGTCTTTTTACCGAGTTGAATTGTATTCGGATAGTCGGCCCCGCCCGACTTTAGCCTTTCCTTACTTGTTTCTTATGTGTTGATGATCGCGGCGCGGATTCTTTTAGTATTGTTTTGTGTTGTTGCTGTTATTAATATTTTGCTGTTGGGTTATTTTCATTTCTAGATTTCCAACGTTATATGTATGTATAAATCTAATTGATTATAAATGGGATGATTTTCAAATATACGATTAGAAATAGAAAAGTTGTAAAATAGAAATTTTAATTTTATTAATTCAACAGTTAGTAAACCAATCTTCACTGTTTCCCTATTTTATTGTCCAAGTATCCTAACAGTTGTAAGTACAATATATCCATCATTAGAATTTGTTTTTGCATTTAAAACCCGGTTAATGAAAACACCGGTATTTCCCCGTTTGACGACATAAGCATTTTTTTAAAATTCGTTGGACACCGGTTTTCGGATTTGACGTCTCTAATATCAATGTTTGAAGAAGTCGATTTTGTCTGGAACTTCCTTTCAAGAAGGTATGGAGTCAATCTAGGTTATAGGTCAAAAAGACCACATTGATAAGTTGACTTTGTGCAGAACTAGGGAATCCACAATACATATTTCAGTAGGAAGAATGACTACGCATTGCATAGTAAGCACAGTGTCATTCAATGTTTCTTGTTTCTAGGGAGATTCTCTGGTTTCTTTGTGCCTCCAAAGACATACGCTTTTACTCGTTTCCCTAAATGAATAAAAGTATTGACTGACCAAAATAGAAGTCTATGAAATCTAGAAATTTTCATTAAGATAATTAGGTTTTAAAACAATTTAAAAATTTTATTATTTGACTTTATCGCAAATTAAACGATTTTTGATATTTTTACTGATTAAGTTTAAACAATTTTTTGATCTTCACTATTACACTGATGGTTGGATAAAAATGTTGCTACCTTATCAAGACTATCTATCCGACAAAGTCTGAGCATTCAAAGCTCGGTAATTTCCGCAAGGTTTCTATGTTCCATCACTTTCGCTTTGACTTGCTTTTCGATGGTTGGCCAATACCAGCTTCTATAAGAAAGTCGAACTCCTTTTTCGCTGCAGCAAGCTTTTCAGGTGGAAGGCGTCTCGGTCGGCAGAACACAGGTTGTCCACATGTCTCAATATTATGAAAATAGTTTGGCAATGTCATTAAATTCCGATAAAAGATTAGAGATCGGATCAGAAGCTTCTTAGGCCGGCGAAGGAGTTCAATTGAAGTCTCGTTTGTGATGGTATGCACATGCCGTGGTTTATGTCTGCAGGGGCTGCGACACTTTCGAGCATCACGTCCATACTTCTTGTAATACCAACATTCATCAGTGTTTTCTGCTATAGTTGCAGAGTCACGATGTTGAGAGCGATGTCGGTGTACGACAGCCTTACGAGTTTCTACCAATATGGCGGATTTGACATAGCGAAACAGCATCCATAATCGAGTCGGAAATTCTCGTGAATTCCGCTGCAGTACCTGTTGACGCTGCTACGACGGGCTGAGCAAACTCCGGCAATCGTTTTGTCAAGAGACCTTTCAACGCTGCTTCACCGAGCGTATTGCCTGCAACCATCTTAATCTCAAAATGTAATTCTGAGGGTTTTTTGTCACCTAGGGGCATCTCCGATAAAAGTCTGTTGAGACGTCGCTATTCGCTGTCTGCAAAATGGTTTGTCCGATGTTATACCCGGTGCCGTAAACCAAAAGTCCATCGTAATGAAACAGGTTTCAATGTTGGTACTGAGTAAACATGCTGTTACTCATGTCCCATATAAATTAAAAACCCCAAAACTCATTAAACATCCTATTTTATACCCATACTTTGTCAAAAAGCATATTCAATTTTCTGCATTTATCATAGAAAAAATGCGGGCCATAAGGGTTAAGCGCCGAGGAATTTGATCGTTTTTATACACTCCACGAGAGAATTATTCTTTGTGCATTTGTTTGTAACACCCAAAAGGAAGAGAGATAGACCCATTGTTGATTATACCGATCGTCTTAGAATCACTTTTTGAATCGATTTAGCAATGTCCGTCTGTTTGTCCATCTATTATTGTAATCACGATTCAGGTCGCTACTGTATCCAGAACCAAATGAAACTTTGCACAATGTAGTTTTTCGGGACAAGGACGAACGCTATTTAATTTGAAGAAAATCGGTTCAGATTTAGATATAGCCCCCATACGAATTTCACTCCCGATTTGACTCATTTCACTCTAGATACCACATATTATAACAGATTTTCTTCAAAATTGGCAAAAAATCTTATAGTTCAACTAGAAACACTTGTGGTAAAAATGGGTCAGATCGGTTGAGATTTATATATAGCTCCCTCACAAATTTCACTCCTGATTTCACTTTTTTCGACTCAATAAACCACATATTTTAGTAGATCTTCTTCAAATCTTGCAAAACATCTTATATTTCAACTAGAAACACCCATGGTGAAAATGGGCCAGATCGGTTCAGATTTACATATAGCTCCCATTCAAATTTCGCTCCCTAATTTTTCCGCTCCAAAATCCACATATTTTAACAGATTTTCTTCAAAATTGGCAAAACACCTTATATTTCAACTGGAAACACCTGTGGTGAAAATGTGATAGATCGGTTCAGATTTACATATAGCTCCCATACAAATTTCTCTCCCGGATTGACTTTTCCACTCCAGAAACCACGTATTTTCATCGAATTTCTTCAAAATGAGCATAACACGTTTACTTGAACTGATAAAACTTATTGTGAAAGTTAGTCACTTCATTCCCTGTTTGGATATAGCCCCGATACAAATATTCCTCTCGATTTGACAAATTTGGTCAGGTCATATTAGACTATGATTAGGAAACATACAAAAAGCCTTCCCGTTTTCACTTTTTTACCGAATTGAATTGTGTTCGGATAGAAAGTGGAGTGTATCATATAGTCGGCCCCGCCCGACTTTAGCCTTTCCTTACTTGTTTGTGTAGTATTTCTTCAAAATATATATCGAGGGCTTATATTCATTTTCTCGAAAATGAGTTTTCGATGCCAAACTCTTCTCAGATTTGGATGTCATATAAATTTGGAAAATAATTTTTTTCTAAAGCCATTTTTTGAATTTTCTAATTTGGCTATCCACTCACACGTTAGTTTGTGACTGCATAAGTGGCTATGAAAAATAATAGAAATAAAATAGTTCAACAATAGAGCAGCATAAAACCGAGGGTTATAATTCGCTACAGCGATTTTGTTTAAAACATTTTTCTAGATTTAGGGCATATCGTACATATTTCGCGTTAATAGCATTTTGATTCCACATATTTCCCGCGAAATGATAATTTTCCAAAACATATCCAATTTGTATATTTTGTTTACCGCGCCCTACCGCAATATACACTTTTTGTAAAAAATTTTGGAAAAATGGATAAAAATCTGACGTATGAGCTGGAATCTTTAAATTCGCTGTGTACATCACAGAAAATGCGTTTTCTATACAACAAATATACAACGAATAATAGGAAATTTCGAGAACTTTTTAATTTTAGATTAAACTGTAGAAGAATGATTACTAATTTCTCTTCAAATTAAGGAGAAAATCACTTATGAATAAAAGCCCTCGATATGTATGTATGTAATTTCAATCAACTATTAAAAAAAAGAAGTTCTACACTTAGAGAACAAGATGTTAATAAATGCAGCGATTGTCTTTTTTGGCATAACAACAGTTTTCTGCAATCTTATATCAACATTCGCACTGCTAAAGAGTTTGCAGTCTGCTAAACTTGGCTGCTGTTAATAAAAATAAAAAAATAGATAAGCGTTCATAAGCGAGTTTAACTCGAATTTCCTTTCATGAGTGCTTGGGACAATATGCGTATCATTAAAAAGACAATCGCAATATCTTTCCGTGGTAATAAATTACTTTATAATAACTTCTATTTAAATAAGTGTTGTTAACATGTATATCTAAGTGGTCATACTGTTCTATACATACATATGCTTAAAGTTTTTTCTACATTGCTAAAAACAGCAAACGGCTGTTTACTATCTGCAGCAACAGAAAATCTGCTCTTTCAGTAGACTTTCTGCTTTCTTTTACTGACAAATTCCTTTGAGTGGACTGTTAGATGGATTACTGAAATGCAATTTTGTCGACGACGTCTGTCGGACGAATGTATCAAAATATGAAATATTAATGGTTTCCAAACGCTCACGTAATCACTCATAATCAAATTAACGTAATTTATCATTACGTCATAGACTGACTAGACTTAACCAGAAAATTTTAACATTGATTGAAAATTGACTAAAACTTTATTTATTTAAGAAAAATAACGATGTGAAGTCACCTCAAGCACACATCAAACAGAACGATATTTAGAAAAGCAAGCATGCACGAGCATGTCTTGTTGGTTATGTATGTGTGTGTAAGACTGAATACCAATACTGATTAATACTAATAATCGATTATCAATATGTGACAGGGGCCACATGGACATTGAAATCACCAAACACTGCGATTTCACTGTCAGGAAAATTCTATAAGATATTTCTGATTGAATCGGAAAGGGCGGCGAAACCATTTAGGGACACCTCCCTTTCCGCGTTTGGAATTCTATACACATGTCGTACGCAAAGGGCAAGTACATCTGGTCGATGGAAATGAATATGGGAGAAAAAATTCGCCCTCAACCCTCGTATGATGGCAATTTGTAATCGAAATTTACCAACCATTATGGCAAACAAACGCGAAGAGTGCCAACTGAATTACACGAAATTGAAGGGGAAGGACGGGAAGGGGGCAACGAATGCACTACGAAGGCGGCATGTGTGGTTAGTAAGTGTGTGGCTGCTGTTGTTGTTAATGATGCTGTGGTTTTTATACACTCCACGAGAGTATTATATCTTTGTGCATTTGTTTGTAACACCCAAAAGGAAGAGAGATATACCCATTGTTAAATATACCGATCGACTTAGAATCACTTTTTGAATCGATTTAGCAATGTCCGTCTGTCTGTCCGTCCATCTATTCTTGCAATCACGATACAGGACGCAATTGTAGACAGAACCAAATGAAACTTTGCACAACGAAGTTTTTCGGGATATGAACGAACGCTATTTAATTTGAAGAAAATCGGTTCAGATACGAATTTCACTCCCGATTTGACTCTTTTCACTCTAGGTACCACATATTTTAACAGATTTTCTTCAAAATTGGCAAAACATCTTATAGTTCAACTAGAAACACTTGTGGTAAAAATGGGTCAGATCTGTTCAGATTTATATATAGCTCCCATACAAATTTCGCTCCCGATATGACTTTTTCCGCTCTAGAAACCACATATTGTATCAGATTGTCTTCAGATTTGGCAAAACATCTTATATTTAAACAAGGAACACCTATGGTGAAAATAGGTCAGATCGGTTCAGATTTATATATAGCTCCCATACTAATGTCGTTCCCAATTTGACTTTTTCTGCTCCACAAACCACATATTTTAACAGATCATCTTCAAATTAGGCGAAATATCTTATAATTGTCCTGTAAACATCCATGGTGCAAATCGATCAGATCGGTTCAGATTTATATATAGCTCCCACACAAATTTCACTCCCGATTTCACTTTTTCCACTCTATAAACCACATGTTTTAACAGTTCTTCTTCAAATCTTTCAATATATCTTATATTTCAACTAGAAACACCCATGTTGAAAATGGAAAATACAAATTTCGCTCCCAGATAGACTTTTTCCGCCCCAGAAACCTCGAATTTTCACCGAATTTCTTTGAAGTGAGCATAACACGTTATATTTGAACTGGAATAACTTATTTTGAAAGTTAGTCACTTTAATCCATGTTTGGATATATCCCCGATACAAATATTCTTTTCGATTTGACAAATTGGACCGGGTCATATTAGGTCCGGGTCTTTTTACCGAGTTGAATTGTATTCGGATAGTCGGCCCCGCCCGACTTTAGCCTTTCCTTACTTGTTTCTTATGTGTTGATGATCGCGGCGCGTATTCTTTTAGTATTGTTTTGTGTTGTTGCTGTTATTAATATTTTGCTGTTGAGTTATTTTCATTTCTAGATTTCCAACGTTATATGTATGTATAAATCTAATTGATTATAAATGGGATGATTTTCAAATATACGATTAGAAATAGAAAAGTTGTAAAATAGAAATTTTAATTTTATTAATTCAACAGTTAGTAAACCAATCTTCACTGTTTCCCTATTTTATTGTCCAAGTATCCTAACAGTTGTAAGTACAATATATCCATCATTAGAATTTGTTTTTGCATTTAAAACCCGGTTAATGAAAACACCGGTATTTCCCCGTTTGACGACATAAGCATTTTTTTAAAATTCGTTGGACACCGGTTTTCGGATTTGACGTCTCTAATATCAATGTTTGAAGAAGTCGATTTTGTCTGGAACTTCCTTTCAAGAAGGTATGGAGTCAATCTAGGTTATAGGTCAAAAAGACCACATTGATAAGTTGACTTTGTGCAGAACTAGGGAATCCACAATACATATTTCAGTAGGAAGAATGACTACGCATTGCATAGTAAGCACAGTGTCATTCAATGTTTCTTGTTTCTAGGGAGATTCTCTGGTTTCTTTGTGCCTCCAAAGACATACGCTTTTACTCGTTTCCCTAAATGAATAAAAGTATTGACTGACCAAAATAGAAGTCTATGAAATCTAGAAATTTTCATTAAGATAATTAGGTTTTAAAACAATTTAAAAATTTTATTATTTGACTTTATCGCAAATTAAACGATTTTTGATATTTTTACTGATTAAGTTTAAACAATTTTTTGATCTTCACTATTACACTGATGGTTGGATAAAAATGTTGCTACCTTATCAAGACTCTTAATTTTAAGCTAGTAAGCCTACTCGAATAGGGCTACTAATGAATAATAGGCCTGTGCGATTGGGATTACTAGCTTATAATTAAGACACTTTATTATGTGGCAACGTTGCAACCCATTGGATTTTCTTATATGAATTAAATAGAAAAAAATTGATAGCAAGACTAAGAGAGTAGATAGCTACTTTCTTGTTAAGCGATTAAATTCCATACAAAAACTATGCTAGTAAGCCCAATCGAACAGGCCTAATGTATTGAAGCGAGAAAGGAAATTACAAAGGCGACGACGCATCCAACCGACGTACCATATCGATAATCAATTCTAACGCTGTTAAATCGATAATAAACGTATGACGCCATGAAGGTTCTGGACTATGAAGTGATTTTCTTCTTGGCCACTCCTTTGGGTACCAGGCAAATTTTTGATCGCATAGATTTTGACAAAGACTCATTCTCTTGCTTCATGCGAAATTACAGAAAAGTTCACTCAGTCGGTTCACTGGAATAAGACCAATTTTCCAGACTCCAGACTAAGTCCAAAAACTTTAACATCAAATTATCTTTGAAATTAGTTTTAATACAAAAATTTGCATTGTTGTTATCGACTTAAATAAAAAACATCCCTATTTCTGTGCCATAATTGATATATCTCAGTTTGTGGTATGAAACAAAGCAATACATATAACATGAAGCCAATTTAAAAATTCTGTAAAATGAAATACAAACATACAATTGCATTCAAGCATACATTTGGAAGTTCATACAGGCATGTACAATATCTGATTATCGAGTAAACTGAATCTTTTGTACTTGCTTAATTAATAAACATTTGAAAATAAAAGCAAGTGAGGAAACGCTTATGTTGGGCGAGATAGCCAATACGACACTTTCTGCGCCTATAGATGTAGTTGAATACTAAACCCAGACGTTTTAATATCAATAAAAATTTGCAACATAATAAAGTGGCTATATCATTGAAATTGAAGGCAAGTGTAAGTTGTTGACAAATTAACATTTTGCGATTATTGTGGTCTTGTCAGTTTACTTAAGTGTTATGATTATGAACATAACCGATAAAATGGATCAAAAGTTATATGTAGAACTCAACAAGTGCACGTTTGAGTGTGTAGTTTATGGTGGAATTAATATCTTGTCAGCATTTTTCGCCAAACTTCTACACAAATTTGATCATATCGCTGAATTAGTTTTGTGTACGAGACGCATTATTTAGGTTTCCTACTGTCGGGACGTGCTTTATTATTTGCCTGAACACTGCAAGTGTGCCGGTAGTGATCTGTGTTTATACCAATTTGTGTTGTGGCGGTGTTCCTCTGAATTGTGCTAAATAAAATATAATTTTGGCGTGTTAAGAGCTGAATACTTTGTTGTAATTGGGCTTAAGTGCATGTATGTATCCTTTATACACATTAATAAACATGCATTGTCAACAGCTGTTTTGTTTATCTGTCACCCTGTGAAAATAACCCAAGGTTTGCACCACCTTACTATTCACCACACTTTCAACAACCGCTATTGAAAACTGATCGCATATTAATAATCGCATAATATGTAAAATTGTAAAATCAAAAAGTAGAAAACATACCATGCTAAATGTGTTGAATTGGCTGCTCGAACTACTGATAACTTAAGGTTAGAGTGATCAAACCCGAGACCAAAAACCGGGACAACCGGGTTTTCCATCTGAGACCTACCGTCGGGTTTTTTAAAATCGCGGTTTTTGGAAAACCGGGAAACCCGGGTTTTTTATGTCAGTCTCAACCGGTTTTTCATATTGCAAAATTTAAAAAAAAATATAATGTCAATCCTCTGATTTATTTTCTTATTTATATGTATTTTAGCTTATTTTATATCAGAATCGCAGAATGGGGTAATTGGAACAGAAATATTAGCTATTTTTAAAAACGATTTCCTATTTCATAGACAAAATTTTTAGTTTTTACGGAGTTCAAACCTGTTCTAAACTGATATTTTGGAAATAATAGTAGTAATGGGAATAATAGTAATAATGGTTGATATGTTATTAAAATATCGACAAATGATTTTTTGGCAAAGGACCAAAATGATCAAATGATTTTCGAAAGAGTTCAGTGAATCTGAATATGCATCAGAATTGATCTATCCCCAAGAATAATGAATAATTTCCCCATTTTTTTGCTGTTTCAAGAAAAACCCGATCCGACCGGTTTTTTTATAAAAAGAAAACCGGGCAACCGTGTTTTTTGAAATCACGGTTTTCGAAAAACCCGACATTGCAGAAAACAAGGGTTTTTGTTCACTCTACTTAAGGTACGGTCACACTGGGCCAATATTTGACAAAAAACGTTAAATATTTCTTTATCACAGTCTGAACACAATCAGTGAACAATCAGTTTATTTTGGGCAAACCAAACTATTTGTTTGCTAACAAAAATATAACCAAAGTGTTGCCATTGAAGGGGAAATATTTTCTACTCTTTTGTGCAAACATTTATTTGATCTTACAACATTTTATAAGAGCAAACAATAGGAAATAACAGCTGGTACAAGTTCTTAAAATTTAAATCACTGAAATAAAAAATCTGAGTAAATCTAGAATATGGATATTAACATTTATTGAGCAATTAAATACATTTTTCTGAAACTTTGGAAACATATTTAATTTGTATTGCTCGATTTGCATGAAGGTAACTTTGTTGTAAAGGCATGGGGAAAATCTTTTCGAAGAAAAATGACACGATTTTTCGAAATTATTTTTCATTTTGTTGGTATTTAAAATAGATTGGTATTTACTATTTTAATATATATTTCAATTACCTTTCCAACGAAAGCAACATGACAACAATAGAGATAGAATCCATTGTCAAACAATATCTAAAGTCAACAAGCAACCCTGCTATTTTAGCATTTTGATTGTCAAATTCACACACAGAATTTAAAAAATTAGTCTACTAAATTAAAAAATTAATTAGCTGTTGGAGCGACACTACCTTTTTATTTAAGCAATTTCATTCAAATCGGATGATAATTAATGTAGATATTACTAAATATATATCAAGTCCCGGGCCCCTAACATGCAAACAATGGATCGCAGCACAAACAATTATTTTATCCTTTCTTCTTAAATTGAGCAAGACCTACAAGAGTAGATATGCTATGGGTTTTAATCTTGTAAATGACACAAACCCTATCAAATAACGTTTCTTTGTATTTTGTTGTTCTTTGTTTGTTGTTGTGGTGTAGCAAATCGTAGCAAACTTTGCTATATCTGCAAGCTTTGCAAGATCTACAACTCCCTTTTGCTACCAACAGTGAAAGCCCTATATGTATTAAATTAATATTTCCATATTCAGGTAACAATATATTACATTGTCCTCAACTTGTTAATATTCTTGGCTTTATTAAAAAGAGGTGTTTACACAAGAATATTTTTTATTGTATCGGTATATTGTCCTGACTGAAGACCATTTTCATCTATATTTTATAGTATGCAAATTTAATTATAAATGGCAAGGTGATATTTATTACTTGGCTACACACTATAATAATTTCTGGCCCAATTTATTTATTGTACAAATTATGATGAAATTTTCAAAAATTTCTGTTCTGTTTCTTTATACTTAACTTTACTAAATGATGCAATACTTTTTATCTGAATGAGCTGTAATCGGATTCAAAGTTGTACTATAAATCTTTATGTGTAAATAGCACGTGTTAAAACGACCGTTTTCAATCGCCAAAATCTGGGCGTCTTAAAACGACAAAACAGTGCATTGGCAACATCTATCCAACAGCTGAACTGATAAAAAACAAGTAAAAAGGCGTTAAGTTCGTTGTGCCGAATCTTATATACCATCCACCATGATGTGAATTCCACAGTATTACCGGCAGATTAGAGGCAGTCGACATTAGATAAAAGTGCACTACCATACTAGGAAAATTGTGATGCTTCATTATTATAATATTAATAGTCCGCTACTATATCTAAATATAAATCTTCAAGTGCCATCAAAAAATTTTTATTAGTTAGAAAGAATTTCTCTTAAGTCTGATTTTCCCCATTTGCAATTTCTTGATTCCAACCAATCCTTCCTCATATCGGCTACGGACCCACTTCCGAATACATTGCCTTTTTCGTTTTTTTTTTCTTTCTGCTTCCTCCTCTTCCATAACTATCCTACACCTTAGTTTTTAAAAGCGAGCAAATATTTTTTTGCTTTTGATAGTTTGAACAAAGGTCTACCAAAAAAAATTAAATCAGACCACAGTAATAGCTTTTAACTTTATTTTTTCCTGATTTCGACAACTTTTTTATTATGAAACTTGAAACTCTTCAAGATTGATGAACTTGAAGTCTGGGGAATTTTTTGAATTTTATGTGTGCAGAAATGTCTTCACATATTATAAAAGATTTCTGGCAGATGGTAGTTTTCTTCATTTATTGTTTACAAATATCAAATGCCGTTATTAGCAGTGCGACGTAAATTCTAAAAACAAAACAATAATATTAGTGTATTGAGAGGATGAACACGTGAAGTTTGTCTACGGTGTTATTCTTGTAATTAGTGAAAAAGTGAATAATAATTAACAAGTAAGGAAAGGCTAAAGTCGGGCGGGACCGACTATATAATACCCTACACCACTCCCTGCGTATGTACCTCGCTTTGATTACTAAACCCATTTATTTCATGGGAGCAATTTTATGTAGTTCATATAAATTATACTTTAAATTCATCTTTAGTCATATTTAATGAATATGGTTAATAATATGGTAATTGATCCAATTATCCGACAGACAAATACAAATTATACAGTAGTAATAGAATGAATAGGACCGACATTTCAAAAGGGGGCCTATAACTATATTTTGGGCCTGGTCCAAAACATGGGCCTATATATTTCTCATTCACGGTAGGTATTCCTGGTTGAAAAATACCATGATCAGCAAAATTTTATGATTGGTGAAATATAATATGTAAAGTTTGGTCAAAATCGGTTAAACATTCTGGAGCAACATTTGTATGAGGGCGATATCTAAATCTGAACCGATCTTACCCACTTTCACCATAGGTTGGATTATAATATGTTGTGCCAATTTTAAAGAAAAACGGGTACAATATGTGGATTTTAGAGCGGAAAAAGTCAAATCGGGAGCGACATTTGAATGTGGGCTATATCTAAATCTGTACCGATCTTACCCAGTTTCAGCAAAGTGTTTCTAGTTCGATTATAAAATGCTGTGCCAAATTTAAAGAAAATCGGGTACAATATGTAGTTTCTAAAGCGGAAAAAGTAAAATCGGGGGGCGACATTTGTATTGGGGCTATATCTAAATCTGAACCGATCTTACCCAATTTTTGCATACGTGTTTCTAGTTGGATTATAAGATGTTCTGCAAAATTTAAAGAAAATCGGGTACAATATGTCGTTTCTAGAGCGGAAAATGTCAAATCGGGAGCGACATTTGTATGGGGGCTTTATCTAAATCTGAACCGATCATACTTTATTAAAAAGAGGTGTTTACACAAGAATATTTTTTTATTGTATCGGTATATTGTCCTGACTGAAGACCATTTTCATCTATATTTTATAGTATGCAAATTTAATTATAAATGGCAAGGTGATATTTATTACTTGGCTTCACACTATAATAATTTCTGGCCCAATTTATTTATTGTACAAATTATGATGAAAATTTCAAAAATTTCTGTTCTGTTTCTTTATACTTAACTTTACTAAATGATGCAATACTTTTTATCTGAATGAGCTGTAATCGGATTCAAAGTTGTACTATAAATCTTTATGTGTAAATAGCACGTGTTAAAACGACCGTTTTCAATCGCCAAAATCTGGCGATTTTTGTATACGTGTTTCTAGTTGGATTATAAGATGTTCTGCAAAATTTAAAGAAAATCGGGTACAATATGTCGTTTCTAGAGCGGAAAATGTCAAATCGGGAGCGACTTTTGTATGGGGGCTATATCTAAATCTAAACCGATCTTACCCAATTTTTGCATACGTGTTTCTAGTTGGATTATAAGATGTTCTGCAAAATTTAAAGAAAATCGGGTACAATATGTCGTTTCTAGAGCGGAAAATGTCAAATCGGGAGCGACTTTTGTATGGGGGCTATATCTAAATCTAAACCGATCTTACCCAATTTTTGCATACGTGTTTCTAGTTGGATTATAAGATGTTCTGCCAAATGTAAAGAAAATCAGGTACAATATGTCGTTTCTAGAGCGGAAAAAGTCAAATCGGGAGCGACATTTGTGTGGGGGCTATATCTAAATCTGAACCGATCTTATCCAATTTTTGCATACGTGTTTCTAGTTGGATTATAAGATGTTCTGCCAAATTTAAAGAAAATCGGGTACAATATGTCGTTTCTAGAGCGGAAAATGTCAAATCGGGAGCGTCATTTGTATGGGGGCTATATCTAAATCTGAACCGATCTTACCCAATTTTTGCATAGGTGTTTCTAGTTGGATTATAAGATGTTGTGCCAATTTTGAAGAAAATCGGGTACAATATGTCGTTTCTAGAGCGGAAAATGTCAAATCGGGAGAGACATTTGTATGGGGGCTATATCTAAATCTGAACCGATCTTACCCAATTTTTGCATAGGTGTTTGTAGTTGGATTTTAAGATGTTGTGCCAATCTTGAAGAAAATCGGGTACAATACGTGGTTTCTAAAGCAGAAAAAGTGAAATAGGGAGCGACATTTGTATGGGGGCTATATCTAAATCTGAACCGATTTCCTCCAAATTCAATACCGATGGTCCTTGGCCAGAAAAAATAACTTCTGCCAAGTTTCATGACAATCGGACAACAATTGCGACCTGTAGAGTGCGAACAAACTTAGATGGACAGCAGACGGACAGACGGACGGACGGACGGACAGACAGACATCGTTAAATCGACTCAGCGGGTGATTCTAAGCCGATGGGTATACTTAAAGGTGGTTCTAGCTCGATTATTTCTTGGTGTTACAAACATTTGGCGCGAAACTAACTTATAATACCCTAGACCACGAAGTGGTCTAGTGTATTAGAAAATTCCAACTTTTTGGCTTATAAAATTAATTGAATCATTTGGCAACAACCAGAATTCTTAAAGATTGTATTTTCGACAAATCGGTGACAACGACAGATTATTATTATTTCTGCATAATTATCAGATTTTCACATGATCTTTGTAAAGATTTAAATTAGATATCTGCACGATATATCTTTAAAAATATCAGAATATCTACAACTTTACGTTCAGATTTCGTTTCGATGTGTCGTCAATATCCTCAGGATTTCCCAAGGATTTGACTTCAGAAATCTGACAGATTTACCTGGAGAAATAGAAGAATTTCCCCGATGGATTAAACGATTTTTGATATTTTTACTGATTAACTGTCTGGCCCACAATGTCGAAAGAAAATCTATGCGAACGAAAGCCAGTCACTCACTTTCGTATCAAAAAGCGACCCACTATCTTCTGACTTTTCGTTCGCATAGCCTTACGTGTTGCGAGTGAATGAAAATGTTGCCAGACCAAAAAAGCTACAAATATGCCAAGAAAAAAGCGTGAAATATCCAAATTCTAACATGTAATAAAAAAGTTGATACAACTTTTTCTCGGCTGAAATAACTGAAAATAAAATTCGAAAAAATAATGTAAACAATCAATATTTGTGGTTGTTTCTGTGTGTTGACGAAAAATATTAATTTTTCCAACGCGCACATTTTTTGGAGGAATGCTAGTTTCGAGATCCCCGTAGGGATGTTCTTGAGAATATACTTATTTCACATGTAAATGCATATTTACATATATATGTCAGTTCTGTTTCAGATTTATAGGAAATTTTCGGGTGACATTTTCCTCATGTTGATGGACGAGTTTCGGGACACCGACGTTTTCAAAAAACTTCGACTGGGAAAAACGATACGCTTGGGTTTTAGGAGACAAATTAAAGTCATTCCTGAAGATCCCCTTTAGTAATACAATTGAAAGACCCTGCAATAAAAACACTCCGGTGCACGGAGCAACGGAAAGTATAAATGGGAGATGCGTTCTGCACAATATGTGCAACAACAAGTGGCTCGACAAATCAATTGGTTCCTATGAAGTTCGTGGCGAGATTATCTCGAACGCCGAGGAAGAAGTATGAACTAGAGAGGAGAGCAATACAAATATAAAATAAATTTGTTTTGTGTTTTATTTACTTATGCTTGCGACAGACAAAACACAAGCGAGTGATTTGGCATTTTCATTCGCTCAGATGACAGAAGAAAAAGTTAGTGGACCCCGATTTTACACTGAAATGCTTACGTTTTCTTTCGCATAGATTTTCGTTCGCTTTGTCGTTCTGGTGACTGTTAGTGGGTCCCAAATCAGCTGTTTGTCGCCTGATAGGCATGCGAACGTTAACGTTCGACATAGTGGGTCAGGCAGTTTAAACGATTTTTTGATCTTCACTATTACACTGATGGTTGGATAAAAATGTTGTCACCTTATCAAGACTCTTAATTTTAAGCTAGTAAGCTTACTCGAATAGGGCTATTAATGAATAATAGGCCTGTTCGATTGGGATTACTAGCTTATAATTAAGACACTTTATTATGTGGCAACGTTGCAACCCATTGGATTTTCTTATATGAATTAAATAGAAAAAAACTGATAGCAAGACTAAGAGAGTAGATAGCTACTTTCTTGTTAAGCGATTAAATTCCATACAAAAATTATGCTAGTAAGCCCAATCGAACAGGCCTAATGTATTGAAGCGAGAAAGGAAATTACAAAGGCGAAGACGCATCCAACCGACGTACCATATCGAGAATCAATTCTAACGCTGTTAAATCGACAATAAACGTATGACACCATGAAGGTTCTGGACTATGAAGTGATTTTCTTCTTGGCGACTCCTTTGGGAACCGGGCAAATTTTTGATCGCATAGATTTTGACAAAGACTCTTTCTCTTGCTTCATGCGAAATTACAGAAAAGTTCACTCAGTCGGTTCACTGGAATAAGACCAATTTTCCAGACTCCAGACTAAGTCCAAAAACATTAACATAAAATTATGTTTGAAATTAGTTTTAATACAAAAATTTGCATTGTTCTTATCGACTTAAATAAAAAAACATCCCTATTTCTGTGACATAATTGATATATCTCAGTTTGTGGTATGAAACAAAGCAATACATATAACATGAAGCCAATTTAAAAATTCTGCAAAATGAAATACAAACATACAATTGCATTCAAGCATACATTTGGAAGTTCATACAGACATGTACAATATCTGATTATCGAGTAAACTGAATCTTTTGTACTTGCTTAATTAATAAACATTTGAAAATAAAAGCAAGTGAGGAAACGCTTATGTTGGGCGAGATAGACAATACGATTAAATTCCATACAAAAATTATGCTAGTAAGCCCAATCGAACAGGCCTAATGTATTGAAGGGAGAAAGGAAATTACAAAGGCGAAGACGCATCCAACCGACGTACCATGTCGAGAATCAATTCTAACGCTGTTAAATCGACAATAAACGTATGACACCATGAAGGTTCTGGACTATGAAGTGCTTTTCTTCTTGGCCACTCCTTTGGGAACCGGGCAAATTTTTGATCGCATAGATTTTGACAAAGACTCTTTCTCTTGCTTCATGCGAAATTACAGAAAAGTTCACTCAGTCGGTTCACTGGAATAAGACCAATTTTCCAGACTCCAGACTAAATCCAAAAACATTAACATAAAATTATGTTTGAAATTAGTTTTAATACAAAAATTTGCATTGTTCTTATCGACTTAAATAAAAAAAACATCCCTATTTCTGTGACATAATTGATATATCTCAGTTTGTGGTATGAAACAAAGCAATACATATAACATGAAGCCAATTTAAAAATTCTGCAAAATGAAATACAAACATACAATTGCATTCAAGCATACATTTGGAAGTTCATACAGACATGTACAATATCTGATTATCGAGTAAACTGAATCTTTTGTACTTGCTTAATTAATAAACATTTGAAAATAATAGCAAGTGAGGAAACGCTTATGTTGGGCGAGATAGACAATACGACACTTCTGCGCCTATAGATGTAGTTGAATACTAAACCCAGACGTTTTAAAATCAATGAGCAAGTTCATGTATCTCATAGTTAAGAGTTGGACATACACATGTTGCCCAGTATACTATCAGTTCAACATTTGACATAATATGAGTTTAAGCTAAAACATAGCTTTGCAACATAATAAAGTGGCTATATCATTGAAATTGAAGGCAAGTGTAAGTTGTTGACAAATTAACATTTTGCGATTATTGTGGTCTTGTCAGTTTACTTAAGTGTTATGATTTTGTGATTCGTTATGAACATAACCGATAAAATGGATCAAAAGTTATATGTAGAACTCAACAAGTGCACGTTTGAGTGTGTAGTTTATGGTGGAATTAATATCTTGTCAGCATTTTTCGGCAAACTTCTACACAAATTTGATCATATCGCTGAATTAGTTTTGTGTACGAGACGCATTATTTAGGTTTCCTACTGTCGGGACGTGCTTTATTATTTGCCTGAACACTGCAAGTGTGCCGGTACTGATCTGTGTTTATACCAATTTGTGTTGTGGCGGTGTTCCTCTGAATTGTGCTAAATAAAATATAATTTTGGCGTGTTAAGAGCTGAATACTTTGTTGTAATTGGGCTTAAGTGCATGTATGTATCATTTATACACATTAATAAACATGCATTGTCAACAGCTGTTTTGTTTATCTGTCACCCTGTGAAAATAACCCAAGGTTTGCACCACCTTACTATTCACCACACTTTCAACAACCGCTATTGAAAACTGATCGCATATTAATAATCGCATAATATGTAAAATTGTAAAATCAAAAAGTAGAAAACATACCATGCTAAATGTGTTGAATTGGCTGCTCGAACTACTGATAACTTAAGGTTAGAGTGATCAAACCCGAGACCAAAAACCGGGACAACCGGGTTTTCCATCTGAGACCTACCGTCGGGTTTTTTAAAATCGCGGTTTTTGGAAAACCGGGAAAACCGGGTTTTTTTATGTCGGTCTCAACCGGTTTTTCATATTGCAAAAAATTCTCTGCTTCGGTGCTAATTTGTTTATTTTAATATTATCACAAGCATCATAGAACGGTTTTTAGTGACCGCAAATTACTAAAAATTACGAACACAGTAATACTGTGAATCTAAAATGGTGATGTTCGTCCTAGATTTCACACGAATTTCTTACGACAGAAGAAAAATCGACGCCGTTGACCATTTGCCGCTGCAGACGGTTTGGCCCAAGAACGAAATATTTTGCAGATCATATATATATCCAAAAAATACGCATAATCCTTGAATATAATGTGAATCCTCTGATTTATTTTCTTATTTATATGTAATTTAGCTTATTTTATTCTGTACAGGATATCAGAATCGCAGAATGGAGTAATTGGAACAGAAATATTAGCTATTTTTAAAAACGATTTCCTATTTCAGCTAGACAAAATTTTTAGTTTTTACGGTGTTCACACCTGTTCTAAACTGATATTTTGGAAATAATAGTAGTAATGGGAATAATAGTAATAATGGTTGATATGTTATTAAAATATCGGCAAATGATTTTTTGGCAAAGGACCAAAATGATCAACTGATTTTCGAAAGAGTTCAGTGAATCTGAATATGCATCAGAATTGATCTATCCCCAAGAATAATGAATAATTTCCCCCTTTTTTTGCTGTTTCAAGAAAAACCCGATCCGACCGGTTTTTTTATAAAAAGAAAACCGGGCAACCGTGTTTTTTGAAATCACGGTTTTCGAAAAACCCGACATTGCAGAAAACAAGGGTTTTTGTTCACTCTACTTAAGGTACGGTCACACTGGGCCAAAATTTGACAAAAACGTTAAATATTTCTTTATCACAGTCTGAACACACAATTATGAGGGCCAACAATCAGTTTATTTTGGGCAAACCAAATTATTTGTTTGCTAACAAAAATATAACCAAAGTGTTGCCATTGAAGGGGAAATATTTTCTACTCTTTTGTGCAAACATTTATTTGATCTTACAAAATTTTATAAGAGCAAACAATAGGAAATAACAGCTGGTACAAGTTCTTAAAATTTAAATCACTGAAATAAAAAATCTGAGTAAATCTAGAATATGGATATTAACATTTATTGAGCAATTAAATACATTTTTCTGAAACTTTGGAAACATATTTAATTTGTATTGCTCGATTTGCATGAAGGTAACTTTGTTGTAAAGGCATGGAGAAAATCTTTTCGAAGAAAAATGACACGATTTTTCGAAATTATTTTTCATTTTGTTGGTATTTAAAATAGATTGGTATTTACTATTTTAATATATATTTCAATTACCTTTCCAACGAAAGCAACATGACAACAATAGAGATAGAATCCATTGTCAAACAATATCTAAAGTCAACAAGCAACCCTGCTATTTTAGCATTTTGATTGTCAAATTCACACACAGAATTTAAAAAATTAGTCTACTAAATTAAAAAATTAATTAGCTGTTGGAGCGACACTACCTTTTTATTTAAGCAATTTCATTCAAATCGGATGATAATTAATGTAGATATTACTAAATATATATCAAGTCCCGGGCCCCTAACATGCAAACAATGGATCGCAGCACAAACAATTATTTTATCCTTTCTTCTTAAATTGAGCAAGACCTACAAGAGTAGATATGCTATGGGTTTTAATCTTGTAAATGACACAAACCCTATCAAATAACGTTTCTTTGTATTTTGTTGTTCTTTGTTTGTTGTTGTGGTGTAGCAAATCGTAGCAAACTTTGCTATATCTGCAAGCTTTGCAAGATCTACAACCCCCTTTTGCTACCAACAGTGAAAGCCCTATATGTATTAAATTAATATTTCCATATTCAGGTAACAATATATTACATTGTCCTCAACTTGTTAATATTCTTGGCTTTATTAAAAAGAGGTGTTTACACAAGAATACACTCCACGAGAGTATTATGTCTTTGTGCATTTGTTTGTAACACCCAAAAGGAAACGAGATAGACCCATTGTTAATTATACCGATCGTCTTAGAATCACTTTCTGAGTCGATTTAGCAATGTCCGTCTGTCCGTCCGTCCATCTATTCTTGTAATCACGATACAGGTCGCAATTGTAGACAGAACCAAATGAAACTTTGCACAACGATGTTTTTCGGGATAAGGACGAACGCTATTTAATTTGAAGAAAATCGGTTCAGATTTAGATATAGCCCCCATACGAATTTCACTCCCGATTTGATTCTTTTCACTCTAGATACCACATATTACAACAGATTTTCTTTAAAATTGGCAAAACATCTTATATTGTAACTTGAAACACCTGTGGTAAAAATGTGTTAGATCGGTTCAGATTTATATATAGCTCCCATACAAATTTCTCTCCCGATTTGACTTTTTCCGCTCTAGAGACCACATAATGTATCAGATTGTCTTCAGATTTGGTAAAACATCTTATTTTCCCACTAGAAACTCCCATGGTGAATATCGGACAGATCGGTTCAGATTTACATATAGCTCCCATACAAATTTCGCTCCCGATTTGACTTTTTCCGCTCTAGAAACCACATAATGTATCAGATTGTCTTCAGATTTGGTAAAACATCTTATATTTCCACTAGAAACACCCAAGGTGAATATCGGTCAGATCGGTTCAGATTTATATATAGCTTCCATACAAATTTCGCTCCCGATTTGACTTTTTCCGCTCTAGAAACCACATATTGTATCAGATTGTCTTCAGATTTGGCAAAACATCTTATATTTAAACTAAGAACATCTATGGTGAAAATAGGTCAAATCGGTTCAGATTTAGATATAGACCCCATACAAATGTCGTTCCCGATTTGACATTTTCCTCTGTAGAAACCACATATTGTACTCGATTTTCTTTAAATTTGGCACAACATCTTATAATCTTACTAGAAACACCTATGCAGAAATTGGGTAAGATCGGTTCAGATTTAGATATAGCCCCCATTTAAATGTCGCTCCCGATTTGACTTTTGCCGCTTTAAAAGCCACATATTGTGCTCGATTGTCTTTAAATTTCGCACAACATCTTATAATCTAACTAAACAAAACTATGGTGAAAGTGGGTAAGATCGGTTCAGATTTAAATATAGCCTAAATTCAAATGTTGCTCCCATAAGTTTAACCGATTTTGGCCAAACTATACATTTTATATTTCACCTATTTCGTTCCAAGTTTCAATATATCCTCATACAAATGTCCTTTCCGATATAAAATTTTTGGTCAAACACATACATTTACAGGATACAGGAAACCTTCCCGTTTTCACCGAATTGACTTGTATTCGGATTGAAAGTGGAGTGTATCATAGAGTCGGCCCCGCCCGACTTTAGCCTTTCCTTACTGGTTTTTTATTGTATCGGTATATTGTCCTGACTGAAGACCATTTTCATCTATATTTTATAGTATGCAAATTTAATTATAAATGGCAAGGTGATATTTATTACTTGGCTACACACTATAATAATTTCTGGCCCAATTTATTTATTGTACAAATTATGATGAAATTTTCAAAAATTTCTGTTCTGTTTCTTTATACTTAACTTTACTAAATGATGCAATACTTTTTATCTGAATGAGCTGTAATCGGATTCAAAGTTGTACTATAAATCTTTATGTGTAAATAGCACGTGTTAAAACGACCGTTTTCAATCGCCAAAATCTGGGCGTCTTAAAACGACAAAACAGTGCATTGGCAACATCTAACCAACAGCTGAACTGATAAAAAAACAAGTAAAAAGGCGTTAAGTTCGTTGTGCCGAATCTTATATACCATCCACCATGATGTGCATTCCACAGTATTACCGGCAGATTAGAGGCAGTCGACATTAGATAAAAGTGCACTACCATACTAGGAAAATTGTGATGCTTCAGTATTATAATATTAATAGTCCGCTACTATATCATATATAATATAAATCTTCAAGTGCCATCAAAAAATTTTTATTAGTTAGATAGAATTTCTCTTAAGTCTGATTTTCCCCATTTGCAATTTCTTGATTCCAACCTTCCTACCAACCAATCCTTCCTCATATCGGCTACGCACACACTTCCGAATACATTTCCTTTTTCGTTTTTTTTTTCTTTCTGCTTCCTCCTCTTCCAAAACTATCCTACACCTTAGTTTTTAAAAGCGAAAAAATATTTTTGCTTTTGATAGTTTGAACAAAGGTCTACCAAAAAAATTAAATCAGACCACAGTAATAGCTTTTAACTTTATTTTTTCCTTATTTCGACAACTTTTTTATTATGAAACTTGAAACTCTTCAAGATTGATGAACTTGAAGTCTGGGGAATTTTTTGAATTTTATGTGTGCAGAAATGTCTTCACATATTATAAAAGATTTCTGGCAGATGATTCTTTGTTTTGGCAGTTTTCTTCATTTATTGTTTACAAATATCAAATGCCGTTATTAGCAGTGCGACGTAAATTCTAAAAACAAAACAATAATATTAGTGTATTAAGAGGATGAACACGTGAAGTTTGTCTACGGTGTTATTCTTGTAATTAGTGAAAAAGTGAATAATAATTAACAAGTAAGGAAAGGCTAAAGTCGGGCGGGGCCGACTATATAATACCCTACACCACTCCCTGCGTATGTACCTCGCTTTGATTACTAAACCCATTTATTTCATGGGAGCAATTTTATGTAGTTCATATAAATTATACTTTAAATTCATCTTTAGTCATATTTAATGAATATGGTTAATAATATGGTAATTGATCCAATTATCCGACAGACAAATACAAATTATACAGTAGTAATAGAATGAATAGGACCGACATTTCAAAAGGGGGCCTATAACTATATTTTGGGCCTGGTCCAAAACATGGGCCTATATATTTCTCATTCACGGTAGGTATTCTTGGTTGAAAAATGCCATGATCAGCAAAATTTGATTATTGGTGAAATATAATATGTAAAGTTTGGTCAAAATCGGTTAAACATTCTGGAGCAACATTTGTATGAGGGCGATATCTAAATCTGAACCGATCTTACCCACTTTCACCATAGGTTGGATTATAATATCTTGTGCCAATTTTAAAGAAAAACGGGTACAATATGTGGATTTTAGAGCGGAAAAAGTCAAATCGGGAGCGACATTTGAATGTGGGCTATATCTAAATCTGTACCGATCTTACCCAGTTTCAGCATAGGTGTTTCTAGTTCGATTATAAAATGCTGTGCCAAATTTAAAGAAAATCGGGTACAATATGTGGTTTCTAAAGCGGAAAAAGTGAAATCGGGGGGCGACATTTGTATTGGGGCTATATCTAAATCTGAACCGATCTTACCCAATTTTTGCATACGTGTTTCTAGTTGGATTATAAGATGTTCTGCAAAATTTTAAGAAAATCGGGTACAATATGTCGTTTCTAGAGCGGAAAATGTCAAATCGGGAGCGACATTTGTATGGGGGCTTTATCTAAATCTGAACCGATCATACTTTATTAAAAAGAGGTGTTTACACAAGAATATTTTTTTATTGTATCGGTATATTGTCCTGACTGAAGACCATTTTCATCTATATTTTATAGTATGCAAATTTAATTATAAATGGCAAGGTGATATTTATTACTTGGCTTCACACTATAATAATTTCTGGCCCAATTTATTTATTGTACAAATTATGATGAAATTTTCAAAAATTTCTGTTCTGTTTCTTTATACTTAACTTTACTAAATGATGCAATACTTTTTATCTGAATGAGCTGTAATCGGATTCAAAGTTGTACTATAAATCTTTATGTGTAAATAGCACGTGTTAAAACGACCGTTTTCAATCGCCAAAATCTGGCGATTTTTGCATACGTGTTTCTAGTTGGATTATAAGATGTTCTGCAAAATTTAAAGAAAATCGGGTCGTTTCTAGAGCGGAAAATGTGAAATCGGGAGCGACATTTGTATGGGGGCTATATCTAAATCTGAACCGATCTTACCAAATTTTTGCATACGTGTTTCTAGTTGGATTATAAGATGTTCTGCAAAATTTAAAGAAAATCGGGTACAATATGTCGTTTCTAGAGCGGAAAATGTCAAATCGGGAGCGACTTTTGTATGGGGGCTATATCTAAATCTAAACCGATCTTACCCAATTTTTGCATACGTGTTTCTAGTTGGATTATAAGATGTTCTGCCAAATTTAAAGAAAATCGGGTACAATATGTGGTTTCTTGAGCGGAAAAAGTCAAATCGGGAGCGACATTTGTATGGGGGCTATATCTAAATCTGAACCGATCTTACTCAATTTTTGCATAGTTGTTTCTAGTTGGATTATATGATGTTGTGCAAATTTTAAAGAAAATCGGGTACAATATGTGGTTTCTAAAGCGGAAAAAGTGAAATAGGGAGCGACATTTGTATGGGGGCTATATCTAAATCTGAACCGATTTCCTCCAAATTCAATACCGATGGTCCTTGGCCAGAAAAAATAACTTCTGCCAAGTTTCATGACAATCGGACAACAATTGCGACCTGTGGAGTGCGAACAAGCTTAGATGGACAGCAGACGGACGGACGGACGGACGGACGGACAGACATACATTGTTAAATCGACTCAGCGGTGATTCTAAGCTGATCGGTATACTTAAAGGTGGGTCTAGCTCGATTATTTCTTGGTGTTACAAACATTTGGCGCGAAACTAACTTATAATACCCTAGACCACGAAGTGGTGTAGAGTATAAAAATATAAAGCATTTCGAAACAAGTAAGGAAAGGCTAAAGTCGGGCGGGGCCGACTATATAATACCCTACACCACTCCCTGCGTATGTACCTCGCTTTGATTACTAAACCCAGGTATTTCATGGGAGCAATTTTATGTAGTTCATACAAATTATATAAATTATATGAATATAATGAATTTATACATCTTTAGTCAAATTTAACGAATATGGTAAATAATATTGTAATTGATCCAATTGTCCGACAGACAAATACAAATTATACAGTAGTATACCAAAGTCATACCAAAGTATGGACATATGGGCAATTCAATTCGGTAAAAAATTGAAATCGGGAAGGATTTTTCATCCTGTAAATGTATGTGTTTGACAAAAAATGTCAAATCGGAAAGGACATTTGTATGGGGGTACATTGAAACCAGGAACGATGTGACCCGCTTCAACCATGTCTGTTTATTGGTGAAATATAATATGTAAAATTTGGCCAAAATCGGTTAAACATTCGGGAGAAACATTTGTATGAGGGCTATATCTACATCTGAAACGATCTTACCCAATTTTTGCATAGGTTTTTTAGTTGGATTATAAGATTTTGTGCCAATTTTAAAGAAAAACGTGTACAATATGTGGATTTTAGAGTGGAAAAAGTCAACTCGGGAGCGACATTTGTATGGGGGCTATATCTAAATCTGAACCGATCATACCCACTTTCAGCATAGGTGATTGTTGTTCGATTATAAAATGTTGTGCCAATTTTAAAGAAAATCGGGTACAACATGTGGTTTCTAAAGCGGAAAAAGTGAAATCGGGAGCGACATTTGTATGGGGGATATATCTAAATCTCAACCGATCTTACTCAATTTTTGCATACGTGTTTCTAGTTGGATTATAAGATCTTCTGCAAAATGTAAAGAAAATCAGGTACAATATGTCGTTTCTAGAGCGGAAAATGTCAAATCGGGAGCGACATTTGTGTGGGGGCTATATCTAAATCTGAACCGATCTTATCCAATTTTTGCATACGTGTTTCTAGTTGGATTATAAGATGTTCTGCAAAATTTAAAGAAAATCGGGTACAATATGTCGTTTCTAGAGCGGAAAATGTCAAATCGGGAGCGTCATTTGTATGGGGGCTATATCTAAATCTGAACCGATCTTACCCAATTTTTGCATAGGTGTTTCTAGTTGGATTATAAGATGTTGTGCCAATTTTGAAGAAAATCGGGTACAATATGTCGTTTCTAGAGCGGAAAAGTCAAATCGGGAGAGACATTTGTATGGGGGCTATATCTAAATCTGAACCGATCTTACCCAATTTTCGCATAGGTGTTTCTAGTTGGATTATAAGATGTTGTGCCAATCTTGAAGAAAATCGGGTACAATACGTGGTTTCTAAAGCAGAAAAAGTGAAATAGGGAGCGACATTTGTATGGGGGCTATATCTAAATCTGAACCGATTTCCTCCAAATTCAATACCGATGGTCCTTGGCCAGAAAAAATAACTTCTGCCAAGTTTCATGACAATCGGACAACAAGTGCGACCTGTAGAGTGCGAACAAGCTTAGATTGACAGCAGACGGACGGACAGACAGACATCGTTAAATCGACTCAGCGGGTGATTCTAAGCCGATCGGTATACTTAAAGGTGGGTCTAGCTCGATTATTTCTTGGTGTTACAAACATTTGGCGCGAAACTTCGTGGTCTAGGGTATAAAAAGTGAATCGGGAATATTTGAAAGTTTGTAACACTTTTAAAGGGCGATAGGATGAGGAAACGAAAACATCATTAACACCATTATAGTTTCAGATGTATATCATCCAGTTCAATGGATTAATTTTGCAATATAAAGCGGCTGTGAATCTAACTATTTAGTTTACTCATGAAATAATGTGTACCTTATTTATTTTATTTATATGACAAATACATATGTTTATATCACAAAAATTCCAACTTTTTGGCTTATAAAATTAATTGAATCATTTGGCAACAACCAGAATTCTTAAAGATTGTATTTTCGACAAATCGGTGACAACGACAGATTATTATTATTTCTGCATAATTATCAGATTTTCACATGATCTTTGTAAAGATTTAAATTAGATATCTGCACGATATATCTTTAAAAATATCAGAATATCTACAACTTTACGTTCAGATTTCGTTTCGATGTGTCGTCAATATCCTCAGGATTTCCCAAGGATTTGACTTCAGAAATCTGACAGATTTACCTGGAGAAATAGAAGAATTTTTGATATTTTTACTGATTAACTGTCTGGCCCACAATGTCGAAAGAAAATCTATGCGAACGAAAGCCAGTCACTCACTTTCGTATCAAAAAGCGACCCACTATCTTCTGACTTTTCGTTCGCATAGCCTTACGTGTTGCGAGTGAATGAAAATGTTGCCAGACCAAAAAAGCTACAAATATTCCAAGAAAAAAGCGTGAAATATCCAAATTCTAACATGTAATAAAAAAGTTGATACAACTTTTTCTCGGCTGAAATAACTGAAAATAAAATTCGAAAAAATAATGTAAACAATCAATATTTGTGGTTGTTTCTGTGTGTTGACGAAAAATATTAATTTTTCCAACGCGCACATTTTTTGGAGGAATGCTAGTTTCGAGATCCCCGTAGGGATGTTCTTGAGAATATACTTATTTCACATGTAAATGCATATTTACATATATATGTCAGTTCTGTTTCAGATTTATAGGAAATTTTCGGGTGACATTTTCCTCATGTTGATGGACGAGTTTCGGGACACCGACGTTTTCAAAAAACTTCGACTGGGAAAAACGATACGCTTGGGTTTTAGGAGACAAATTAAAGTCATTCCTGAAGATCCCCTTTAGTAATACAATTGAAAGACCCTGCAATAAAAACACTCCGGTGCACGGAGCAACGGAAAGTATAAATGGGAGATGCGTTCTGCACAATATGTGCAACAACAAGTGGCTCGACAAATCAATTGGTTCCTATGAAGTTCGTGGCGAGATTATCTCGAACGCCGAGGAAGAAGTATGAACTAGAGAGGAGAGCAATACAAATATAAAATAAATTTGTTTTGTGTTTTATTTACTTATGCTTGCGACAGACAAAACACAAGCGAGTGATTTGGCATTTTCATTCGCTCAGATGACAGAAGAAAAAGTTAGTGGACCCCGATTTTACACTGAAATGCTTACGTTTTCTTTCGCATAGATTTTCGTTCGCTTTGTCGTTCTGGTGACTGTTAGTGGGTCCCAAATCAGCTGTTTGTCGCCTGATAGGCATGCGAACGTTAACGTTCGACATAGTGGGTCAGGCAGTTTAAACGATTTTTTGATCTTCACTATTACACTGATGGTTGGATAAAAATGTTGTCACCTTATCAAGACTCTTAATTTTAAGCTAGTAAGCTTACTCGAATATGGCTATTAATGAATAATAGGCCTGTTCGATTGGGATTACTAGCTTATAATTAAGACACTTTATTATGTGGCAACGTTGCAACCCATTGGATTTTCTTATATGAATTAAATAGAAAAAAACTGATAGCAAGACTAAGAGAGTAGATAGCTACTTTCTTGTTAAGCGATTAAATTCCATACAAAAATTATGCTAGTAAGCCCAATCGAACAGGCCTAATGTATTGAAGCGAGAAAAGAAATTACAAAGGCGAAGACGCATCCAACCGACGTACCATATCGAGAATCAATTCTAACGCTGTTAAATCGACAATAAACGTATGACACCATGAAGGTTCTGGACTATGAAGTGATTTTCTTCTTGGCGACTACTTTGGGAACCGGGCAAATTTTTGATCGCATAGATTTTGACAAAGACTCTTTCTCTTGCTTCATGCGAAATTACAGAAAAGTTCACTCAGTCGGTTCACTGGAATAAGACCAATTTTCCAGACTCCAGACTAAGTCCAAAAACATTAACATAAAATTATGTTTGAAATTAGTTTTAATACAAAAATTTGCATTGTTCTTATCGACTTAAATAAAAAAACATCCCTATTTCTGTGACATAATTGATATATCTCAGTTTGTGGTATGAAACAAAGCAATACATATAACATGAAGCCAATTTAAAAATTCTGCAAAATGAAATACAAACATACAATTGCATTCAAGCATACATTTGGAAGTTCATACAGACATGTACAATATCTGATTATCGAGTAAACTGAATCTTTTGTACTTGCTTAATTAATAAACATTTGAAAATAAAAGCAAGTGAGGAAACGCTTATGTTGGGCGAGATAGACAATACGACACTTCTGCGCCTATAGATGTAGTTGAATACTAAACCCAGACGTTTTAAAATCAATGAGCAAGTTCATGTATCTCATAGTTAAGAGTTGGACATACACATGTTGCCCAGTATACTATCAGTTCAACATTTGACATAATATGAGTTTAAGCTAAAACATAGCTTTGCAACATAATAAAGTGGCTATATCATTGAAATTGAAGGCAAGTGTAAGTTGTTGACAAATTAACATTTTGCGATTATTGTGGTCTTGTCAGTTTACTTAAGTGTTATGATTTTGTGATTCGTTATGCACATAACCGATAAAATGGATCAAAAGTTATATGTAGAACTCAACAAGTGCATGTTTGAGTGTGTAGTTTATGGTGGAATTAATATCTTGTCAGCATTTTTCGGCAAACTTCTACACAAATTTGATCATATCGCTGAATTAGATTTGTGTACGAGACGCATTATTTAGGTTTCCTACTGTCGGGACGTGCTTTATTATTTGCCTGAACACTGCAAGTGTGCCGGTAGTGATCTGTGTTTATACCAATTTGTGTTGTGGCGGTGTTCCTCTGAATTGTGCTAAATAAAATATAATTTTGGCGTGTTAAGAGCTGAATACTTTGTTGTAATTGGGCTTAAGTGCATGTATGTATCCTTTATACACATTAATAAACATGCATTGTCAACAGCTGTTTTGTTTATCTGTCACCCTGTGAAAATAACCCAAGGTTTGCACCACCTTACTATTCACCACACTTTCAACAACCGCTATTGAAAACTGATCGCATATTAATAATCGCATAATATGTAAAATTGTAAAATCAAAAAGTAGAAAACATACCATGCTAAATGTGTTGAATTGGCTGCTCGAACTACTGATAACTTAAGGTTAGAGTGATCAAACCCGAGACCAAAAACCGGGACAACCGGGTTTTCCATCTGAGACCTAACGTCGGGTTTTTTAAAATCGCGGTTTTTGGAAAACCGGGAAACCCGGGTTTTTTATGTCAGTCTCAACCGGTTTTTCATATTGCAAAATTTAAAAAAAAATATAATGTCAATCCTCTGATTTATTTTCTTATTTATATGTATTTTAGCTTATTTTATATCAGAATCGCAGAATGGGGTAATTGGAACAGAAATATTAGCTATTTTTAAAAACGATTTCCTATTTCATAGACAAAATTTTTAGTTTTTACGGAGTTCAAACCTGTTCTAAACTGATATTTTGGAAATAATAGTAGTAATGGGAATAATAGTAATAATGGTTGATATGTTATTAAAATATCGACAAATGATTTTTTGGCAAAGGACCAAAATGATCAAATGATTTTCGAAAGAGTTCAGTGAATCTGAATATGCATCAGAATTGATCTATCCCCAAGAATAATGAATAATTTCCCCATTTTTTTGCTGTTTCAAGAAAAACCCGATCCGACCGGTTTTTTTATAAAAAGAAAACCGGGCAACCGTGTTTTTTGAAATCACGGTTTTCGAAAAACCCGACATTGCAGAAAACAAGGGTTTTTGTTCACTCTACTTAAGGTACGGTCACACTGGGCCAATATTTGACAAAAAACGTTAAATATTTCTTTATCACAGTCTGAACACAATCAGTGAACAATCAGTTTATTTTGGGCAAACCAAACTATTTGTTTGCTAACAAAAATATAACCAAAGTGTTGCCATTGAAGGGGAAATATTTTCTACTCTTTTGTGCAAACATTTATTTGATCTTACAACATTTTATAAGAGCAAACAATAGGAAATAACAGCTGGTACAAGTTCTTAAAATTTAAATCACTGAAATAAAAAATCTGAGTAAATCTAGAATATGGATATTAACATTTATTGAGCAATTAAATACATTTTTCTGAAACTTTGGAAACATATTTAATTTGTATTGCTCGATTTGCATGAAGGTAACTTTGTTGTAAAGGCATGGGGAAAATCTTTTCGAAGAAAAATGACACGATTTTTCGAAATTATTTTTCATTTTGTTGGTATTTAAAATAGATTGGTATTTACTATTTTAATATATATTTCAATTACCTTTCCAACGAAAGCAACATGACAACAATAGAGATAGAATCCATTGTCAAACAATATCTAAAGTCAACAAGCAACCCTGCTATTTTAGCATTTTGATTGTCAAATTCACACACAGAATTTAAAAAATTAGTCTACTAAATTAAAAAATTAATTAGCTGTTGGAGCGACACTACCTTTTTATTTAAGCAATTTCATTCAAATCGGATGATAATTAATGTAGATATTACTAAATATATATCAAGTCCCGGGCCCCTAACATGCAAACAATGGATCGCAGCACAAACAATTATTTTATCCTTTCTTCTTAAATTGAGCAAGACCTACAAGAGTAGATATGCTATGGGTTTTAATCTTGTAAATGACACAAACCCTATCAAATAACGTTTCTTTGTATTTTGTTGTTCTTTGTTTGTTGTTGTGGTGTAGCAAATCGTAGCAAACTTTGCTATATCTGCAAGCTTTGCAAGATCTACAACCCCCTTTTGCGACCAACAGTGAAAGCCCTATATGTATTAAATTAATATTTCCATATTCAGGTAACAATATATTACATTGTCCTCAACTTGTTAATATTCTTGGCTTTATTAAAAAGAGGTGTTTACACAAGAATATTTTTTATTGTATCGGTATATTGTCCTGACTGAAGACCATTTTCATCTATATTTTATAGTATGCAAATTTAATTATAAATGGCAAGGTGATATTTATTACTTGGCTACACACTATAATAATTTCTGGCCCAATTTATTTATTGTACAAATTATGATGAAATTTTCAAAAATTTCTGTTCTGTTTCTTTATACTTAACTTTACTAAATGATGCAATACTTTTTATCTGAATGAGCTGTAATCGGATTCAAAGTTGTACTATAAATCTTTATGTGTAAATAGCACGTGTTAAAACGACCGTTTTCAATCGCCAAAATCTGGGCGTCTTAAAACGACAAAACAGTGCATTGGCAACATCTAACCAACAGCTGAACTGATAAAAAAACAAGTAAAAAGGCGTTAAGTTCGTTGTGCCGAATCTTATATACCATCCACCATGATGTGCATTCCACAGTATTACCGGCAGATTAGAGGCAGTCGACATTAGATAAAAGTGCACTACCATACTAGGAAAATTGTGATGCTTCATTATTATAATATTAATAGTCCGCTACTATATCTAAATATAAATCTTCAAGTGCCATCAAAAAATTTTTATTAGTTAGAAAGAATTTCTCTCAAGTCTGATTTTCCCCATTTGCAATTTCTTGATTCCAACCTTCCTACCAACCAATCCTTCCTCATATCGGCTACGCACCCACTTCCGAATACATTGCTTTTTTCGTTTTTTTCTTTCTGCTTCCTTCTATTCCAAAACTATCCTACACCTTAGTTTTTAAAAGCGAGCAAATATTTTTTGCTTTTGATAGTTTGAACAAATGTCTACCAAAAAAAAATTAAATCAGACCACACTAATAGCTTTTAACTTTATTTTTTCCTTATTTCGACAACTTTTTTTATTATGAAACTTGTTCTTGTTCTCTTTTATTTTTATTAAAAGTTGAAGTGTTATAACGAAAATTACTAAAAATTTTTACTACGAGTGGACATTTTTGTCCCGTCCGTATTTCTGCTGTACCTCATTAAAAACATTTAAGAGATAATTCTCATATTTCATAAATCTACGAACAAAATATATCCTCTGACTTTCATTTACATGTATATAAGAAAAAACAAAGTTCTCAACCAAATTTCAATGGAAATTTTGTTTTGCTTGTGCAAAACTTATTCAACAATTTTTGAATTTTATGTTTCACATATTATAAAAGATTTCTGGCCAGGGCCGTGCGCAGGGGGGGGGGGGGTTCAAACTCCCCAGAGACGTTTCGAACATATACTTTTTAAAACCTTATAGACTTTCTGAAGCAATAAAATATAGAATTTTTAAGGTATTTTTCAAATAACTCGTCTGAAATGGTAATTTTGCAGCAAAATCATGAAAACACGAAAATTACATAGAAAATCGTGGACACTTTCTTGAATTTCAGACAAAGGTTATGAAAAATACAAACAAACTAAACGAATTGTGCCAATTGCAAGATTGTGTAGTGCTAATATCGCTAATGGACACCAAATTGTTCGGAAAATTTTCATTTTTTATTAACCGATACCACTTCTTGACATTCGACTAGAGTTATTATAAAGTTTGGAAATTTAATAACAAAATCGTTTAGTAATTTTAAAAAAGTGTAGATAAGAATCACTATGATATCATAATGAAATCTAAAATATTCTTAATAAAAGCAAATAATTAGCTTGATGCTTGTAGAGCGCTAAGATGTAACATTTGCGATTGGATATTTTTATGGAGATGTATCTAAATCTGAACCGATGTGTCCTATTTTCATAACAGATGCAACAACAACAGTTGCTGTTACTTCCAATGTTTTGGGAGTTTGCAATTATAATACAAATCCATTTCGACAAACGAAGAACACTGTTTGATATACATAAAATTATATCTCTTTGTTCATTTACAACAACTGATGACATGTTTACCGCAAACAAACTAATTTTTCCCACAAAAGAAACTCAAAAACGACGTTCACGTGTCTAAAATTTCGTTTCTACGATATTAATTTTTTCTCTGCGCGTAGGTCTCTATTTTAAAATCTACTTTAAAGTTGCGAAACAATAAGAAATGAGTTTTAACTTACTAAAATATTTGTTATATTTATCACTTTTGTCAAATATTTTTCAGAGTTAGTATTTTTTGTACACATGTAACAAGTATTATTCAAAAGAGAAACAACAAATTCAGTAACTTGGATCTACGTAGGAAAACGACTCTAAAATAACAATTATTTGATTTTTTGGAATTAAAATTTCTAGTTGTTTCTTCTAGCATTTCATCGAATACAAAAAAACTGTATTTGTTATTCGAATTTATACATATTTAAGATTATAAAAATGAAGAAACATTTCCAAATATTTTTTATTTAATCGGAATATGCGCATAAAGATTTTGAGTAAACATCTTTTTACTCATGTCCTATATAAATTAAAAACCCCAAAAATCTTTAGATATCCTATTTAAACCCATACTTTGTCAAAAAGCATATGCAAATTTCTGCATTTATCATAGAAAAAATGAGGGACTTAAGGGTTTATCGCCGAGGAATTTGATCGTTTTTTGTGCAATATTTCTTCAAAATATATATCGAGGGCTTATACTCAAAAGTGGCTATGAACCATTCTCTCGAAAATGAATTTTTGATGCCAAACTATTTTCAAATTTGGATGTCATCTGTCATATAAATTTGGAAAAGATTTTTTTCTAAAGCCATTTTTTTAATTTTCTGATTTGGCTATCCCCTCGTTAGTTTGTGACTGCATAAGTGGCTATGAACATAAAAATAATAGAAATAAAATAGTTCAACAATGGAGCAGCATAAAACCGAAGGTTATAATTCGCTACAACGATTTTGTTTAAAACATTTTTCTAGATTCAGGGCATATCGTACTATCAAATTCATTCATTTCGCGTTAATAGCATTTTGATTCCCCAGTTATCAGGCTAAAATAGGAAAAATGGTAGCTGTAAAGTCAAAAATTGTGGAAAGTATATTTAGAAAAAAAAAACGGCGTAACTTTTAATTATATTGAGAATACCAAAATATTTCTTTGGCATGTGATTGCTGACTTCATGGGGAATATTTGTGTATGAAAAGTTTCAGAATTATGAATGAAGAAAGATAAAATATAAGGAATTGCAACGGCGAATTTTGGAATTGCAGCGATTTTCGCGACTGGCTACATATATGTTACAAGCGACCAATCTGACGGATGAAGCTGGAATCTTTAAATTCGCTGTGTACATCACATAAAATGCGTTTTCTATACAACATTGCCAAGATTTCATGAAAAAAGCTATGAAGTTTACAATAAATCTTATTCTTATTTCAACATTCATAGTGCTCAATTTTAAACATACAAAAGTGGCTATGAACCATGAAACCGCGAAAACTAGGAAATTTCGAAAACTTAACTTAAACTTAATCGTAGCAATTAGTAATCCTTTTTAGATAAAACTGTAGAAGAACGATTATTAATTTCTCTTAAAATTAAGGAGAATCAGTCAGTTTTTCGGTCTACTGAAAAGTTATGTTTTTGTTTATAGCCACTTATTAAAAAAAGTTCTACACTTAGAGAACGATTCTGTTAATAAAAACAGCGATTGCCACTTTTCTGCTATTACAGCTGTTTTTTTTGGCACAACAGCAGTTTTCTGCAATCTTAAATCACCATTCACACTGCTAAAGAGTTTGCAGTCTGCTAAAATTGGTTGTTGTTAATTAAAATAAAAAAATAGATAAGCGTTCATAAGCGAGTTTAACTCGAATTTTCTTTTATATTGGCTTGGGACAATATGCGTATCATATATATTGCTAAAAACAGCAAACAGCTGATACAAATATGATGTCTCTTTTCTAAAAGCAGAAAATCTGCTCTTTCAGTAGACTTTCTGCTTTCTTTTACTGACATATCCTTTGAGTGTACTGATAGATGGATTACTGTAATGCAATTTTGCCGACAATGTCTGTCGGACGAATGTATCAAAATATTTGTCGAAGATCCTGGCAATAAAATATGAGTGGTTTCTAAACGCTCCGGTAAAAATGTCCTAAAAAGTTGGAAAATTATCTAGGTATGAGTAAAGTTTCCTTCTTTCAAATTAGGGAAATTTAGGAAATTTTAAATTAAAAATGTGTTTTTTTCCTAAAATGAAGTTAAAATGTTTACTGAAATTTATGCCGAGTTCTTCATACATTTTAGTATTAATAAACTTATAAAAAACATTTGAAATTGTTAAAAATTTCTTGAATATTAATCTAAGAAGCAATTCTCGTTCGTTTGCAGAGACTTATTTCTTAAATATTTTATGAATTATTCTAAACAACCACTGCGCCTATCTTGCCTTCGCAACAATCATGGAGTAATAGCTTAACTCCTTATGGCAGAGGTATCATGAAACTTTTGAGAAATATTTCATGTTGTCATTTTTTGTATCAGTTTTGCATACTCTGAAGCAAAACTATTTGTTTGGTTTTTTTAGTTAAATTGAACTTATTTTAATTTTACCTTTTTTCCTTGTATAAAATAAAATTTTCCTCAGTTTAAGTAAAAATTTACTCGTTTTGAGGAAAAAAAACATCAAAATTGTCCTCAGTTTGAGTAACTATTTACTTGATTTGAGTAAACATTTACTTAGTTTTAGGAAATTTTCAGCAAAATTTTATTAAGATTTAGTAAAAATTTACTTAGTTTTAGGAAATTTTCAGCAAAATTTTACTAAGATTTAGTAAAAATTTACTTAGTTTTAGTAAAATTTTGCTTAAATTTAGTAAAACATTACTTGGTTTTAGGAAAAATTTACTTAGATTTAGAAAAATTTCAGCAAAATTCTACTTATATTTAGTAAAAATGTACTTGGTTTCCTACATTTTAGTTAATTTAAGTCATTATAGGGTTAACCTTTTATGAGTTTAGATGAAACCCCCCAGGGGAAAATCCAGCGCACGGGACTGTTTCTGGCAGATGATTCTTTGTTTTGGTAGTTTTCTTCATTTATTGTTTACAAATATCAAATGCCGTTATTAGCAGTGCGACGTAAATTCTAACAGAAAAACAATAATATTAGTGTATTAAGAGGATGAACACGTAAAGTTTGTCTACGGTGTTATTCTTGTAATTAGTGAAAAAGTGAATAATAATTAATAATATAAAGCATTTCGAAAAAAGTGAATCGGGAATATTTGAAAGTTTGTAACACTTTTAAGGGGCGATAGGATGAGGAAATGAAAACATCAATTAACACCATTTTGCTTATAGTTTCAGATGTATATCTTCCAGTTCAAGTAATATGGACTGTCGGACGGTATTATAGATTATTTTTACAATAGAAAGCGGCTGCGAATCTAACTATTTAGTTTACTCATGAAATAATGTATACCTTATTTATTTTATTTATAAGACAAATACATATGTCTATATCACACAAATTCCAACTTTTTGGCTTATAAAATTAATTAAATCATTTGGCAACAACCAGAATTCTTAAAGATTGTATTTTCGACAAATCGTTGACAACGATGATTTTCTGATAATTTTACTACAGATTGCGGAAAGTTATTTCTGCATAATTATCAGATTTTCACATGATTTTTGTAAAGATTTATATTAGATATCTGCACGATATGTCTTTAAAAATATCAGAATATCTACAACTTTACGTTCAGATTTCGTTTCGAATTTCCCCGATGGATCTTTCAGACATCGTGTCAACCCTCCCATACATTTTTCGGAAAGAAATCGGTTCCGAATTCGGAACGAATTCATTACGATTTGGTTTGCTGGGCTGTTTGAACAAACCAGAAGTGGCAAATAAATGTTTCCGTTGACTTTGCTATTGTGTCAGTACAGTCTCCATCGAAACAGCTGTCAAATAAATAATACTGCCTTCCATTGTTGGTATTGTACTTGTATCAGGAAAAGTACAATTTAGAAGTTTGTCTTTATTCATTTCATGTTCTTACATTCCTCCTGAATCTGATGTTTCCTTTTATACCAAAGATGTTTCCGCATTAAGTTGGCTTTCAAACTTCTACTTCACGTGATATTCTAGTCGCTCTTGGCGATTTAAATCTACCTGTAATCACATGGAATCAGCCATTCGATTCTAGTGTTATTTGTCTATGTTATCGAATGCATCGAATTATTGTTAGATTATGGACTGTGTCAAGTAAATAATGTTTATAATTTAATTGGCAAACTATTAGATCTAGTTTTTTAGCCAGCCGATGTGGGTTACGCTAAACTCCTCTAATCCGAACTAAAAAATTATTATTCCTTCTAATTCTGGTACTAACACTTCACTAGAAGTAAAAAATAATACTGTTTTTCAAAAACAAATTACTATAAACGCAACTCACTTTTATATACTAATTGAAGGTTTTAGACGTTGTGCTTAATAATTTCTACAGTGCGATACATCATTGTATTTCTAAATTCGTTCCTAAAATACTAATCATTTGGCAAGATCGATCGAATATGAAAAATAAATTATTTAAAAAATACAAAAAACTGGTTCTTTTACTGACTTTTATAAATATTCCATATTACAATACTGAGAACAGATGAGCATGCAATTATTATATAATCTCTATGAAAATTCAACTGAAAAGTAATCTTAAATCTTTTTATAAATTTGTAAACTCCAAACGCCGATTGCGTACTTCTCCAAACTCTTTTAAATTTTGATTCATTGTTGCTGATAACTTTTTTCAACGACCCAGTAAAATATTTGATCAGTCAAGTTCTTATCCTTACAACATTGTTGAATCTTCATCAATAAATGTTTCTACTATAAATAGGTGTACGGTTGTAGAAAATTTAAGGTCATTGAAGAACATATTTCATCCTGGTCCTGATGGACTCCATACTAACATACTAAAATACTGTTCTTATATTTCCTCTCTGCTTAATATTCAATAGAACGTTATGTCTTTGGAAGGAATCATATATAATTCCCATGTTTAAATCAGGCAGCATTGTAAAACTTAGCGCTATTCCGAAGCTTCAGAACATACTACAATTGTAAATGATAGGCTTAGAAACCGAATGCAAACGGGTATCATTTGCACAGATTTTAGTAAGGCCTTTGATAATCATAACCATCTCTTGAAAAAATTGGATTGGCTGCAGTAACTCACTTGTATCATGATTAAAGTGCTATTTATGTAGACGAATCCAAAGGGTAAAATTAGGAAATGATATTTCAAGGGAAATTGTGGTGTTTTCTGGTGTACCACAAGGAAGTCATCTTGGCCCTGTCCTATTTACACTATTTATTAATATCCTTCCATCTATAATTCGACATTCTAATATTCTAATGTATGCTGTAAAAATATTTCGGTCCTTTAAAGAACCAGTGCACACAGGTCCCAAATCCATTTTTATGGCATAAAGTCGAAAAATAAACATACAGTCTTGTAATTTTGCACATTTGCTAGACATATCATACGCAAAAAATAAAAATAAAATTGGGCCGATCGGACCACGCCCACTACCACCTCCCATATAAACTCAATATATAACCAACATAATTATCACCCTTTATTGTTACAGGGTGACCAAAAACAAAATTTTATGAAAGCTTAAAAGAATGAAGAGTTGTTTATTTTGACGAAATGTGTTTTTCTAAACATTTTTACAAAAGCAAAATATAGCATACAAATAGTACACTTTAAACTGCAATTTAAATAATTATTTCAAGAAATAAAGTAAAATGTATACATATGTACAAAAACGTGAATGATGTTATATACCATTTTAAAGGTACTTTCAATGCCTTTTAAATAAAATATTGATGGGTCTCGTACACAAAACTAATTCAGAGATTAACTGCCTGGCCCACGATGTCGAACGTTAACGTTCGCATGCCTCTCATGCGACAAACAGCTGATTTGGGACCCACTAACAGGCACCAGAACGACAAAGCGAACGAAAATCTATGCGAACGATAACGTAAGCATTTCAGTGCAAAATCGGGGCCCACCAACTTTTTGTTCTGTCATCTGTGCGAATGGAAATGTCAAAACTACTCACTTGTGTTTTGTCTGTCGTTACAATTAAAAAAGAGAGAAACATCAATACAAAGGAAATAAGAGGTAAGTAAATAAAATTATAAATAACATAGCGGACGGAGAAGAATGCATAAAAACACTGGAAGATAAAGAGGAACAAGAAATTGCACGCAACAAATTCACATACATGATGGAGAACTACATCAATAAACAACAACTGAGCAACCGAGACAAATACACATTAGGTACAGTGGAGCAAACCAAACAATTTTTGAAGAAGAACAAAGAAATCATAATTGTCGACGCAGACAAAGGAAACGTCACCGTAGCTATGGAGAGGAAGGACTACGAAACAAGAATGAGTACGATAGTTAACGATATTATGACATACAAGAGGCTTAATAAAGATCCTACCAGTAGCTTACAAAAAAGGAACAACGAGTTAGTCGAGGAATTATTTGCACAGAACGCAATTAATGACATGCAAAAAAGGAGAATGAAGACGGAGACAGCAACCGCACCGAGAATTTATGGGTTGCCAAAAATACATAAACCTGATTTTCCTCTAAGACCTATCTGCTCTTCAGTAAATTCACCCGCTAGCCAGCTCTGTAAGTATATCACAAGCATCTTGTCCAAAATTACTGAGAACTCAAAATACAACATCAAAAACTCCGTGCAATTCAAAGATAAAATTAAAAATACTGTGATAGAAAATGACGAAATTATGGTTTCCTTTGACGTAATCTCACTATTCCCAAGTATTCCGGTAGATTTAGCTTTAGATATAATAGAAAATAAGTGGACGACAATATCTAATTACACAGTGCAACACGAAAAAAAATAACCATATACGGACACCGCTACATGATAAAAGACCAAAAAAAAAAAAGACCCGTGTTTTTTTTCCCCCAAAGTCATGCACTTTTTTTATGGGCCCCCAGAGATTTGAGGCCTCGGTGTAATTTTTGGAAAAAAGTGATCATATTCTCAGGCTCATATCTTGCAAACCGTTCGGAATTTTGATTTACTCTCTGAGGCAAAGTTCTAGCTCTTGTCATAAAGAACAAAAATTGTGAACATATAAAATCAAAAAAACTTCATCTTCAAGGTCAAAATCGCAAAAAACTTAAAAAAATTCGATTTTGTTTAACCTTTTTTCCCCTGTTCAGGTCCATAGGTAGCAAACCGTTGAAAATTCAGGGAAACAATCAACTACAATTTTTGTTCTTTGTGACAAGAGCTAGAACTTTGCCTCAGAGAGTAAATCAAAATTCCGAACGGTTTGCAAGATATGAGCCTGAGAATATGATCACTTTTTTCCAAAAATTACACCGAGGCCTCAAATCTCTGGGGGCCCATAAAAAAAAGTGCATGACTTTGGGGGGAAAAAAACACGGGTCTTTTTTTTTTTGGTCTTTTATCATGTGGCGGTGTCCGTATATGGTTATTTTGAAATGACTTCAAAAATGTTGCACAGTGAAATTTTTGGGAAATTTTTCAATTTTGCGGCTACCTAAGCGCTACCTAAGCGCTACCTAAACGGTGTTAAGAATAATTCCTAGGAAGTTCATATGTTCTAGAAAGTTGTTTATTGAGATCTTAGGTACATTTTTGTAGTTGATTGTTTCCCTGAATTTTCAGCGGTTTGCTACCTATGGACCTGAACAGGGGAAAAAAGGTTAAAAAAAATCGAATTTTTTTAAGTTTTTTGCGATTTTGACCTTGAAGATGAAGTTTTTTTGATTTTATATGTTCACAATTTTTGTTCTTGATGACAAGAGCTAGAACTTTGCCTCAGAGAGTAAATCAAAATTCCGAACGGTTTGCAAGATATGAGCCTGAGAATATGATCACTTTTTTCCAAAAATTACACCGAGGCCTCAAATCTCTGGGGGCCCATAAAAAAAAAGTGCATGACTTTGGGGGAAACAAAAAAACACGGGTCTTTTTTTTTTTGGTCTTTTATCATGTAGCGGTGTCCGTATATGGTTATTTTGAAATGACTTCAAAAATGTTGCACAGTGTTATACAAAAATGACCAAAACTTTGTTTATGAAGATCCTAAAATTCTGCATACAAGATAACAGATACTTCAAGTACAAAGATAAAATCTACCAACAAAAGAGAGGACTACCAATGGGTTCATCGGCATCTCCAATAGTAGCCGACATTGTGATGGAAGAGCTGTTGGATAGAGCCATTGAAAACTGTGATATTAAACCTAAGTTACTGACAAAATACGTGGACGACCTTTTTGGGATTATCAAGGAATGTTCAATAGACAACATATTGACGAATCTCAATAGCTTTAATCATCAAATTAAGTTCACATTTGAAAAAGAAACCAATAAAAAACTTTCGTATCTGGACACCATAGTAATTAGAGACAATAATAGGCTGAAGATGAATTGGTATCAAAAACCAACCGCCTCCGGAAGATTAGTTAATTTCCACTCAAAACATCCAAAAAGAATAATTTTCAACACAGCAATCAATTTTATCAACAGAGTTTTGACCATAAGTGACGAGGAATACCATACCGATAACATAAACACAATTAAAAATATTCTTCAACAAAACAGTTTTCCGATGACAACAATTCAGAAGCTAATAAACCAAAGCAAGAATAATATCACAGTACATAAAGAAAAAACACCAACTATATACAAATCCGTCATATACGTACCACAACTGTCAGAGAGATTCCAAAACTCTGATTGTATGGACAACAAAATCTACAAAATGGCACCAAAAACAAATAACACATTACAGAAAGTATTCACCAACCTAAAATCAAAAATAGATACTATGGAAATGTCGAACGTCATTTACAAAATACAATGCAATGGAAACGAAACAACAAATTGCGAAAAATATTACATTGGAACAACAAAAAACAAACTACGAACTAGACTGTCTGGTCATAAATCGGACATTAAACTACGCAACAACAAACTGACTGCCAAAACAGCACTAGTCGCCCACTGTGCAACAAACAACCACCACCCTGAGCTTGAGAGAGTGAGTGTAGTGCAGAGCGAACACGACTACAACAAACGACTTACACTTGAAATGTTACATATACTCGCAACAACAACACAACAACGAATGAATTTTAAAACAGACACGGACAATTTGGCGCAGAGTTACAGAATGCTGATCAAGAAAATAAACAGAGTGCTTTTTTGATTTGTTACTTTAGTAAGTGAATACGTAAATTATGTTAAGATGTCATGTTTTGTACATATTGTTATGTTTTCTTTTTATATTATTTGTAGAACCCTGATGATGTTCTTCAAAGAAGGACGAAATATTGGTTATAAATAAAGAACACAACAAAAAACCAAAATTGGCCTCGAGCTTGAATTTTCAATTTTTAAATAATAAAATATAGGTATTTTATTGAAATATATCTTTGTTTCAGACCATCGATGACTGCATCCAGTCTTTGGTTGACACACCGCCAAGAGGAAATAAAGTCATAGCCGTGATCACACCGACTAGACATCTCATCAACAACATCCTCAAGAACAGGCAAACACCGGCCAACAACAACACCAGCAGAGCAGCCAAAATCCTCACAACACCAACTCCAAAAGCAGATACATACAAGACAACAAAAGCAGCAGAGTACAATATTAAAAAAAAAACAATAAAGAAAACACACAAGACAAAGACATTTGTTCTTTTATGTTATTACAATCATATTTTTGCGAAATTTATATTATTCTTCTACAGCATAAAAAACAACCCTTGAATTTTGTTTGTTTACATTTTTTCAGACCGTAAGTGTGTTCTCTACTTGATTTTTATATGGTACAATTTAGACATTTTGCGTTTTTTTTTTCTTGGCATATTTGCAATTATTTGAGAAATTTTTGATCTGGCAACATTTTCATTCTCTCACAACACGTAAGGCTATGCGAACGAAAAGTCAGAAGATAGTGGGTCGCTTTTTGATGCGAAAGTGAGTGACTGGCTTTCGTTCGCATAGGTTTTCTTTCGACATCGTGGGTCAGGCAGATAATCATATATATGTCTATGGCTTATCAAAAACTGTGCTAAAATAAAATGGCAATTTTTGGAGTTTGCCGAAAAATGCTGACGAGATATTAATTCCACCATAAACTACAACCTCAGACGAACACTTTCAAATTTACACTTTGAGTCATGTTGAGTCATACATATAACTTTTGGTCCACGACATTTATAGATTATGTTCTCTACAAATCACAAAATTACAATACCTATGAATACTTACAAGACCACAATAATCATAAAATGTTAAATATAATTTTTCAACTACTAACTCTTGCCGTCAATTTTCATAATATAGTCACTTTATTATTTTCTTTTTAAGTCTTGATTTTAATTAATTTGTAAAACTGCTTTATTTGAAATAAATTAATCCCACTTTTTTGAACCGCAAAGTTTAAGTACCATTCAGGCTTGTGGTGTTGCCACCTAATTTTCTCCAGTATATTTTCTTGATTGCTTGGAGTGTTGCCATAAAGAAAATATATATACACATTTACCACTTTCCAATTTTAATTTTTTTTTTAATTTCTGCCAAAAAATGGATTTGGGACCATAGTGCAGTGGACACGGTTGCCACTATAGATGATTTTTTCTTACCTGATTTTTTCCAAAAAGTTACCAAAATTCATCAAAAGTGACCAATTTTTTAAAACGTCTTGCATTATGATTTAAAAAAATCTTTTGCGCCAACAAGGAGTACCCTTACCTCTATTCGGAGGAGTAAGAAGCAAACATATAAAATAAAATAGGGTTTGAATTATACAAACATCGCAATAAAGACGCTAAAAAATAAACCGTTTATCACTCCATACAATTATGTTGCTTAGGCAATATTTTTGTGTGGTATTTACATAGTATACTCGAAAATTAGTTGTCACTTACAAAAAGAAAAACAAAAAAACGAAAGCACACGCATGTGTGAGAAAAACTCCGCGAGAACAGAGTCTTCGCTCTTGGACTCTCCCAACAATACTTACATTTCAATAAATGTATCCAATACTAGTTTTCCTACTTTCGGCAACAAATAAACATTTAGAATTGATGCCAAACGATAAACAACAACGAGCGCAGTCTTGTTCTCCGAACACGCAGATTGCGATCTCATACAGACAACTGAACGAAAGTGCGCACAAAGAGAAAGAAAATAAAAACAACACAATGACTAGTGTAGCACAAAAAATGTTAAGGCAGTACAGACTGACATGAGCCGTTACCTAAAGAGTAAATCTAGTCCTAGCATGCGCAACATAAATGAAATGATAAACAAGTAAGGAAAGGCTAAAGTCGGGCGGGGCCACTCCCTGCGTATTTCCTCGCTTTGATTACTAAACCCAGGTATTTCATGGGATTAATTTTATGTAGTTCATATAAACTATACTATAAATTCATCTTTAGTCAAATTTAATGAATATGGTAAATAATAAAGTAATTGATCCAATTTTCCAGCAGATATTCCGAGTAAAGAAAATATAACATGATCTGGAAAAATTGATCAAGATCCAAAGACAAATACAGATTATACAGAGGTAATTGGATGAATCGGACGGACATTTGAAGGGGGCCTATAACAACACTTGAGGCCTGTGCCAAAACATGCGCCAATATATTTATCATTCACGGTAGGTATTCCTAGTTGAAACATAGAATGATCTGCGAAATTTGATGAAGATACGAGGTAAGATGTACATAGTTTCTAGAGCTGTAAAAGAGAAGAATGGGCCCCATTTATGTTATACCAAAGTATGGACATATGGGCATCTCCCCAACAGTATGGAAAGGCTAAAGACGGATGGAGCCGACTATATATCTCACTACAATTCAATTCATTCAAAAAGTGAAATCGGGAAGGATTTTTGAATCCTGTTAATGTATTGGTTTGACAAAAAATGTTAAATCGGAAAGGACATTTGTATGGTGGTATATCGAAACCAGGAACGATGTGACCCGCTTTCACCATGTATGTTTATTGGTGAAATATAATATGTAAAGTTTGGCCAAAATCTGTTAAACATTCGGGAGCAACATTTGTATGAGGGCTATATCTAAATCTGAACCGATCTTACCCACTTTTAGCATAGGTGTTTCTAGTTCGATTATAAAATGTTGTGCCAATTTTAAAGAAAATCGGGTACAATATGTGGTTTCTAGAACGGAAAAAGTCAAATCGGGAGCGACATTTGTATGGGGGCTATATCTAAATCTGAACCGATCTTACCCAATTTTTGCATACGTGTTTCTAGTAGGTTTATAAGATGTTCTGCCAAATTTAAAGAAAATCGGGTACAATATGTCGTTTCTAGAGCGGAAAATGTCAAATCGGGAGCGACATTTGTATGGGGGCTATATCTGAATGTGAACCGATCTTACCCAATTTTTGCATACGTGTTTCTACTTCGATTATAAGATGTTCTGCCAAATTTAAAGAAAATCGGGTACAATATGTCGTTTCTAGAGCGGAAAATGTCAAATCGGGAGCGACATTTGTATGAGGGCTATATCTGAATGTGAACCGATCTTACCCAATTTTTGCATACGTGTTTCTACTTCGATTATAAGATGTTCTGCCAAATTTAAAGAAAATCGGGTACAATATGTCGTTTCTAGAGCGGAAAATGTCAAATCGGGAGCGACATTTGTATGGGGGCTATATCTGAATGTGAACCGATCTTACCCAATTTTTGCATACGTGTTTCTACTTCGATTATAAGATGTTGTGCCAAATTTAAAGAAAATCGGGTACAATATGTTGTTTCTAGAGCGGAAAATGTAAAATCGGGAGCGACATTTGTATGGGGGCTATATCTAAATCTGAACCGATTTCCTCCAAATTCAATACCGATGGTCCTTGGCCAGAAAAAATAAATTCTGCCAAGTTTCATGACAATCGGACAACAATTGCGACCTGTACAGTGCGAACAAGCTTAGATGGACAGCTGACGGACGGACAGACAGACATCGTTAAATCGACTCAGCTGGTGATTCTAAGCCGATCGGTATACTTAAAGGTGGGTCTAGCTCGATTTTTCTTGGCGTTACAAACATTTGGCGCGAAACTAACTTATAATACCCTAGACCACGAAGTGGTGTAGGGTATAAAAATACTTCAAGTGATCAGCAAGTGAATCCAAAGGCAAACAATAGTTTTGTTTGACTCGCGAGGAGCATCAGGCTCAAACCTCTAGTACTTTAAATGTCACTACAATTACAAAACCACCACCAATATATTTAAGCGAGTGTTCATCTAGCGCACTTGTTAGTAAAATTCACGAAACAAAAATTCAGTCTTATACAGAAAACGGGTTTCGGCCATTACAAACAGTTTTGACGCGGAGAAAATATGGTTTGGTCGTTGTCTGAAAGGGGATTTTACATAGTGTAGACCCCAACGATATACAATGTGCCTTGGAAGAAAAAGGATACAAATAAATAAAATCAGTGGTCAATATCCTAACAGTTTGAAAATTTCTCAGCCATTATTTAAGGTCGAGCTTGAACCAGACACACGAAAGAGAAGCAATGAAATACATATTTGCAAAAAAAAAATGTTTTTTCATTGATTCATATCTGTGGAAGAGCCGCACAAGCGAAACGGTCCCGTATAATGTCAAAACTACTAAGACCTACTGCACACTACCCACGGTATGTGTTGTTTGCAGTGACCAAACCAGTCTACAAAATGTACTGTCCAAAATCAAGCGCAAAAGAAATGCAGTAACTGTGGAGGTAAAAACACTGCAAATTATAAGGGGTTGTGAGATCTACAAGACACTTAAAAGAAAATGTAATGCCCACTTACAGGCCGTAAGGAACCAAAACGAGGCAACTCCGGAAATGCAGATAACGCAAGTGCCTGTTACTGCACAACACAGTGGAGAAAACTCGTACTCAAAGTTCCTAAAGGCTACCACACAAAATGTCCCATCCGTCCAAATTGTGGGTTAGAGTCATAGACAACAAGTTACCCAAAGTCTGAACATGTTTAAGTCTAATATGCAATCAATTATGCAAGAATTCATTCATAACCAAAAACAGTTGATTCAAGATCATGCCGTACTCCTAGGATTTTCGGAAAACTATATCCAAGCGACATCAATACGAATGCCATCCCGTCGTGGGCCTTTGACCATATCGGCAATTTACTGTTTATTCAGTATCTGCTGAAGTATTTATAATTGTTTTCAATAGTCTTGGGCACCATTTCCTAGCTGCTGTCGATTTTAATGCTAAGCACACACACACTGGGGCTCGCGCCCTCCAAACCCCAAGGACAGGCAATTATGTAATTGTCTCATGCAACGTTGAAATTGCCTTGACTTTATCTCCCCACGTCAGCTAACATACTGGCTGACTGACAATAATAAACTGCCTGATTTATTGGATTTTGTCATTTTTAAAGGAAAACAAATTGTCCGCTTGTCCAGACTTGTCTTCGGACCACTCACCCGTAACTATACAAATTAATGATAGGAATTCAAAGGTAGAGACGCACCAAAGTATTGTAAATTCTAGTACCAACTGGTTAAGATATAAACAAGTAAAAACGGCGTTAAGTTCGACCGGGCCGAACATTATATACCCTCCACCATGGATTGAATTCCACAGAGGCTGCGATTTTTGTAGAAGTGGGGATACAGGGATATGTAAATTTTTAAATATAGTCAAACCAAAACAAATAAAAAATAATGTTATAAATAAATACAAAATTTTTATTATTTTAAACCACGCTTATAATACAAGGCTACTAATACGTTTACACTATATATATCGAAATTATAAATAAGACGATTCTAAAAGTAAATATATGACAGCAATTTTCAAAAAAACTTAAATACCATAAATATTGGTAGATAGTGGGTGCTACAGTTGATTGTATTTCCATCCTATTTTAATTCCAAGAGTAAAAAAATGAAAATCCATTGTCTCACATACCGTAAAAGTAGTAAGTACGAATTTATAAAAATCTTTTTATTTTTTCTAGCTGCTACCATTTGGTTGTACCATTTTTATCCCCTTTTTTCCGTCTAAACCCCAAAAAGTACGAGTTTCGATATATCCCTATATTTTACGTGTCTACGCAATCGGAGGAATGTATGCAACGAATTTCATAATTTTAGGTGCAACCTCTATTTTACGTATCTACACAATTAAATGGATGTACATTCCCAATTTCATGTTTCTAGCTGATGTCCTATTAGTGGTGCCATTTTTATCCCTTTTCGCTCACTAAAACTTTTATTTAGTTTGTGGTGCTTGTACGCTACAAGAAGAATATACACAAAAAAATTCAAGTGCATATAAAGCAGAAATTTAAAAAAAATTGCTTAAATAGTCGGGGTATTTTCAGTCCTTGTTAGAGAAAAATGTTTCCCTCTGGACCGATTTCGCCCACTTTCAATCCCAACCATAGCACACATTTAGGGAAAAATTGAACCTGCTGCCTTATTTCGTTCGGCAACTAGCGTGTTTTCAAGAGACAGACGGACATAGCTAGAACGTCTTAGAATTTTACAACGACCCAGAATATATATACTTTACGGAGTCTCCGATGAATATTTCATTATCTAACCGCGACCACTCACAGTCTTCTTAACTCATACTTGAAACGCCGTAGATTTAGAGTCAAGTGCGGACAATATATCGCCAGTAGTAGTGAAATAATGGCAGGGTCCCACAAGGCAGCGTACTGGGCCCTATCCTCTGCCTTTTGTACACTGCAGATATACCCATATCAAGCGTCCTCATGTCAACTTTCGCCGATGACACTGCCACAAAAACCAGATAACGGCTTCAAACGATTTGGGTTTTATTCATTTCAGCCTTACACAATATAAAATATCTTAAATCTAACAGTGGTAATTTACATCCTAGCATACTATAGTATCTTTCAAGGCCAATGTCATTTATACTAAAATTATGTCGCAGCTTTGCTGCTAACATGGCATTCTTTAATTTTTTACATTACACATGTTATTTCCATAAAAAATAGAATTATATAAAAAAGGAAGATGTTTCACATGTTTTTCTTATACTAACACTAAATGCTTACAAACTACTTAAAAACTATTATATACAAATTATTGGTTGGTATTGTATATCGTGTCGTCACTATCCAAGGTCTGTGGTAGAACAAAAGTTTGTCCGCCCGGTAAAGAAGTCCCTCGGAATCGAGAGTCAGTAGCCCAGCAGGTGGAAGGAACTCATTTCTGAGTTGCATTTCCACACTATCGGTCATCTCAAGACAACCCATAACAAGTCTGTTGTCCAGAAACTCATCTCTTCCATAGAAGTTCAGAGAATTCCGGACAAGAAAGACATCGATTCTATAGAAATCGATAGAACCGTAAATCTTCCGGCAGAATGGTCTCCTAGGGATACCACCGAACCCCATGTCTGGCTTGAGTCCAGGACAGGAAACCAGAATCGTCCTTTCCCATCTCCTGAGTCTTTGCATTTGGCTGGAAGATATCCAGCAGCGACAAATAGATCACCATCCGGTGGCTGCGGGATATCACTTACAAATATGTTGTAGAGTACAGGTCCAAGTAATGAGCTCTGTGGTACACCTGCTACAACATTCCTACTGTTTGACGTACTGTCCCCTACTTTCATTCTAAATGTCCGATCCCTTAAAAAATCTGCGACTATCCTACAAGTGTTGCCCCCAAAAACTGCCACACAGTATCAAAAGCAGGCTTACCGCCTGTCTTTTGTTCAATGCTCTTGATACGTAGTCGCCGAACACATCCAGTGTATGCGATGTGGAATGTCCCCTCTTGAAGCCCCCTGAGGGCTAATCAGCCCGAGATTATGCCACCTGTCGTCGTCGTCCCCTGGATGAACCATCTGCGCAAATGTCAAATGAAAATTCCTCCAGCGGAGTTCTGTACACCAAGTCCATCGCTCTAGCCCTAACAGCTACCCCAAAAGGAGCCGCGGTAGAAATTTGATTGGCAGAACGCACTGTAGGCCATCGGCTAGAAGATTAGCCTTACCATCGACATCTGTTATCAGTACAGCATTTGGGTCTAGCAGATTATATATCGGCTTTCTACAACTTATGCCAGCAGCACCCTTAACCTGTTTAAAAGTCCTGTTGTTCACTTTTATCCCTCTAAGGTAGGTACCGAATGTCAGCCCTCAGTATGTTCTGCCGTCCGTAGTCGGTCCTTTGGCAAATCCTCCTAAGTCTTTTCTTCTCGCGGATGAAGCCAAGAATATGCGGAGGAAGACGCCTGTGTTCCCAACCCCCGGGAGTAATCCTGGGAATGGAAGCCCCCATTGAATCCCTGAAAACTGCGCTAATATTCTCTACACATCCATCGACCTCAGCGGTGGTCACATTGAGTCCAGTCGGCAATACACAGTCCTGTAATCTACCCTCAAGATTATTACTATTAAACTGCCTAATATTCATCATCCCTATGGTCAGAGAAACCGTCCAACGTCCGTAGTCCACCGAAATTTCCCACTATGGAGATACTAGACGAGGCAATAAAGATATCGATAAAAGAATCAAGTACCTTATTGAGTCTCGTCGGCCCGGCAGTGGGGAAGATATCCACATCCCACTGCCTTGCAAGCAACAGAAGCGGATCAAGATCCGAATCTGTTAGCAAGTCTTGCGGGCGGAGGTACATGGCTATTACCGTGAGTGTCGTTCCGTTTTCTCTCCTAAATCCCACTGCAGTATTCTCAACGGTCCCGAGGTTCAATAACACCCTCTCCGCCCGTATGTCATTCCTAACTAGGACAGCCCTACCCCCATCTCGGCCGTTATGCCTATTCTTTATATCCATGTAAAACTAACACATGTCTAGCAGAAAGTCTGTGCTCAGCGAGCAGAAGAACGTCCGGTTTATGTTCGTCTACAAACAGTCGGATATAATGTCTCTAATGTTTGGAAACGACATCCAATCGAATAGAGATAAGGAGCTTCAATATAGCCTTGGCCTGTCCGCGCGGTACAGAGAGTCGTACGTCTCTGCAAAGTCACCTATCTTATCCGACAAAGTCTGGAAGCTCTTACCAAAGACATTACATTACATTCCTTGTTAAGAAAGTCCATACATGTCGATGACCCTTTCAGTGTGTTTCCATTCCCACCCGAAGGAACGGAAGGAGCATGAAAAACTGTTCTCCGTGCTCCGCCCGTTCACGAATTGCCACGGGAATGCCCACGGCGCATATCACGTATAAAAAAAGTACTTTTGCTCCTTTAGGGTTTCTTTCATTCTAGAGAAATCGTCCATCTTCTCTGCATTGAGATGCGTTGCTGTCCTACTTATGACTTTGCACATATAGTTGCTGTGCCCTAGTACTCTGTTCATCTTTCTTGTCAGTTCCCTAACACCTACATTATATAATATAATTGTTGGAATACTTAACTTAGTTTTCTTACCGGAAGTTGATTCCGTCGTCTTTTTCCCTTGTTTTGGTTGGTTCTTTGATGTAGCTTGGTTTGACGTTGCTTTGCGTACGGCTCCTTTTGAATGTGTTTTCTTTTGCTCCAGCGGTGAGCAAACATCCTTCTGTTGCTGTTGCACCGGCGGTGTGCTACAGCTTGAGACCCCGGCGTTGCTGTCAAAACCTTAATCCATGGCACAGGCGCACAGTGGCGCCATTTGAGTTTTTTCGTCGCAAAAATCATATCTTTTGAACCGAATAAGATAATTGAACAGTTTAAACAGCATATGATAGATAACTGTTCAGCCTATGAAATGAGCGTTTGGAAAGGGTGCTACGCTCTGTAGGGGCCTAATTATGGGTTATCAAAGTTAAAATTAGTAGAAAAATCAATTTTATGGTAACTAAAAAAATTATTTTTACATTTTTAGATCGTTTTTATTTTTTTTTAGGGTTTTATGTTTTAAATTATTACCCAACAAATTAAAAAAAAATATTTTTTTTTTAAATTTATTTATTTATTTTATTTTTTTTTTATTTTTTTGTCCGGATGATCCTTCGCAGCCCCATTTGCTGATCAATGTCAACTTCTCAGGAAGAATTTTCACCTCATTTTCAGGAAGACTCTCCAACAACCGTTTTGCTGTATGGCCCATGAGATCCTGCAGATTGGCTTCCGTAAACTCCGTATGCAGTGGTCGTGAATTTATTTTGGCTTGCGTAATATGCTTGTATCCGGGTAAAACGTCAGCGCCGTGTCGCGTTAAAGATGTCCGTAGTTTCTCATATTTCTCTTTGGAAAGTTCTAAGTCCATAAACAAGGCCAAGGCTTCTTCGGATCCATACTTTTTAATGTGTGCGTTTGTGGGCGTGGGAATGCTTTCCTTAATCCTTTTTAGTCGCAGTGGGCTTGCATCAGCAACAGATTTGGTTATCTGCGACCTAACTCTTTCACTATCCTTTGTAAATTTAATAGACAGCGCGTCCGATAATTGCTTCGTGGTCAAGTCATTGGTGGCATCGGCAAGTTTTTCTCTTCCTTGTGAAAATTGAACACTCCTCAATACTTTTTTTGGCCTTCATTTTGCTCCTCTGGTTGATGTGGTGGGTTTATCTACTGCCAATATATCCAGGATGGTGTCTTCATTAAGCCAGTCCTCGTATTTGGAGTTGAAATTCTGAATGGTTCGATTAGATTTCACCCATTTTGCCTTAATATTTGCATATATCAGATAAAATTTATTTTTTATAATTTCGCTTCTCTCAATATTTCCGTATAAGCTATCAAGTTCTTCTAAAGCAGCTTCCGTGAAAAAATTTGGTGTGGTTGACTTTCTAAACAGTTCAAATAATTTAAAATTGTTCAACGCCGTGTTTTCAGTACTTAAATTGTTTAATGGTTTCAGTAATTGTTGCGCCAACTTTCAGTCGTAGAGTAATCCAGGCATTATCCTTATTTTGCAATATATAGGCTTATGCTACCATGCCTAAAAATAAAAAATACCTGTTCCCCGCATACATATGGATTTAGGCTGAATAATGCAATTTTGATATTATGCACGTGTCCAAATAAGATTTGTGCCTACCTGTAGGGACCATAAGTCAATATTGTTCTTGACCATTTGTACGCCAAAGTATTGTTTAAGTCAGGTACGTACCTGCTAATTTCAATGAGTAGTTTTTTTTAAACTATTAGATCAAACTACTGTCAGTCAAAACATATAAGGGATGGACGCCATACAATTTCTGCAACCATGTCTTTTTAACCTTTTTTACCTCTAGAAGCCAGACGGGCACGTACGGGCAGCTAAAATTTTTGAATTATGTAAATAAATAATCAATGAACAGGTTTTGCAAATATGGCAAATATAGAAAAATATAGATTTTTTTTATTTTCCGTCAAACTTGAAAAACAGTGAAAAAACGGATAGTTTTTAAATAGTTATTTACCAGGAGAAACACAAACCAAACAGTTAATTTTTTTATCATTATACATTTAATAAATACATCAATCAATACAAACAAAAAATAAGGCGATTCGTTACCTATTTTTCGTGATATTATACCTGAAATCGCAACAAATTCACTAAAAATTGTGTGTGTCAATGAACAGGTTTTGCAAATATGGCAAATATAGAAAAATATAGATTTTTTTTTATTTCCGTCAAACTTGAAAAATAGTGAAAAAACGGATAGTTTTTAAATAGTTATTTACCAGGAGAAACACAAAGCAAACAGTTAATTTTTTATCATTATACATTTAATAAATACATCAATCAATACAAACAAAAATAAGGCGATTCGTTACCTATTTTTCGTGATATTACACCTGAAATCGCAACAAATTCACTAAAAATTGTGTGTTTTTTTGAAAACCGAAATTCGGTCAACTTTGAACGGCAGCGCTCGTAGAGCAAACGAGGTTGCAAAAATCAAAATTTTCATGAGCGCCGACGAAATTTTTGAATAAACCCATGTTATAGGAAACTTTTCAACGATTTCAAATCTGCCACTCTTAATAATATCACATTTTTAGTTTAGAAGATATAGCCGTAGGAAATATTGAGAGAAGCGAAATTATAAAAAATAAATTTTATCTGATATATGCAAATATTAAGGCAAAATGGGTGAAATCTAATCGAACCATTCAGAATTTCAACTTTAAATACGAGGACTAGCTTAATGAAGACACCATGCTGGATATATTGGCAGTAGATAAACCCACCACATCAACCAGAGGAGCAAAATGAAGGCCAAAAAAAAGTATTGAGGAGTGTTCAATTTTCACAAGGAAGAGAAAAACTTGCCGATGCCACCAATGACTTGACCACGAAGCAATTATCGGACGCGCTGTCTATTAAATTTACAAAGGATAGTGAAAGAGTTAGGTCGCAGATAACCAAATCTGTTGCTGATGCAAGCCCACTGCGACTAAAAAGGATTAAGGAAAGCATTCCCACGCCCACAAACGCACACATTAAAAAGTATGGATCCGAAGAAGCCTTGGCCTTGTTTATGGACTTAGAACTTTCCAAAGAGAAATATGAGAAACTACGGACATCTTTAACGCGACACGGCGCTGACGTTTTATCCGGATACAAGCATATTACGCAAGCCAAAATAAATTCACGACCACTGCATACGGAGTTTACGGAAGTCTCTGCGAAAGCCAATCTGCAGGATCTCATGGGCCATACAGCAAAACGGTTGTTGGAGAGTCTTCCTGAAAATGAGGTGAAAATTCTTCCTGAGAAGTTGACATTGATCAGCAAATGGGGCTGCGATGGACAAAAAAAAAATAAAAAAAATAAATAAAAAAATAAATAATAATAAATAAATAAATTTAAAAAAAAAATATTTTTTTTTTTAATTTGTTGAGTAATAATTTAAAACATAAAACCCTAAAGAAAAAAATAAAAACAATCTAAAAATGTAAAAATAATTTTTTTTAGTTACCATAAAATTGATTTTTCTACTAATTTTAACCCTTTCTATTTCATAGGCTGAACAGTTATCTATCATATGCTGTTTAAACTGTTCAATTATCTTATTCGGTTCAAAAGATATGATTTTTTCAACGAAAAAACTCAAATGGCGCCACTGTGCGTCGCACGTTGGGGTATTTGACCATCAAAACGGAGATTAATTGAAAAATGAAAATTGACATATTCGATTAAAGTTTTATACTCGATTATTGTAGGCAAAATTCTCCATCATTAGGCAAAATAATCGATAACATATGTTGCTTAATTCAATTTTTGTGTTGTCTCAAAGTTCGTTTTTTTCGATTTTTCCGCGTTTTTGCAAAAAGTGAATTTTTTGTATTTTCAAGTGCAAGTTTTTCTATTTTTGCCATTCAAAAGCAAAATATTATTATGGATCCTTCAACTTCAGGTAATTTCGAACAAAAATACGAGGACTAGCTTAATGAAGACACCATGCTGGATATATTGGCAGTAGATAAACCCACCACATCAACCAGAGGAGCAAAATGAAGGCCAAAAAAAAGTATTGAGGAGTGTTCAATTTTCACAAGGAAGAGAAAAACTTGCCGATGCCACCAATGACTTGACCACGAAGCAATTATCGGACGCGCTGTCTATTAAATTTACAAAGGATAGTGAAAGAGTTAGGTCGCAGATAACCAAATCTGTTGCTGATGCAAGCCCACTGCGACTAAAAAGGATTAAGGAAAGCATTCCCACGCCCACAAACGCACACATTAAAAAGTATGGATCCGAAGAAGCCTTGGCCTTGTTTATGGACTTAGAACTTTCCAAAGAGAAATATGAGAAACTACGGACATCTTTAACGCGACACGGCGCTGACGTTTTATCCGGATACAAGCATATTACGCAAGCCAAAATAAATTCACGACCACTGCATACGGAGTTTACGGAAGTCTCTGCGAAAGCCAATCTGCAGGATCTCATGGGCCATACAGCAAAACGGTTGTTGGAGAGTCTTCCTGAAAATGAGGTGAAAATTCTTCCTGAGAAGTTGACATTGATCAGCAAATGGGGCTGCGATGGACAAAAAAAAAATAAAAAAAATAAATAAAAAAATAAATAATAATAAATAAATAAATTTAAAAAAAAAATATTTTTTTTTTTAATTTGTTGAGTAATAATTTAAAACATAAAACCCTAAAGAAAAAAATAAAAACAATCTAAAAATGTAAAAATAATTTTTTTTAGTTACCATAAAATTGATTTTTCTACTAATTTTAACCCTTTCTATTTCATAGGCTGAACAGTTATCTATCATATGCTGTTTAAACTGTTCAATTATCTTATTCGGTTCAAAAGATATGATTTTTTCAACGAAAAAACTCAAATGGCGCCACTGTGCGTCGCACGTTGGGGTATTTGACCATCAAAACGGAGATTAATTGAAAAATGAAAATTGACATATTCGATTAAAGTTTTATACTCGATTATTGTAGGCAAAATTCTCCATCATTAGGCAAAATAATCGATAACATATGTTGCTTAATTCAATTTTTGTGTTGTCTCAAAGTTCGTTTTTTTCGATTTTTCCGCGTTTTTGCAAAAAGTGAATTTTTTGTATTTTCAAGTGCAAGTTTTTCTATTTTTGCCATTCAAAAGCAAAATATTATTATGGATCCTTCAACTTCAGGTAATTTCGAACAAAAATACGAGGACTAGCTTAATGAAGACACCATGCTGGATATATTGGCAGTAGATAAACCCACCACATCAACCAGAGGAGCAAAATGAAGGCCAAAAAAAAGTATTGAGGAGTGTTCAATTTTCACAAGGAAGAGAAAAACTTGCCGATGCCACCAATGACTTGACCACGAAGCAATTATCGGACGCGCTGTCTATTAAATTTACAAAGGATAGTGAAAGAGTTAGGTCGCAGATAACCAAATCTGTTGCTGATGCAAGCCCACTGCGACTAAAAAGGATTAAGGAAAGCATTCCCACGCCCACAAACGCACACATTAAAAAGTATGGATCCGAAGAAGCCTTGGCCTTGTTTATGGACTTAGAACTTTCCAAAGAGAAATATGAGAAACTACGGACATCTTTAACGCGACACGGCGCTGACGTTTTATCCGGATACAAGCATATTACGCAAGCCAAAATAAATTCACGACCACTGCATACGGAGTTTACGGAAGTCTCTGCGAAAGCCAATCTGCAGGATCTCATGGGCCATACAGCAAAACGGTTGTTGGAGAGTCTTCCTGAAAATGAGGTGAAAATTCTTCCTGAGAAGTTGACATTGATCAGCAAATGGGGCTGCGATGGACAAAAAAAAAATAAAAAAAATAAATAAAAAAATAAATAATAATAAATAAATAAATTTAAAAAAAAAATATTTTTTTTTTTAATTTGTTGAGTAATAATTTAAAACATAAAACCCTAAAGAAAAAAATAAAAACAATCTAAAAATGTAAAAATAATTTTTTTTAGTTACCATAAAATTGATTTTTCTACTAATTTTAACCCTTTCTATTTCATAGGCTGAACAGTTATCTATCATATGCTGTTTAAACTGTTCAATTATCTTATTCGGTTCAAAAGATATGATTTTTTCAACGAAAAAACTCAAATGGCGCCACTGTGCGTCGCACGTTGGGGTATTTGACCATCAAAACGGAGATTAATTGAAAAATGAAAATTGACATATTCGATTAAAGTTTTATACTCGATTATTGTAGGCAAAATTCTCCATCATTAGGCAAAATAATCGATAACATATGTTGCTTAATTCAATTTTTGTGTTGTCTCAAAGTTCGTTTTTTTCGATTTTTCCGCGTTTTTGCAAAAAGTGAATTTTTTGTATTTTCAAGTGCAAGTTTTTCTATTTTTGCCATTCAAAAGCAAAATATTATTATGGATCCTTCAACTTCAGGTAATTTCGAACAAAAAAAGCAGTTGCAGGTTGACATTTACCCTGTCAACTATTTTTAATCGTTTATGGAAAAAAAGTCTAAATTTTAGCCATTCTTGAGAAGTACGTAGAGTTTTAAAATGGTACCGGTCAACTTCGTGTTCTGAAATGTATATATTTTTAAAGCTTAGGAACTGTACTAATATAATAAACAAAAACATCTTGCGCGTTTTTGCGCCAATTGGATTTTTAACAAATTTTGTAAAAAACTCATGTTGTCCAAAGTGAGAGAAGAACCGTGGCTGTAGTTTTTGTTTTGTTTTCGCTTTCGTTATCATCATCATATATTGTTGTTATTGTTATTTATGTTTGTATATTGCAATATTAGTATGCACTCTACACAATAATAATATGTGTGTTCTGTTCATTGTGTTGTTTGGTTTATTTAAAGTGTAGGGTAAGTTTATTTTGTCTTCGCGCTCGTGTTCTTAGACTATTTTGTATAACTTAATTTAAATAACAGATAATATGTGTAAAGTAAGTGTGTAGTGTTACTTTACATTAACTATTATATCTATTTAATATGAATACAATTCGATGTGAGTGGTCGTGGTGATATATTTCGGGTTACAACAATAACAACGGCAATGACGTGCTGTTAAATTTTTGTTAAGTGTTAATATATAGAATGTGTTGTTACTCCTCGTAATTTTGGTAATTGATACAAGAAATATCACGCGAAGTTTCTGAATACAGTCTTTATATTTTAGGAATTAACTCAAAAAGATTCATTTCTCGGCGTATTCTTTACAGTATTATTAAAAATGCTGAGGCTTCGCAATTAATGGAGAAGCTGAATATATTGAAGCAAGAATTAATAAGACAAACGAATCCAGAGGATATGGAAGACTTTAATTTGAATTTTTCTCGTTTTGTCTGTGATTTTAAGGATCGATGGGCAAAATCCAGTAGACATGAGGAGAGATTTTTGAAAAAAAAAAATCAAAATTGGTTAGATTCTTCAATACCGTTTGTGACTACAAAAACTAAAAGGGGTCGCAAATAAATTGATTTCGAGGAGTGTTCCGAAAAAACAAAGGTGAAAAAATGTAAGAATTTAAGACAAAATGTTTCCTTGCCTGTTTTGATTTATGCTACCCAAATAAGTCTGCGAGCAAGTGGTCAAACAGAAGCAGCAAAAATTGTCAATGAAATAACTGCATCACCTTCCAGAGCAGCGAAATTTAGAAAAAGTGTAACATGTGTAAAACAAAAACAAATGAATGCTGAAGAAGCGCTTGTGGTTTTGGTTGAGGCAAAGCTTTCACGTCATCAATATAATGTTATAAGACAGTCTGCTCCTGAAACATTCCCTGCGTACACGTTGATTCAAAGAGCGAAAAAGGAATGTTATCCTAAGGTTGAAACTATACAAATTTCCGAATCGTCAGCTAAGGTATCATTGCAGGCCCTTCTGGACCATACGATTGAACGCCTTGTGCTGCTTCAAAAAAATGTTATTGACACCTTGGATAATCAAGAAATAGCAAATTTAACTTTAATTACTAAGTGGGGGTTTGATGGAAGCTCTGGACATAGCTCATATAAGCAAGCTTTTCATGGCCCAGGCGCTAGTGACTCTTCTGTTTTCATAACGTCCATTGTTCCACTGAGATTAGTATATAATGATAAAATCATTTGGCAAAACCCTAGGCCGTCAACTACCCGATTCTGCAGGCCATTAAAAATTGAATTCACCAAAGAGAAAGCGAGTATATTGGTAAAAGAAAAAGAACGAGTTGACAAGGAAGCAAACGATCTGGTAAAGTCTGTTGTGCCAGTAGGAGAAAGGTTCGTAAAAGTAAGCCATAAACTAATCTTAGTAATGATCGACGGAAAAGTTTGCAATGCAATCACAGAAACGACATCATCCCAAAGGTGTTATATTTGCAATTCCACTTCTAAAGAGTTTAACTCTATTGAAAAAATGGTAGCGAATGCTGTTAAGACAGAAACTTTGGAATTTGGTTTGTCTATATTACATGGATGGATTAGGTTTTTCGAGTGTATCATACACTTGTCTTACAAATTACCTATAAAAAAGTGGAAAGCTGCATCGGATAACGATAAAAAAATATAGATTCTACTAAAGCCCGCATTCAAAATGAATTTAGAGTCAAAACCGGATTGATTATCGACCAACCAAAGCCTGGCTTCGGAAATTCTAACGATGGCAATACAGCCAGAAGATTTTTTGAAAATGCTGAAGTTTCTGCAGATATTACTAAAATCGATTTAGAACTGATCAACAAAATGCACGTGATATTAATAACTGTTTCTTCGGGTCATGAAATACATTCTGAAAAATTCTGACATTTTTGTCACAACACTGCCAGACATTTTGTTAAAATGTATCCATGGTATAAAATGCCTACCACTTTGCACAAATTTTTTATTCATGGCCCTGAAATTGTATCGCACGCACTTCTACCAATCGGACAACTTTCAGAGGAAGCCCAAGAAGCTAGAAACAAGGACTTTAAATGCTATAGGGAACACTTTTCACGTAAATGCAGCCGTGAGAAATCAAATGAAGACATTTTCAACAGGTTTCTACTGAGCTCCGATCCGATCATTAGCAGCAAAATTAAATTACCAAAAAAAAATTTCAAGCCCTACCAAAATCGGTAGTAGAATTGCTTATTCCGCCAACTATTTCAGTAAGTGCTGTTCGATCTGATGATAGTGATGATGAAACTGAAGATGGACATATTGAGAAACTAGAGGCTTGCAACTCCGACGACAGTGACTAAACTAAATACAACTCTAATGGAAAATCAGGTTATAATATTTGATATGGTTTTTAAAATTATATATAACAATGTCTACTTTTTTTCAGATGATACAACCATTAATTCCAAGAAATTGTTTATAAATATGAATGAAGAAATGTTTTTTCTGCAATCTTGGTTTGGCTATAAATACGGTTTTCAACAAAAGAGGCAAAATAAATGCATATCATTTTAAATACATGAAAGTTTGATTGTTTTCATTAAATTTGTTTATATTTATTCGAAAAATGTTAACAAAAAGTTCATTTGCGGCTTCCTTGAATTAATCTCCGTTTTAGGGGTCCAATACCCCACTGTGCGTCGGTAACATTCCCGCCAGCCACATTTTCCAGAAGCGATCGACAAAAAGCTGGGTTTGATACCAACATTGGCGAAGATCTCCGTTAAATTGTAGGTTTTGTAGCATTCGGTGGATCCTAACAACATGTGATTCGTAGTTATGACTTCATCATCTTTGCTATCAATTGAGACGAATGTAAGTGGTCGAGAGGTAACGTTAGCTTCGATTTCACAAATAGCGTTCTTTAGGGTCTCGTTGTTGAACATCTGATTGGGATATATGGCATAAACAGCGGTAATCATCCTTTCCCAGGCGCCGCCCATGTGTGACGCGGCTGGTGGGTTAAATTTCCAGAATATTTTGTCGAATTTGTTGGAATATTCTATTAAACTTATGTTTTTAATTTCAGCCGCCAGAATATTTTTACTCGCCAGGAAATTCGTTCCGTTATCTCCTTTGATATGCTCATTATGCACGAACTTGTGTCTAGGATGTGCGCCACCTCTGTGTATAGCACGTATGACTAAACATGTAAACAACACGCCCCATCGCTTTTCGGTTCTTCTACCAGTGGTTACATGCAATAGCCCGAAATAGTCGATACCTACAAAAGTGAAAGGTCTTTCGAAGGCTCCAAGTCGAGCGGGTGGTATCGGTGACATCTGCGGAACACACGGTTTGCTGGAGTTGTTTTTACAAATTTGGCACGAGCTTCAAATTTGTTTGTACAATACTCGAAGTCTTGATTAATAACAGCTTCGTGTAACAATGTTACATGATTATTTGGCAGAACGACAGTATCTTCGTGGTTGCTAAAGTATTCAACTCTGCCGCGTGTCTTCAATATTTCATCCTCATTAAGGTATACATTCAAAGCAATCAGCTTACTGCTCTTCTCAATACTCTTACCGTTTTTTAGATAATCTATCTCCTCCGAATACTCGCTGTGTTGTGCTTGGCGTACCAGGCATTTTTGTGCATAATTATAATCTCTGGTGAAATTATGGCGGGAGAAATTGTTAGAATTGATTTCAACTTCATTATATATAGCATAAAAGTATCCACCGCTCTATACAGGCGCTTCCAGTTGGTATTGAAGTATTGAATATTCATCGAAAATACTGTCGACTTACGTATGTGAACGTTGAGTGGAACTCGACGCATTTCTGTTGTGTCTGTTGGTCCCAGATCTTTGGTAGATGTTCATTCGTTAACTGGTTGATATAAGAACTTTGGTCCCAAAAACCACAACTCTGTATTTTTCGAAGCCGTTACATTCGTGGCAAGAAGAGCGGGGTTTTGACTTGAATGTACCCAGTTCCACTGTGGTGTGTTTGTGCTATGTAAGATTTCGCCGACTCTGTGGATGACATATTCCTTGGGATCCATTTCTAGCCATCTCAACACTGTTTTGGAATCAGAGCAGAAGATCTGATTGATACGGATACGTTGGACATCTTTTATCATCGTAGCAATACGGACACCTGTAACAGCGGTGTCCACCCATTCTGGGTGTTGTAACTTTTTCAAGAACTACTGTGTATTTTTATAATATTTAAATCTAAGTATGTATGTGGTATTTGCAATTTATTCTGACACTCATAATTTGTTCATAAAAATGTTTTAGTTTTCAGTTTTGCTTTGAGAGTTCAATAAAGAATAGTTAATTTTTGTATGAACCATTGAGCCAAACATTTTCTTTTATGTTATTTCATTTGACGACGAGGATACTTTAATTTCGTGCAATGGATTCTCATGCTTTATCGCAGATGTTTCAATAAATGCAAATTCAGAATCAGCAATTTCTGGGTCAACTAATGGCTGAAAATCGACAAGCGATGTCAAAATATTTGGAACCTTCGAGGGCTAAATCTTCAGCCGTGTCTTCCTTCAAATGTTTCTGTAAGTCTACCGATAAATGGTCCATGTATGTGCTCCAGCTGGAACAGCATTTCCTTGCGAACGAGGTTAATAATGATGAAACTAAACGTGCATGTCTTCTAAGTTGGATTGGTACCGAGTCTCTGGAACTTTTACAAAAACTGTTTGACGACAATGTTGAAGAAATTCATACAAAGTTATAGTTGACCGGTTGAGCGACTAAAAACTGTATGTTTAACTGCGAGAAAGAAGCCTGTTCCGAATACTAAGTTGACAACAAAATCAGAGACATGATTGTCATACATACTCCCCACGAAAAGGTAAAATTTACAGAAGACAAATTCATATCTTGAAGAAGTTCTTCGAATAGCCATTATTTATGAATCAACAGTTAGTACCTGTATAGAATTAAGAGACAAGGAATCTACGTTCGTAAACGCAGTGTATGGTGTCAAGAACGTTCATCAATCAACTAGAAACTCACATCCGCTCGATATTAAAGGAAATTTTCAATCATGTCCAGGTTGTGGACAGTCACACGAAAGAAGTAAGTGTTTCCATTATATAAATAAAAGTGTATGTCACTTATGCGCCAAGGAGGTGCATATATCCAGTGTTTGCAAGTTGAAAGGAAAACCTCAAGCTTCAGGCGCAATTAATAAGATTGGTCGGGGAAAATCCTATAGTAATGTGAACTCTGTTGAAGATGAATCTATTGATTTTTCTGAACTAGTCCAACACGTTCAGGAGGTTTCATACTCTGCCGGAAAAATCAATGTGAGTATTAATGTGAACGGCGTACGGTTGCTTTTCAAGTGGATACCGGGGCAAGTTGTTCACTAGTGGGATTATCGACATATGAAAAACTAGGAAACCCGATTTGCCAGCCAACCGAGAAGCTTTTAAGAACGTATGGCGGAAATATTCTTCCTCTAAATGAAGTAGCGACTGTAACTATTGTATGAAATGGCATTTCTCATGTGCTATCGTTATTTGTTGTTCAAAATGAGAATGCTGCGAATATCCTTGGTTTGGATTGGTTCAAGAAGTGCACTTTACCTTAAATATTCCTTCTCGGAAGCATCGGCCCATATGCGCAATTCAGTTGCTTCTGATAATTCAAAAGAAGAACTTACAGTTGCGTTATCAAATCTTTCAAATGAGCATGAAATCCTTTTTTCTCCAATTTGGGGCATTGTACAACGTTCAAGGTTAAAATCAGACTAAAACCCGATGCTGTTCCAAAGTTTTCCAAACCGTACAATATTCCTTTTGGTCAATATGATGCTGTGCGCGCAGAACTAGACCGATTCGTTTCTTTAAATGTGCTAAAACCCCTTAAGTGAATGGCCAGCACCGATCGTAGTTGTTAAAAACCCGATGGACGTATACAAATTTGTGCCGATTTTAAAGTTTGTCTAAGCTCGCAAATTGAAGTAGAGTGATATCCAATTCCGAGAATCGAGGAATTGTTTCACAAACTCAAAGGTAGTACGTTTTTAACAAAGATTGACCTGAATGATGCGTATCTGCAAATGGAATTGTCTGATTCTGCAAAGTATTTGATGGTGATCAACACTCCTTTCGGGCTATTTAATATCAACGAATGCCTTTTGGTGTTTCTAGTGCACCTGGAATATTTCAATGGTTTATGGAAGAATTGATCTCTGGTATACCCGGATGTGCAGTTTATTTGGATGATATCCTAGTCACAGGTAGGACAAACGAGGAACATATCGATAATCTCAATGCAATTTTTCTACGACTACAGCATCATGGTCTACAACGCCCAAGAAAATATTGAATATCTTGGTCATATAATTCACCGTAATGGAATCGATCCATCAGATAAACGATTAGACGCAATTCGTCATATCCCCTCGCCAAAACATTTACGGGAAGTAGAAGCTTTTATTGGCAAGATAAATTATAACAAATTTATACCCAATTTTTCAACCAAAGCAGGTCCATTGAATGAACTAAGAAAAACAACGTGAAATTTATTTGGGGTCCGGAACAAGAAGAGTATTTTCGATCCCTAAAGGTTGCTATAATGGAGTCAGCAAGCTTTGTTCGCTATGATGAAAATTTACTAATAATTTTGGCAACAGATGCTTCTAAGTTTGGCATATGAGATGTATTGTCACACAAATACCCAAATGGTACGGAAAAGCCGATCGCATTTGCTTCAAAACATTGAATATGAGCCAGCGTAACTATTCTCAAATTGAAAATGAAGCCCATTCAATAATTTTTGGTGAAACTCATTTTCATCTGTATATTTATGGAAGGAATTTTGAATTGACTACCGATCATAAAGCTCTCACAACTCTATTTCACCCTACGTTGGGCTATTAAACTTCAATCGTTTGATTACAATATACGTTACAAAAGTACTAAACAGCACGCTAATGTAGATGCCTTGTCCAGATTGCCCATGGGTGAAGACGAAGAAATTGATAATCAGGGGAGAAAAATGCTCGATATTGATAATATTTACGAATCTATAATGTCAGAGTTACCAGTCAATGCTGAACTTGTTGCCAAACAAAGAAAGCAGGATCCTCTTTTGAAAATCGTAGCTGCGTATATTCTGAATGGTTGGCCAGATAACGTTTCCAGATCTGAAGGTAATTTATTACCGTTCTTTAATAAGAAATTGTCTCTCTCAATAAAGATGGAGTTATTCTACACCACTCTGAGAATATAAGAGTAGTAATTCCACAAGCTCTGCACAAACAAGTTCTTAGAATGCTTAACGAAGGGCACTGGGAAGAAGCAGAATGAAAGAAAAACGTTGCCATATTTGGTTTCCAAAACTTGATGACGCTATAGAAAATATATCGCAAAATGTAGCATTTGTCAAGAAAGTGGTTGTAATCCAAGTGAAGGTTGTAGTCATCCTGGCCAGAACCATCGGGTCCATGGGATAGAATACACATTGACTTTTCAAGACCGTTCTTTTCAAAAATGTGGTTGATTCATTCTCGTACCAGTACGTCATCGAAATGTCAACAACCTTTAAGGCACTTCAGGATATATTTGCAGTAGAAGGATTACCCAAATCAATTCTCAGCTATAAAGGACCCCAGTTAACTTCAGTCGAATTTCAAGATTTTTGTAGACTAAATTCGATACAGCATGTCACAAGTGCTCCATTTCATCCAGCTTCAAATGGTTTGGCTGAACGAACAAAGTCAGTGAAAATTATGGGAAACATTTGTACACTGTTCAAACTAATTTTGGATTTATAAGAAGGCATCAAAATCAGTTGAAAGCCAGACATTGTCCACACGAAACAATACTTAACGAAAGTGAACTTGACTTACATTTTCCGGAAGTTCAACAGCGTCAACCAACATAATGGAAAATGTTTATATTGATATTAATGTTCCTGAAAATTCAACATCCTCAATTAATACACACCATGACCTAAATTTTTCGTCTTCTCAGGCAACAATTAACACAAGTGCAGTAAATTCACAACCTCGAAATGAATCACCACCAGTTCATCAACAGCCAGGTCTACCAGTCATTCCTCAAAACAATTTACGACGTTCAACCGAGTTAAAAAGACGAACCGAGATATTATCCATATAAGACTGGGGGAATGTGGTAACTTGTTCAAGAACTACTGTGTATTTCTATAATATTTAAATCTAAGTTAAATCTCATAATTCGTTCATGAAAATGTTTTAGTTTCCTGTTTTACTTAGAGAGTTCAATAAAGAATAGTTAATTTTTGTATGAACCATTGTGCCAACTTTTTTAGTTATTTCACTTCTTTCAAGTTATTTCATTGTGTGGTATTGTGAGAGGCTTTAAAGGCGCTACTTTGACTTGGCAGCGTCTAAAGAGACAGTCACCAGCGTCATCGAAGGTATGAAGCTATATGTCCTTAGTATTGCTCCTGAGGGATGAATGGCTGTACTTCTACGGCAGCGATTTCACAAATTGTTGAGACCCATTTATGCCATTTAGGTTGTATATTTGCTGGGAGGAAATCATCCCATCCATGGCACTCCTGACGTCTTGCAGTAAGATTTAAGAGCGATGATGTGGCAGGAGACGAATCCGACGGGGTCGAAAATCGACATTATAACTTGTAGGCATTCTAGTTTTGTCGGCAGGACCTCCCTTTCGAATACATTGCGTCTCAAGCGGGCAAATCTACAAATATATTTAAAAACATCATTAGTCGAATCCCAATACATACCTAAGACTTTTTCATTTTCTCCCTATTTTTTGGTTTTGTGAGAGGGAGTAGCGACATTGATTCTGCGATGTATCCACATGTGGCCACTTTCCCAACTCGAAATGACAGCATAATTTTGACGAGTGGTTGCAACAGATCTGGCCCTGTCAGGAGAAAGTCTTTGAACGAGCAACCATTCTATCGGAGTCATCGAGTTTTTAATCATAGCCCTTTTGAATCAGATTGTTGATTTGATCTTGCATATCAGTGTATAGGTCGCTGTCTTTCATCATTTTCCTAGCTAGACACACATGTCTTTTTAGATCGTTGCTGTAACTTGCTGGCAGCTGTATTTCGTTGTCACGCCAAATCAACCTCACTTCATACTGGCCATTGACCTTTTGGCATGATCTGTGAAGAGTCTCTATGGCTCTTCGGTCGTTTTCGGACGTGATGCTCGTCTTCTTTGGTGAATTCATATGAAACTCTTCGTAGCGCTTTTCGCATTCGCATGTGTGGATATTTAACTGTTGCAGCATTGAACTGGACGCTTTACCGCCTTAGATTGCCCACCCAAGCCGTGTTTTGCTGCAATAGGTTCATCCCAAGCGCATTCACGCAATTTTGAGCGGTATAGCCAGTTTCCTGTTATTTGATCAATGAGAATCATTGGCTTTGCTCGTGAATATGATTTTATTGGCAATCCTGCCAAATAATTGTATTTTTGGAAAGATTTTCAAATCTATGTTCTGTGTTGGCAGCACGAGCTTCTCTACGGTATGAATATCGTTAATATTTTATTTCAAATTGTTTTCCATTCGTGAGAACACATCATGAATTGCATTCGCAGCGCGTTGTGTTGCCAGTCCACTGCAAGCATAGCGGATCATTTACATCGGTCATTTCCATCTTGTCGAATAAAACTCGATCCATAAGTGTGACGGAATATCCTTCGTCCAAAAATGCAAAGGTGGTAATTTATAGGCAATATGCGAAATAACGGCCCGTCTGTACAGCCTTGGTGGTGAGAATTAAGTTAACGCGCTGACTGCTCTCATTGTCGTTTGTGGGATACACTTGTGGAGGCGCTCTACTCGATTTGTGTAACTGTGGATTATATTTTATTTTGCACACCGAAACTCCACACTCTTTATTGCTGTAGTACTTTTTGCGATGCCATCCTAAGTATATGCGACACAGATTGTTTTGACTTGACCAAGTCCCACCTGTGATTTAGTGTAAGTGATTTAAATGGTTCACAATCTACCACCTTGTGGGCATCGGCTTTACAAGCAACGCATGATTTTCTTGTCGAGGTTTCTTCATGTTTGGTTCTAACGTGTGTATTTGAAGACGCAATTTTAACAAAAGAAGGCCTAACTACTCGATTGGCGGTAATTAGTATCGGAACATCAGTGCTACATGGTTGCATTGCCCAGTTGTGTTTGTATTGGTTTGGAAGCTTATAGAAAAGCTTTTTGACGAGCATAGAATTGTTTAGATAATCTTGCATACCGCATGCTTCGATTGTTGCAACTATATTTTTTACGCTGAGTGCAAAATCAATGAATGATTCAAATTTCTCCTTCGGCGATGGCATATTACGAGCCTTAGCAATTGCGCGTTCCGGAGTGTGCTCTGACCTACCGCAACATATCTGGAGCGTTTTGTAATATTTCGGGAACAAGATCTGGTAGCAGTTTGCTCTTCACCAGCTCCCTGTTCCTACCTTTAAAACAATTTTGTAATCTAATAAGATTATCGGGATTCGTGAGTCCTCCTACTCAGGAACAGTGATCAGTCATCTGGATCTCCATTAAATGGAGGCAGTTCCTTCGGCAGTGCATGTCTGGCTACGATTTGACTTGCCGTTTGGCCAGTTGAGTTGAATGGGTTTCCAGACAGTTGAGTTGTTTCTGTCATCTCTTCCGGGGTCTCC
>OX377618.1:107379957-107777665 GCA_947397865.1 Polietes domitor
ACTTTTTGCACTAAATATATCCTATCTTCCAAGGATGCAATTTCGTGCAGGCAAACCTTTCTAAATATGTATTTTATTATTCAAAGGCTATCAAAGTAAAAAAAGTCATGTTGGTCCAAAGCCATTTTTCAAAAAGAAAATTTTTAAACTTTTATTTTTGCATCATACTCATACACATCATACATAACATAAGTTAAGGGACCACAATTTCTAATAAAACAAATTCGAGTGCAAAATCTCTTAAAGTGTGAGAGAAACAGTTCTAAAAAGCCAAACAAAATTAAGTTTTTTACCCACCACCTTCATTTTGTCATTCCGTTTGTAACACCTTGAAATATTCGTCGAAGACCCCGTAAAGTATTCTGTGACGTGTTAAAATTCTAAGACGATCTAGCCATGTCCGTCTGTATGTTGAAAGCACGCTAGCTGATAAACGAAATTAGCTAAGAGGTTTAAAACTTCCGTAAATGTGTCTTATGGTTGCAGATCGGTTGGTCCCTAACAAGGACTGAAAATACCCCCTTATATTTAGATTACTTAAGCAATTTTTTTCGAAAATTTCTGTTTTTTATGCACTTGAAATTTGTTGCGTACATTCCTCTAATAGCGTGAAAACACCAAAGAGTACAAAAAAAGATTTAGAGGTTGAAATGGGACAAAAAGGGATGAAAATGGTACCAATGATACGACAACAGCTACAAACATGAAATTCGATGTGTACATCCCTGTAATTACGCAGACAAGTAAAATTGAGGGATTTTTTTGAAATTCGTGCTTTTAAGAGATACGTTGAAGTTAAAATGAAATTCGGTGTATGAATTCATCGGACTGTGTCAATACGGGATAAAATTGCTACCAAGCAAAAGGATGTACCTAGATTCATGAAATTAGATGTGTACGTTCCAATGTGGACCAGAAACATAACGAATCTTTGCAATTTTTTACTTTTTAGTCACTTTGCTTGTAGCTGAATCAAGAAATTGCAAATGGGGGAATGTTTCTCCCTAATGACGCCTGCAAAAACACACAATTGTTAAGGCACTTTTTTGAAGATTGGTGACTCATGTTCACTTTTTGATTACAATTGCAATATTATATGGACTATTATTAATATAATAATGTGCTTAAAACATACCACAATTTTCCTAATAAGAATCAGCACTTCTGTATAAAGCCGACAGCCACTAATCTGCTGGTAATACTGTCGAATGCACTCCGTGGTGGAGGGTATATACATACATTTTCGGCCCAGCCGAACTTAACAGCTTTTTACTTGTTTTTTATTTTTCAAAATCAGAAAAATGTGAAAAATATCCGCGCATTATGAACAAATGTAAAATATTGTTAAGAAAACATAAAAAATCGAAACAAGGAAAAGTGAACTTTGGGCTAATTGCTAAAATATATCCGATTGCCCGATTTTCAATGTCAATATCACAACCTTAGGTCCTTGTCTAATTTAATCTTTTGACAGAAATGAAATATGTTTACTAGAACAAAAGTTATTTAATTTTGTACCGATGTAGTTTGCGCCGTTATGTTTTTAACACGGAAACATATAGTTTTTCGGAATATTTTTTCTGCAGTATCTGTTTACAAATAAGAAGACATAATTACACACTGTTAAAATAGACAAATTTTATACTTTGTTGTTACAGCTTTGGTGCTCTTGCCAATTATATATATATATATATATATATATATATATATATATATATATATATATATATATATATATATATATATATATATATATATATATAATTTTATAATAAACCCCGGAAATGATTTTCGTTTATTTCGGACCGAGACGAAATGAATAACACTTCTTTACTTTTGAGTAGTAAAATTAAGTCTGCCGTTTTATTTCATAATATTTGTTCACCAACCGTTGTACGGTTGTTTACATAATCTTATTTGCAATATGATCGTCTTTGTTCGACACTACTGAACAAAGACGAGATCTATAGTATACTATTTGAATGTTGGATGGAGTTGGAAGCAAAGTGTGAGATTGTGCACAGCAAGCACAATTCTCAACAAACAACCCACAACGGAGTACAGTCGGTCCATTACGGACGAACGCCATCTTTCCGTTGGGTTTGTTTGACTTCGCCATAACTAAAGCAAAGCGTGAGATTGTGCATAGCAAGCACAATTCTCAACCACAACGGAATGCAATCGTTCCATAACGGATCGATTGGCAAATTTCCGTTGGGTTTATTTGTCTTTGCCATAACTCCCCCACACAAGGAAATTTGCCCATATTCTGAAGGAATGGGGGCCAAAGAAGTAACCGTCTTAGTGACAGATTTCCTAGATTTCAATTTGACATAAAGGTAAGTTATTATTATTACTATAAATGTGGCCATTACCACAATATTGGTTGTTCTTTGTTTCATTTCTAGTTCATCAATATGTTCTAAGTTTCTAACATGGTGAAACTTAAGTTCATGAAGGGAGATGTCTTTCTCATCTGTTATATTAATACTTCTTAATGGATTAGGTAAAATAATGTCTTCGCCATACAAATTTCTATCCACCATTTGTTCATTATTTTTACTTTACAGTTTTCAATTTTCAACAAATAATTTCCAGTTATCGGAATTTGGTTACAATCTTGTTCAATAGTTTATTTTATCATATTAATAGCAAAAATTATGTGAGCATTTAGTTCAACTACAAATTGTCTATTGTTTTGCCTGTAGGCACAATGCATTTAATTTTCTTTAAAAAGATTCTCTATACAATTATCTTTTATGCTCATTAATTTATTTGTTTCATTTGCATCAAAGTATACAACATTATTGTGGTTTAAATATTCCTTATATTCTAAATTAATTTCCATTCCGTGTTTATTAGGAACTGGTTGAATGTATATTTTATTATAAATTTCATTGGACATTGGGATACGAATTATGAGTATAATGTTTCTGCCAGAAGTCGCTACGGCCAGCCTAATATCTTGTAATTTCTCAGAAGTCATATTACTCATTCGAATTTCCTCATCTGTGAGAATATTCCTGCTCAAAAGGCCTAAACTCGATGTTAACATAATTCCGTCTGCATTATCAATATTTTTTTCAAAATGTGTCAAATGATACCTGATTTGTTCTAATTTTATCTCCTTCGACTGTCGAGCCGAAGTATTTCTCATTTCTAAATATTGTCCAGTCACTTTCTCCATTTGAGAATTATAAAGTGTGGTTAGCTTCTCCAATTGTTCATCATACTGCTTATTTATTTGAATTTGATTATTGCTTTGGGTTATGGTATTATGGGTATTAGTCTCGAGTGTTCTTAATTTATCTTCCAAATTTGCTACTTCCTTTTCGATGTAATCAATAATGTGGAGAATGTTGTTATATCCAGAAACAAGTTTCTTCTCTCCAAGTTCGATCGGTTAAAGCCATTTCCGTGGTTAAGGTCAGTGATTTCCAGCTTCATTGCCGGGTACAGGGTTGGTCATTAGCAAAATCACTATCATCCACCAATACGTTTGTAGATCTGAAAAAGTTTTTCTTTTTAGGCGTTGATCCTTATAAATATTCAAATGCTTATTTCTAGTCTTGTAGTGTCGGTCGTCAACCCATTCAACGTCAACCTTTTCTTGTCGAGTCTCCATTTTCTGCACGTTAGGCGTTTTCTTAAACCTGTTATCAATCTGATTAAGCATAGGGGTGTTCTCTCATCTATTTCCTGCACTAGGGAATATTTAGAAAATGTATCAATTATAGTTAAATACACCCGGTCTCTACTCATATACCAAATGTCAGCATGGTAAATTTCATGAGGAGACTTCGGCGTGTCTGTCTTCTCATAAGGTAACTTAATCGGCCTTCGTTCAATCTTGAAATTACATATTTCACAGTTGTTAATTATTTTTGTTATTTCGCGTTTCAAATTAGGATAATAATACAAACATTTCAATTCCTGGTAGCTTTTCTCTATCCCAGGGTGATTATTTTCATATTTATGGTGTCTTATGATAATCTCCATAAGATCTTCGATGCTAATATCCTCTACTAGCTTATACGTTCGAAGAACCCTAAATTTTTTTTATGTTTTTAATTTTTATTACTTCATCCTGAATCCTCAGATAAACCGAATTATTTTCGCAATAAATTGCACAGCTTCCTCATTCTGTATAATATTCAATACCTTCCAAATTATTTCAAAGATTGTAAGTGAATTCATGCCTCTTTTTATTATACTTTTCCACTAATCAATAACTGTCTTCATTTCCATTTTTGATCAATATATGGTTTTCATAATACTGCAAGCTTTATCGGTTATTTGGATGTGATCATTGCCATCCTCACTAGCACTATTCACCGTAGGTATCGGTGATTGATCCCTTTTCCTATTCCTTTCGCCTTGTTCAGCAGGTCCCGTTTCACTATTTTGATCACCACCAGCGGTGGCCTCCCTATAGGATTATTTCTCCCTTGGATGTTTCCGGCCAAAAAGTTGTTTTAGGGATGTTTTCATTTTAAATTGACGCTTGCAGATATTACATTCAAATCTCATATTCCGATGGACAATTCTTTTATGAATTCCTAGGTTAATCGCCTGGGTGTATTTCTTATTACATTCGCTACACTCGAAAATATTAACCTCACAAGCGATTCTTGAAAGGGCATCCGCCACTTTATTTTCCTTTCCCTCTACATGGTAAATATTAAACTCATATTCGTTGAGTTTTATTTTCCATCTTATCAACTTCGAATTTGGTTCCTTCAGCGATGATAACCACATTAATGGTTTATGGTCAGTATTAAGTTTGAATCTCTTACCATAAAGGTAATGTCTGAATTGGCCGGTGGCCCATACTATAGCCAGTAACTTCTTTTCGATGGTACTATATTTAATCCCATGCCTATTATGAGTCCGTGATATTAAAGCTATAGGTCCTTCACTTTGTGACAATACAGCATCCAAAGCAAAGTTGTTGGCATCAGTAGTAACTACGAATTCCTTCGAAAAGTCCGGATAACTAAGTACCATGTCAGACATTAGGATAGTCCTAAGTTTGTCAAATGCTTCCCTATAATCATGATCATTAACGTCGATCCTCGAATCGTTTTTAAGTCTCATAGTCAATGGTTTAACAATTTTAGCACAGTCAGGAATAAATCTATATAATGAAAATATTAACCTCACAAGCGATTCTTGAAAGTGCATCCGTCACTTTATTTTCCTTTCCCTCTACATGGTAAATATTAAACTCATATTCGTTGAGTTTTATTTTCCATCTTATCAACTTCGAATTTGGTTCCTTCAGCGATGATAACCACATTAATGGTTTATGGTCAGTATTAAGTTTGAATCACCTATAAAGGTAATGTCTGAATTGGCCGGTGGCCCATACTATAGCCAGTAACTTCTTTTCGATGATACTATATTTAATCTCATGCCTATTAAGAGTCCGTGATATTAAAGCTATAGGTCCTTCACTTTGTGACAATACAGCACCCAAAGCAAAGTTGTTGGCATTAGTAGTAACTACGAATTCCTTCGAAAAGTCCGGATAACTAAATACCATGTCAGACATTAGGATAGTCCTAAGTTTGTCAAATGCTTCCCTATAATCATGATCATTAACGTCGATCCTCGAATCGTTTTTAAGTCTCATAGTCAATGGTTTAACAATTTTAGCACAGTCAGGAATAAATCTATATAATGAAAATATTAACCTCACAAGCGATTCTTGAAAGGGCATCCGCCACTTTATTTTCCTTTCCCTCTACATGGTAAATATTAAACTCATATTCGTTGAGTTTTATTTTCCATCTTATCAACTTCGAATTTGGTTCCTTCAGCGATGATAACCACATTAATGGTTTATGGTCAGTATTAAGTTTGAATCTGCTATAAAGGTAATGTCTGAATTGGCCGGTGGCCCATACTATAGCCAGTAACTTCTTTTCGATGGTACTATATTTAATCTCATGCCTATTAAGAGTCCGTGATATTAAAGCTATAGGTCCTTCACTTTGTGACAATACAGCACCCAAAGCAAAGTTGTTGGCATCAGTAGTAACTACGAATTCCTTCGAAAAGTCCGGATAACTAAGTACCATGTCAGACATTAGGATAGTCCTAAGTTTGTCAAATGCTTCCCTATAATCATGATCATTAACGTCGATCCTCGAATCGTTTTTAAGTCTCATAGTCAATGGTTTAACAATTTTAGCACAGTCAGGAATAAATCTATATAATAAAAATGAAATGATGTTCGTTGCTAATCGCATCACTTGAGAACGGCTGAACCGATTTGGCTGATCTTTGTTACAAACTGTTCATGGTCGTCCGAACTGGGTTTTAAGATCAAAAAACTTTTGAATAGTTGACCGCCAAATAGGAATACTTTTAAAAAACTGAAAGTGCATTTTTATATAGAATTTTTGAATGAACTCAATGCTATAAGTCTCAACTCAATATGTATGCGAAATTCTTTTACGTTATGTTCGTTATGATTCTGCGAAAGTTTTCGGAATTCAGATAAATTCGGAAAAATGCAAAAAATCTTAAAATCTCAAAAATTGTATGCACTTTTTGTCAGAACTGACGATAGGAACGACATATTTTGTTGATTCATTTTGATTTGGTTCATAATTCCAGTTCGTAATCAGTCATCAAATAAACAGGGAAATCCAGTTACACATATTTCATTTATTTTCACCGATTCGTGAATCAAATACAAAGAGGACATTTCTGAAAATTCACAATGAGGCATTGAATGAAGACTTGCAATTAATATTATCCCAAATAGGAATGACAGCGCCACACTATCCGATGCACTAAGCATTAAATCAAGAGATGGAATGCAATGCAAAAACAATGCGAATTCGATGCATTGCGGGAATAAGATGCTTACGGAACACGTGGCTTATGAACGATTGAACTATTGTGATTTTCTTCTTGGACGCTCTCGGCGAAACCGGAAAATCCTTTTTGATAGTACTAATTTTCCAATCCAACATTTGCTGGACATTCGTACTAGAAAAATTATGTTGATATTGCGATGGTTGATATTTAGACATTTTCAGTTTGTGTTCTCATACGTTGCTCCAAATCGTATGTCGTTGAACGAATATGCTATATTGGCTGCGAAACACATTGAATTGGAAGATTCTGTTTCAAGGAAAATTATGTTAACAACCTCAGATTATCGCCTCAGAATCTTCAGTTAATACCAAATTATTTTTTGCAATGACACTGGGAAGTGGGGAAATTAACGAATAGCATACTGAAGAAACGCTTCTTAAAGGAAAGCACAAAGATGAAGATATTTTAAAAGCACACTCCGCTGTTCAATCGGCAATTCGCGTACGACACTCATGAATGTTTTGAACGATGGAATTGTAGTGATTATCCTCTGGACGATCACGTTGGAGTCATAAGACAATTTTGATCGTGTAGATTTTGGCGAAAGAGTCATCGCAGAATTTAAATTTACGGCCTTCAGCTGAAATTGCAGCTAAATTATTGAAAAAGGTCAAACAGCTCATTCAGCATTATAATTTCCGTTGAATACGCATATTAAAGAAATTCCAACGTGCAAGCTGTCGAAGAACTGTGCCGGTGATCATGGTGGAAATCATGAAAGAAAGAAAAAAAAGGAAGGAAAGGTTAAAGTCGGGCGGGGCCGACTATATGATACACTCCACTTTCTATCCGAATACAGTTCAATTCGGTAAAAAGAGAAAACGGGAAGTTTTTAGTATCCTGTAAATATATGTGTTTGACAAAAAATGTTAAAGCGGAAAGGACATTTGTATGGGGTTATATTGAAACCTGTAACGAAATATGTGAAATATAATACATATAGTTTGGCCAACATCGGTTAAACATTTGGGAGCAACATTTGTATTGGGGCTATATCTAAATATGAACCGATCTTACCCACTTTCTGCATATGTGTTTTTAGTTGGATTATAAGATGTTGTGCCAAATATAAAGAAAATCGGGTACAATATGTCTTTTCTAGAGCGGAAAATGTCAAATCGGGAGCGACATTTGTATGGGGGCTATATCTAAATCTGAACTAATTTGCCTCAAATTAAATAGCGTTCGTCCTTGATGCACAAAACTTACTTGTGCCAATTTATGTTAAGATCCGACGATAACTGCGACCTGTAATTTGATTACAACAATAGATGGACAGACGGACAGACAGACAGAGGGACGATAATAATAAACGATGTATAATAAACGATGGTTCTAACTCTTTCCTTTGGGTGTTAAAAACAAATGCACAAAGACATAATACTCTCATGTAAATATATAATATATAAATAATCACTGAGAATAAAATTTTTCTCATTCCAGGTTTGCTTAAACATTTAAAATAGCTTTTCAAAAATTCACACGACGATCAAAAGAATCTAATTGAAATATGTACAGGAAAATTTCTATTGGGTCAGCTAGTTTTCTATAAAAACCGCTTAATCCAAGAAAACTCTGGAATTCTTTTATCGTCTTCTGAATAGGAAATTGCTTAATACACCATACTTTCTCAGGATTAGGTTTGACTCCACTAGGTGCAACCACATGCCCTAAAAAGTCTGTTTCCTACTTTAGGAAGTCACTCTTATTCAAAGATACCTTTAAATTAGCCCTCCTCAAATTGTCGAATACCTTCTTCAGACTATTCATGTGCTTCAACAGAGACGTACTAAAAATCAAAATGTCGTCCATATAGACGACACAAATTTTATTAATGTGTTCCCTAAGTACATCATTCATCATCCTCTGAAACGTCGCAGGCGAGTTTCTTACTCCAAAGGGCATTCTCTTGAATTCATAATTTCCGTCCGATGTCGAAAACGTCTTCTCCTGGTGTTCAGGACTCACTTCGATTTGATAAAAGCCCTTAGTCCAATCAAGGGTAGTGAAATAATTCGCCCTACCTAATTTGTCCAAAACGTTATCAATGAGAGGCATGGGATATATATCTTCCTTCATCACCGCGTTAAGCTTTCGATAATCAATCACTATTCTCCACTCCTTAATACCCTCCTTGTCCTCCTTCTTAGGCACAACCCAAATTGGAGCGTTATAAGGTGATGAGCTATGTTCTATAATCCCCCGTTCAAGCATCTCACCTATTTGCCTATTCACTTCGTCCCTGCGAATCTCCGCATATCTGTATGTCCGCGAATAAACGGGAATCCTCAGTCGGAATAGTATGTTTCACATCATTTGTGAAGGAAAGATCATCGCCCTTATGATAGAATATATCCCCGTAGTCAGAAACTATTTCCGGATATTGTCTTTCCCCTCATCATTCAAGTGATCAACCCTTAATTGTCCTGAAATTCCTAGTTCGTCCAAATGGTAAAGTTGGGGTAAATCAACAACTCTAATATTCTCCCCACTTTCACTATCTCCCTTAAAATACAGCGGGAGTTCCTTGTTATTGATGGTCAAAATTCTCTTCTCATAATCGATCACAGCACTGTTTCCCTTAACAATTTCGAGCCGAATATTCCCGCAAATGTGGGGTGAAATTCAAACATATTAAATGTTGGGTCTTCTCTTAATATCATTGGCATTGCATTTCTAGGAACAAGTGCTTCCTTGGTTATTTCTATCTGACCCGCGGCCGTTTTTATAATTACAGGGTTTACAAGATTCTTTACGTACTTCTTTGGGCAGTGAGATTCCTCCAAAATGTTTTCTGTGGAACCGTGTCCACTAACATTCTTGTTGCGCGATACTCATTTCTGAACAAAACATAGGGCAGCTTGGTCCCGTATCGGGCATCCTCGTTGAGGCCGTAGGCCGAAAATTTCGGTTATCATTATTTTCATAATTAGTAATACATCTATTAGTACACTCAAAAAAACTTGTCAGTAAAAGAAATCAGAAAGTCTACAGAAAGAGCAGATTTTCTGCTGAAGAAGAGACAACAGATTTGCTGATCTGCTGAGATGGTAAACAGTTGTTTTTAGCAATATAGAAAAAACTTTAAGCAAATGTACAGAAAAGTATAACCACTTAAATATACTTGTTAACAAAACTTTTTTGAATTATTATAAAGCAATTTATTACCACGGAAAGATATTGCGATTGTCTATTTAATGATACGCATATTGTCCCAAGCTAATATAAGAGGAAATTCGAGCTAAAACTCGCTTATGAACGCTTATCAATTTTTATATTTTAATTACCAGCAATAAATTTTAGCAGATGCAAACTCTTTAGCAGTGTGAATGGCGATGTAAGATTGCAGAGTAACTGCTGTTATGCCAAAAAACTGTTGCAATAGCAGAAAAGTGTCTGCAGATAGGCAGCAGATAATCGCTGCTTTTTTATTAACTGACTTGTTCTCTAAGTGTAGAACTTCTTTTTTTTTAATAGTTGCTTGAAATTACATACATACACATATATTTTGAAGAAATATTACACAAAAACGATCGAATTCCTAGGCACTTGATCCCTCTGCAGGCCCCGCATTTGTCATATAATTTTAGAGAAGAAATTTTGTTCTAAAGCCTTTTTTTAATTTTTCTGATTTGGCTATCTACCAACACGTTAATTTGTGACTGCAAAAGTGGCTATGAACATAAAAATAATAAAATACAATAGTTCAAAAATGGAACAGCATATAACCGAGGCAACTGCAACCGCGAATTTTGGATTCTTCAACAATTCCAGCGATTATCGCTACTGACTTCATAAATGTTACAAGCGACATTGGTTCTTAATACACAACAAAAATTCAGTCGGATCCGTAGGCTAGATCGCGAGAAAATCATGAATCAAAAATGTCATGTGTGAAAATCATTTTAGCCATATTTGCGCGAAAATTAAAATTTTCCAAAAATATCCAATTTGTATTATTTGTTTACCATGCCCTAACGCAATATCCACTTTTTGTAAAAAATTTGGAAAAAGGGATAAAAATGGTACAAATCTGACGGATGAACCTGGAATCTTTAAATTCGCTATGTACATACATTCCAGAAAATGAATTTTCTACACAACATTGCCAACATTTCATAAAAAACGTTATCGAGTTTACAATTATATATTTGAGCATTAATGGCTATGTGCTAAATTCAACATTCATAGTGCTCAATTTTAAATGTGCAAAAGTGGCTATGATCCATAAAACAGCGAATAATAGAAAATTTCGAAAACTTTTTAATCGTAGCAATTAGTAATCCTCTTTAGATTAAACTGTAGAAGAACGATTCATAACTACTCTTAAAATTAAGGAGAAAATCTGTTTTTTCGCTCTCCTGAGAAGTTGTGTTTTTATTCATAAGCCCTCGATAGATCAAACAGTTTTCTTCGTTTGTCGAAATGGGTTTGTATTATCACTACAAACTCCCAAATAGGTCACATCGGTTCAGATTTAGATACAGCTCCTGAAAAATGTCGCATCGCAAATGTTACAAACCACACATTACAAACGGAATATACGAATAGCCACACCTTATTATATTTGGGTTGTGAACATCTGTTGTGGAAGTGGAATATGTGGGTCAATGTTTTGATATAGCCCTTATACAAATGTCAAAATCGTTTTCTATACTCATAGAGGGATATATCATTCGTTTGAATTGAAAGAAATTTAAAAATGCAAATTTTTTTTATTTAAAAATTAAAGTATTGTACTTTGTATAAGTAAAAAATGTCTACATAAAAAATTCTTATGTTACTCCAATATTTTTTTACATAATTATTAATTAAAAGGTAAATTGATTTTCAATGATTTCATTCCAATTAGATATAAAGGGTGTTTTTTATTGAGGTATAGAACTTCGAATTGAAATAAAACACAAGAAAATCGTTTTAATGTCCATCAATTTGGCTTTATTGGAAGGATAATTTTATGCCATTAATGTTTAAATATGATTTCGGGCATGTGGCCGCCGCGGCTGGCTCGAATATAGCCAATTCTACAGGTACAATTTTCAACCACTTTTTCGAGCATATGGGGCCGTATGTTGGCAATAACGCCACGAATGTTGGCTTCCAAGTCCCCTAACGTTTCTGGTTTGTTGGCGTAGACGAGCGACTTCACATATTCCCAAAGAAAATAATCCAATGGTGTCAAATCACACGATCTTGGTGGCCAATTGACAGGTCCATTCCGCGAAATTATGCGCTCATCGAATGTTTCCTTCAATAATTCGATTGTGACGTGCGCTGCGTGGCATATAGCGCCGTCTTGTTGGAACCACAACTCATCCACATTCATGCCATCCAATTCGGAAACAAAATAGTCGGTTATCATGGCTCTATACCGGTCTCCATTAACGGTAACTGACTCTCCAGCATTATTTCGTAAGAAGTATGGCCTAATGACTCCACCAGCCCATAGAGCACACCAAACAGTCAGTTTTTGTGGATGTAATGGCGTCTCAAGGGTCTCATGTGGATTCTCTTCACTCCAAATGCGACAATTTTGCTTGTTGACGTAGCCATTCAACAAAAAATGAGCCTCATCACTGAACAAAATTTTGTGATGAAAATCAGCATCGAGATGAATCTCATTTTCGGCCCATACACCAAAATCACGACGCATTGCATGGTCTCGCGGCTTTAATTCTTGCACAAGCTGGATCTTGTAAGGTTGCAAGCCAAGATCTTTGCGCAAAATCTTCCATAAAGGCGGTGGCGAATCGATTCATTCGGGTCCTCTTCAACACTTTGCTCTACAGCGGCAATTGTTTCTTCGGTGCGCACTGTTCGACGTCTCTGCGGATGCGTATTATCACATAGAGTAAACGTAGTGCGAAAACGATCCATGGTTAACCGAATTAATTGCTCTGAGGGACGATTATATCGACCATAAAATGGACGGAGCTTGCGGTGAACTTCGCGAACTGAACCATTACTTTCGAAATAAATTTGCACGATTTGCAAGCGTTGTTCTTTTGTCAACCTGTTCATGATGAAATGGCAAACCAAACTAAATATTAATCACTTGACAGCTGACAAAATGGCCGCCAGTTAAAAAAGTGATGCCAACTTAAAGTTCTATACCCCAATAAAAAACACCCTTTACTACAAATTTGTCCAAAGTTTGGCACTCATAGTTAAGCTACGAGTTAGCATCAAGCAATCAAATCATTTGCTTTTATTAAGAATGTTTTTAGATTTCATTATCATATCATATTGATTCTTATCTAAATTTTTTTAAAATTGCTAAAAAAATTTTAATTAAATCTCCAAACATTTATTGTAGTACACTATTAAAAGTTCATAAGATATTGCTCTGGTCAAATGTCAAGAAGTGGTATCTGTTAAATAAAATGAAACTTTTATGAACAATTTGGTGTCCGTTAGGGAAATTAGCATTACACAATCTTGAAATTGGCATAATTCGTTTAGTTATTTTGCATTTTTCATAACCTTTGTCCGAAATTCAAGAAAGTGTCCACGATTTTTTATGTAATTTTCGTGTTTTTACTGCAAAATTACCATTTCAGGCGAGTTATTTTAAAAAGAACTTACAAATTCTATAGTTTATTGCTTCAGAAAGTCTAGAAGGTTTTAAATAAGTAGGGACACTGATCAAACATTGCTGAATCTCTGCATGACTGGGATGCACTACACCTTTTTTAATTGTAATTCAAAAAACCATTTGAAAGCTACCAAAATACAATATGTTATATCATTCCTGGGTCTGTTTTTAGACCCAGCAAAAATATATAGATTTTGGATCCAGTATATCCCATGTAGGGACACTGATCAAACATTGCTGAATGACTGGGATGCACTACACCTTTTTTAATTGTAATTAAAAAATCCATTTGAAAGCTACCAAAATACATAACCGTCTGTCCACACAGTAAGAGGAGCCTGTATACTGAATTTCAAGATTCCATGTTCAGCCGTTTGGTTGGTACCATTTTTACCTTTTTTCCCATTTCGACCCAAAAAGCACGAATTTGGAAAAATCATTTTGTTTTGCGCGTCTACGCAATCACAAGAATGTATATAACGAATTTCATGATTATAGCTAGTCGTATAGTTGGTACAACTTGTATCCCCTATCGTCCCACTTTCCCCTAATTTAGAAGTTTCGAAAAAATTATTTATGTTGCGCGTCTACACAGTCACAGGAATGTACACATCGAATTTCACGATTTTAACTCCGGCCGTATGGTCATACCAATTTTATCCCTCTTTCCCTTTTTATGCAAAATTCGAGATATCTACTTATTATACAAGTCTTCGCAATTAGTGGTACTTATAAACCGAATTTAAAGTTTCTACTTGTTGTTGTTTGATTGGCGGAAAATTTCCATAAAGAATACTTACTTTTGGAACGGAGTAGCGACCATATAATTCTGAAAGGGCATGTTGAGTTTATAAGTTTTGTAGAATAAATTTATAGTCCAGCTGGTCTGAGTTTCTTTTTTTTAGCGGGTGAAAGTTTTCACTTTTCGGTCGAAGCATTTATCCTATTTCACTCTTATTTTTAAGTTTTCAAGATTTAGGGTATATTGTGTTATCATATTCCATCATATCGCCATTTATAAAATTTTGCTTCTAAAATCAGGCTAAAATAAGATTGAAATAGGATAAATGTTGGCTGTAAAATCAAAAAATTTTGAAAAGTGTCTTTAGAAAAACACGCGTAACTTTTTATCATATAGAGCATGCTAAAATATTTTTTGGTATATGATTGCTGACTAAATAGGAAATATTTGTGACAGAATTGTTTTAGAAACCAAGATTAAGAAAGTGGGAATAAATCCAGTGAACCGCGAATTGTGGATTTTTGCAACAATTGCAGTTTTTTCATATATGTTACAAGCGACATTGGTTCGTAATCAGTCGGATCAATTGGATAGATCGCGATTTATATTTTTTGTTTACCATGCTCTACCGAAATACCCACATTTTTTGTCGGAAAAGAAAGATCTTCCAAAAAAACATGGACCAATTTTAACCCTAGTAATTTTGTTTAATAAGCTAGCGTGTAAGAAGAGCTTTATTTACAACTTTGGTGTCTTCGGTGAACCCCACTGAAATTTTCTGACAATTTTTTTTCGTAGAACTTTTTAATCCTTAAATATCCTTTTTGAAAGGATTTTTTTGATTTTCTCGAAATAAAGAGAGGAGCTAGAGGGTTAAGATCTTCCACAAAAATGATCCGCATAAAACTCACAATATAGTTCTGACAATAAGAATTTTCTAAGATACTAACTTACAACACTTTTTTCGCTTAGTATAATGTAATATTTTACAGTCGAACCTGACTAAGTGAGACCTGTCTAATTGGGAAACCTCTATTAGTGGGACATTTTTTGTGGTCCCTGCACATTACACACAAAAACTCTTTTACCGGGAATTTGAACTTCTTTAAGAGGATTTGGGATTTTCGGAATTTACCTCTATAAGTGGGATATTTTACTAGTTTACCTCTAAGAGTGGGACGTTTTTTAGTACGTTTTTTAGTGATTCGATAGCATTATGGTAGCTCTGTTTAGTGCAAAATATGTGTTGCATCGAGTTTTAGTTTTCATAATGATAGCAATAAACATGTGAACGTACGCAAAATAGAAGTCAACTTTGGCTGAATCTAGTAAAATTAAAAAATCTGCGAAATAACAATTGAAAATGGTATATAGATTTGAAACACATATTGTACCCGATTTTCTTTAAATTTGGCACAACATCTTATAATCCAACTAAAATTACTTGTGGTTAAATCGAGTAAGATAAGTTCAGATTTAAATATAGCCCCATATAAATATCGCTCCCGATTTGACTTTTTCCGCTCTAGAAACCACATATTTTACTCGATTTTCTTCAAATATGGTACAACAAAACGGTTTAGTGCCCGTAGTCGAAATTTTGGGGATTCTCGCAAATTTTACAAACTGATTCTTGCTTTAGTCGATAGCACCTATGTACATGGAGAATAATATCACATCCTAGGGTTTTGAGCCTGCCGCATAATGTTATTCAAGTTATACATCGCATTTCCTCGAACAATTTGATTACGTTTTCAAAATCGGCCATTAATTTATCTACTAAGATATTAACACTAACGACGTAAAACATTAAATTGATTGCACAACACACTCATATCTACGAATATATACACTCACGCACATATGTACATACTTCCTGCTTCTAATGGCATCATTTCCCGCTCATTTGTTTGTGCCACCAATTGTATGTTGGCTTGCTATAGTATATAATTGCTTTTATTCAGCAAGTCGAGGTCGTTGGTGCGCTCCCAACAGATTCCATACTGGCGTATTTCATTTGTGAAGTATGAGCATTTCCAGTGCTTTTGAGCAATGTTTAGGAACATCTTAGGGAGGGTTCGAGTTTTGGTTCGGTGAACAATATATCCTGTCGAAATGACCACGTCGGTTTTGCCACTGCCAATTTTCAGCAACGGACGATTTAATGCATGTAATCTCCCAATAGAATCTTTTGTTGCGGATGTTGTCGGAACATGCTGACAGACAGACGTACAGACACACATTGCTTTTTAGACACTCCACGAGAGTATTAGGGGTTGTGCATTTGTGTGTTAACACCCAAAAGGAAACGAGATAGACCCATGGTTAAGTATACCGATCGACTTAGAATAACTTTCTGTGTCGAGTTAGCCATGTCCGTCTGTTTGGCCGTCTGTCCGTCTATCTATTCCTGTAATCGAAGTACAGGTCGCAGGTATTATCCAATCCTAACAAAAATTGACACAAGTTAGTTTTGGGGGCCAAGGACGGACGCTATTTGGTTTGAAGCAAGTCGGTTCAGATTTGAATATAGCTCCCATACAAATGGCGCTTCAGATTTGATGTTTTTCGCTCAAGAAACCACATTTTTATTCAATTTGCTTCAAATTTCGCACAGTACCTTATAATTATATTACAAATACCTGTGGTGAAAATAAGGCAGATCGGATCATATTTGGAAATATCTCTCATACAAATTTCGCTCTTGATTTGACTTTTTCCCTTCTATAGACCACATAATTCAACCGATATCCTTCAAGTTTCGCACAACACTTTATATTTCGACTAGAAACATCTATGGTGAATGTGAATCAGATCGATATAGATTTGTATATAGCTCCCATATAAATTTCGCTCACGATTTGACGTTATCAGTTCTCAAAACTATATATTTTGGCAGATCTTCTTCAAGTTTGGCAAAATGTTATTTATTTCGACTGGAAGCACCCATGGTGAGAGTGGGGTGCATGTGTCGAGATGTGTACACACTAATGTGGCTCGCGGCTTGAATTTTCAGGCCTGAAAGCCACTTGTTTTCGCCGAATTTCTTCAAATTGGGCATAGCACGTTGATTTTTCTTCTTGGTTGTTGTGTATTGTGCGTGTAGAGTTGTTGAGTTGTCGGCCATCAGAGATTTGACAGATCCGACATCTCATGCTTGACGGCTTGAATGGATCGATAAGTGGTGTTCAAGTTGGGTTGCCAGATGGTATGTCAAAGACGGACACGGCATTATCGAAAACTATACAACCCATTCATAAAAATTTAACCGCCATAAAATAATTTACGCGAAAATTAGAGCAGGGAAAAATAAATGTCAGGAGTGGCGGAATGATGATAACTAAAAGAAAAGATGTCGGCTGGAATGAAAATGACGCGTCGAGAAAATTCTGGTGGGAAAACAGGCTATATAAGGGGGTAGTAACGAAGAAGATAGAGTTACTGTTTTTCATTTTTTGGTGCTGTGCGGTTCAAAGTATTTGTGCTTGACAGGAAAAAGTATTCGAAGTGAGTGTAGTGTTTGGTTTCGGTTTTGTTTGAAAACGAATGTTTTAAGATAAATTAAATTTTAAGGGCAGCAGACTAGTGGGAACGTAACTGCAGAGAAAAATTCGGCCGGGATTAGTAGTTTCTGTGTGCGAACAAATCAAAGTAAGTAAAAATATATACGCGGTCTGCGTCTATTGGTTTTCTGTTATTAGGGAAAAAGGACAGTATTTTTTCGAAGAAGATTCACAGTCAACAGCACCCCGCCAAAAACAATAGAAAAGACAGGAGTAGTGGTAGATCTGTGGGCACAGAAGTCATATTGTCCCGGCACAAATCCAAGAGACCAGAACAAAAAACAACACGAATTATCCGGAAAAAAGGTAGGCCAAAGTGTAAAGATATGAGGCTTCTTTACACTTTGGTAAAAGGTCAACTCCACCTGCTGGCGGGTAGTTAGAAGGAAGTCTACTAGGGTTGGAAACCCGGTCTACTTAGTAGGTCGGTAGGAGCGACCCAAGTGTAAGTAGATGTCCAAGAGATGCCGTGGAACAACCACGATTGCCAGCCAGTGTTATACAAACTATAAAATCTCGCCAAAACGAGCAGAGACGCCCACCATAGCCTAAAATTTGAGCCCAGTGGTAATCAAACTATTTACCTCTGCACTGAACCGCAGCGTTATTAAATTTATGAGAAAATCACTAAGCAAGACGTTTCCGTCTACAAATTTTCAACCAAAAAGATCCAAACGGGCGAATAGATTTTTAAGTTGTGTTAAGTAGTGGTATTGTAATTGTTTTATGTAATTTTGCTCAAGGCACCATTTTCTTATTTTTTGTTATATATATTTGAGTTGGAAGTGGACACTTTAACCTTCGAAATCCTTACTAAGAGAGCTCTTTTAGGTAGGCTTGGGTGTTAGGTTGAGAGAATATTTTGGTGTGGCTGAAGATAGCCATGGTAAGAAACTTTGTGGGTTCTATTGGTAGGAGTTTTTTTTTGTTTAATTAGCGTTAGAGTTTCATTTATATTAGACCATATCGTTAGATTTAGTCAATAAAAATAATGTCTATAGATTGAAAACCGAGATTTAAAAAAAAATGATGGAGTAAATTAATTAGTTTAGGGGAGAGTTGAAGCGAGGTAAGTGAGGACGGTGTAATGCGGGATTTAGGGGTCATAAGAAAGGAGGGGTAAACCTCGTGACCAAGGTTGGGAAGTGCGACTGAGGGATAATATCTCCCTCCGTTCTATGGTATGTGATCATGTGTAAGAGTAAAGTAATTGTTTGTCTGTGAATTGTAGATTTCAATCTGGAACGATACCATGGGCTTGGATGAAGGGATGGGACACCACCTGAGTAACAGCCGAAATTGAGCTAGCCGGTCTGTTCATCCAATTGCCGCTGAGGTATTCGTAACACTTTGCACAACATAACCGCTTTCGATTGCTTCATAAATGTTGCATCGTTCAGTCGACTACCTCCAAAGACTTTCTGTATGCCACGACTTACAACTTGTTTAGTCAATTTGTGAAATTCTTTATTGAGTGAATATGAAAAATATTTTCAATAAAGATCTTACAAATTTCTTTATTGATTCTGTGAATTGCTTTTCACGCAATTTTTGAAAAATATTTCATTTGAATTCGTAAAATTTTTATTTAATCCAATTTTTTTCTTTGTAAAAACTTCTTATGCCTGTTTTTATGTAAGTTCGTTCTACATTATTTTAATTTTCCCTACATCAACCAAACGAAATCTTCAGAGTTTTTCTTGAGTCAGATAATTTAGCACATTGTCAGGAGTCTTCAGACATATCCCGCTGATTCCGTTCAGAATTCTCAACAAAATTTCAAGGGAATTTTTGTTTTGCTTGTGCAGAAACTTCTAGAAGAATTCTTTAAGAACTCTGAACTTGAAGTCTGGGTAATTTTTGATTTTTTGTGTGTAGAAATGTCTTCACATATTATAAAAGATTTCTGGCAGAGGGTTCTGTGTTTTGGTATTTTTCTTCATTTGTTGTGTACCAAATTTCAGATGCCGTTATTAGCAGTGCGACGAAAATTCTAAAAACAAAAACAGTAAATTCAGTGTATTTAGAGAGTGAACACGTGAAGCTGGTCTACGTAATTTGTGAAAAAGTGGTAAATAAATCAATTAAAAATATAAATAATGTCGCGTCAAACATTTCGAAAAAAAGTGAATCGGGAGCCAGAATTATTTGAAGAATCTAAAAAAACTCAGTACATTTAATTACACTATAAATATATATTTTTGTATTCGAATTATTTATGTTTATCATATTATTGCAACATTTTTAATAAACGTTACACTAAAAATCAAGTGTTATACTTTTGAAACTATAGGCAAAATTAAGTTAATTGGCTTTCTCAGTTTTTCATTTCCTCAATCTGTTGCCCCCTAAAAGGACTACAAACGTTCAAAGGATGACATTTTTCAAAAAAAAAAAAATGTTTTCAATACTTATTCGAACCCTATACCGATATAAGTGTCAAAATAGAAAGGAAAATATCTGTTAAAAATACTTCAAATTTCGTTTTTCTGTGTGTATGAGTTTAGCATTAACACCATTTAATTTTTTTCTAAAAAGGTAATATCGGCATCGTATGGTATTTAAAACATTTCTTCGAAAAGTGGGACTCTTTGAAAGTTTGTAGCCCTTTTAAGGGACGATAGGATGAGTTTAACTTCATTTTGCTTAAAGTTTTAGGCGTATATCATCCAGTTCAATAATAATATGACTGTCGGATGGTATTAAGGATTAATTTTAGAATATACAACGGCTGTGAATCTATCTATTTAGTTTATTTATGAAATAAAGTATACTTTATTTGTTTTATTTATATGACAAATACATATACATATATCACAAAAATATCAACTTTTTGCCTTATTAAATTAAAATAAATAAATTAATAAAATAAAAATATTTTTTTATACACAATTACAAAAACGGACACTCACACATAAAATCAAAGTTGAACATAGCACAATAATTGACTTTACAGAATTACACTGTGCAACAAAATCTACTTGATCTTCGGTCGGGCCTCCACCATTTTCTCCTGTACATTTTCATAGAAGTACATTAACATTAGTAACATTAGAGGAAAATGTTAGTTTTTAAATATATCCAAACGAAATCAAATAAAAATATAGAAAAATAATTTTATAAATAAATATTAAATTGTAATTATTTTAAAACATACTTATAAGGCAAGGCTACCAATATGTTTATACTATAAATATCGAAATATTACTTCAAGTCAATTCAAAAAACCAAAAATATAATGCATCAATCTTCAAAAAATCTTAAATAACATTAATGTTTGGGTATAGTGGGTGCATTTTCAGCTACAAGTACTAGTACAGTGCAAGATAACCTATCTTTATGATTCCACCAATTTTTGCCGTAAAAGTAAAAAATACGAATTTAGAAAAATCTTTTTATTTAGCGAGTCAGAGGAATGTATGCACCGAACTCCATGATTCTAGCTTCAACCATTTGGTTGGTACCACTTTTATCTCCTTTTTCAATATCACCCTTAACCTTAAAAGTATGGCTTTCGAAAATCTCTTTATTATACAAGTCTACGCAATTAGAGGGATATACACACCGTATTCCAACATTCCAGCAGTAGCCATTTAGTTTGTACCATTTTTATGCCTCTTTTCCCACTGTATCCCCTGAAAGTACGAATTTGGAAAAAACATTTATTTTTCATGTCTATGTAGCCATTTGGTTTTTACCATTTTTATCCCTCTATTCCCATTTTACCCCTTAAAAGTACGAATTTGGAAAAAAAAAAACTTTTATAATAAGTATCCACTCAATTAAAGGAAAGTACACACCGAATATCGTATTTAGCTGCTGTCGTTTGTTAGGTACCATTTTTATCCCTTTTCAGTCCTTGTGAGGGAAATTTTCCCTCCGAACCGATTTCGCCAACTTTCATTACAACTATTAGACGTATTCTGAAAAAATTTGGACGTCCTGACTTCTTTCGATTAGATGCTAGCGTGCTTTCAACAGACAGACGGACGGACATGGCTAGTTAGTCTTAGAATTGTATTACAATCAAGAATATATATATATACTTTATAGGGTCTCAGGTTGACATTTTGAGGTGTTAGAAACGGAATGACAAAGTTAGTATACCCCCATCCTGACGGTGGAGGGTATAAAAAACTGGTACCGACCAAAATGTAGCTAGAAACAAGAAATTAGGTGTGAGCATTCCACTGTGGACGTGAAACATATGGTACATACATTTGGTCTGTAGGTGGAATCAAAAAGTTACAAATAGGGAAATTTATTTCAGACACTGAAATACAATTGTGGGTACTCTTATGTAAGGAAATTTCCTGTAGATTGCACATTTTGACAAATGTATTATTGTGAACCCAGTAGGCAAAAATTTTAGTGTAGGTACTCAAATGAAAGAAAATTTCTTATAGATGTCATACATGAAAAAATAAATATTTTGTGGACCCAGTAGGCCCCTAGGTCCGGAAAATAGCAATCTGAAGCAAAAATTTTAGTGTGGGTACTCAAAACTGTATATAAATTATTATGTAAAAATAGTATTGTGGACCCAATTGCCCTTAAATAATATATGTGGAGAAAATTTGGTTAACGGTAAATTAATATTGTATAAAAAAATCAATCAAAAAATTTTAATTTTAGTTTTAATAAAAACAATGATGTTGTGTAAAGAGCGCCGCAGGCGATTTTTATTGAAAAATGTTTCAATTTTGGAATATATAAATACTGAAAAATCATAAATATCTGAATTTAATTATGAATTATTTGCTATCGTTGGAGTTACCCAGGGATTACCGCGTGGAGGTGACAGTACAATTTTGAATCCCCATTAGGTGTTTTTTTAACGTGAGTTCCCTTGCCTCTCACGGTATCTAGATATATCGGGTGACTTTTTTAACGTGAGTTCCTTTGACTCTCACGGATGCGAGATAAACATCATTTAAATAGCATAGCTCTCGTCTGAGTCAGAATCTTCGGGCTCAGGATTGGGCTTTACGGGGTTGTATAGATGCCCGGCTGTTCGACAAAACTCTACAAAAGGGTCCAATTTTTGCACCCTATACTTTTTGAGGAACATGTATTTTGACAAATAACCTTTTTAAGAAGCAGTGTAATAGGGAATGTTCAGTTATTTTTATACACTTGCACTAAAAATCTGGCTGTGCATATTAAAGGTTTCTTACGTCGTATTGGATCCTCGTTTTCAGTTTTCCTTTCGTTTGGGTACTTCAAAGTATGTTCAGATTCCGGGCCTCAGTGGCCTACTGGGTCCACAAAAAAAAATTATTTTTTTTTTCATTTATGACATCTATAGGAAATTTCCTTTCATTTTAGTACCCACACTAAAAATTTTTAGGGCCCGAGCGCCTATTTTTGATTTCATATTCGTGTTTTCTATATCAATCTTGGATATCAAAATTGGTTTTTTAATTTGGAGGTACGTTCCATAAACTGCACTTCAGCCTTGTGGTCTTGTCTGAATACTGACAGGAGGTGTTCTAATTTTGTGATTTATAGTGCACATAACATATAAGGGTTCAAATGTTTTACAAAAATGTCTCTCCTAATTGTCCAAATTAAACTAAATACTGATGTGAAATCGAATTAAGGTTTGTTGGCTAAGTAGTGTATTTAGCACTATTCCTTTCAAGGGGTAATTCTTTTTTGTGTTTCCATTCAAAATGAATTAGTTTCAAGAAATTAGGATAGCACTAACAACCCATTTGGCAGATAAGTGGGTGTGCACAATTTGATTAGTGAAACGTAGTAATTTATTTACCACGCCCCTCTTTGGCGATAACATAAAAATACATGGGTTTGGCTCCATTTTTTTAATCAAACTGCCCATTACGCTAATATAACCGTGTATTGGGAATATTTTTCCTTTTAGCTTTCAGTGTAATTTAATGTTTGTTTCTATAATCGATAGCATGCTTTATGTTGGTTGTACAATACTGTATATTAGGATGGGTCTCGAAAATAAATTGCAGCGGCCACCACCCAGAAATGAAGATTGGATTGTTTAATGATTATCTGCAAAATATTTCGTCACTGGGTCAAGCCATGTGTGAGCTAAACGCTCCTTAAAACACCTCTAAAAATCATGTTTTTCCCCTATAATTTTTTTATGTTGCATTTTTGTCCTAAATTTTTTTCTGACTTAATAGACCCTTGGAAGTACTTTAAAAAAAATTATTCTCATCTTAGAATAACTCATTGGACATATTATTTGACGTTTATATTGATTTTTTGTGTTTTTTCAAGACAGCTAAAAACTCATATTTCTTGGAAACGTCTTGTAGTTAAGTAGAAGTAATCGAATTATGAATCGAATTTTCAACCTCGTTGTACAAAAATGAGCGCTGTTTAACTAACACCAAAAACGAAACATTTTTCAGTTGTCACTTAAAAAAAAACACAAAAAAATAATATAAAGGTCCAATAATTCGACCAATAAGTTATTCTAAGACAAGAAAATAAATCGTCGTTAAACAATCCAAACTTTATTTTCGTTGGGTGACTGGAAATTGTTCTTCTATTTGTATGGACCGCGACCCAGCCTACTATATTTATACACCAAATGTAGATACTATATGAATTTTCATAGTCTGTTCGTCTGACATGTTTAGAGCGATAAACAAAAATGCACTCGCTTATAAAGATTTGCAGCAATGACGCCATAATTCTTGCAGCAATGGCGCCAAAATTCTTGCAGCAATGGCGCCATAAAGTGACTGCCCAATTATTAAAATAGCTCCAGCAATAACAACAATAGTAGTTAGTATTTGTATGGGAAATTGAATTCAGGACGATAAAAATCACAGTGGCACAATATGTAGAAATACGAACATTCTTCATAAATTTACTCGTTTAGTTTCTTGCGAGTTTTACCTTGGGAAGCAAATCGAATCAACGCAAACCAACACAATATTTCCCATACATTAATTTGCATTTTCGTAAAAATATTATTGCTTTGAAGATTACTAATGTTGTTGTCCATTTTTTTACACCAAAACAAATACAAAAAACAACAACAAAAACAGATAAAAGACAGCAATCACCACTCACAAACAAGAAAATATAGAAATGTAACTTAAAGCTACCGTAGTTTCACTACTCTCGTCCGTCGCTTTTATTGCCTGTTTTCCTTATTGCACTGTGATCGTCGCTAAGCCTGTGTTCTCGTTTATGTTCTTGCTCATGTTTTCTGTATCCGTTCTGTAGTTGATTCTCTTTGCTGTTGGCGTGTTTATAATGTGGATCATCTCCAGCATATATCGTTTTTTGTAGTTCTCCTCTCTTTGTAACACTCGTGTTTTGTCAAAGTTCGGGTGATGGTTTTTATTTTTGCAATGTGTTGCGAGTGCTGTTTTTTGTATATCGTTGGTGTTCCGTAGTTTGATGTCCGATTTATGTGCTGATATTCTTGTTTTGTTGTTCCTACGTAGATTTTGTCGCATGTCTCTGTTGTGTTGCCGTTGCATTTGATTTCGTATATGACGTTTTGTTTTTCTGTTGTTGGTATTTTACTTTTTGTGTTACTGAATAATTTTCTTAAAGTGTAGTTGGTTTTATGGGCAACGCTGTAATTGTTGTTGTCAAATGTATTTGATTTTTCAAATCGTTCTGATATATTAGGAACATAGATCAGGGATTTGTACACCTTTGGTTCGTCATTTCTGTTGTCATAATTCTTTGGTTTATTATAGTTACGTATTAAGGTATTTATCAAATTCTTTGGGAAATTATTTTTATGTAATACTAGCTGAACCCCGCCCGCTTCGCCAGACAAAAAAAACAAACGGTAAAATTAAAATTTATGTACCACTTATAATCAAGGTACTTCCCTGAGATATTAAAGAAATGGATATGTTCCATGAAAAACGTTAGTTTTCGCCGAAAAATGGAAGAAATGTCAAAAATCAAATTGATTTTATGTTAAATGTGATTCTCCTCCTTTCCATTAAATAAACAAAACACTTCATTCGTAAGAAGAAATTACATTACATTCAAAACACATAGAAAATCAATCAAATTGTTCACTAATCAAACAACACAAAAACTTAAAAATTATATAATTTCCGATTTCTTGAAAAGAAGAAAATCCAAAGAAAAGGTGTAATTTTACAAAATTCAAATCAAAAATGCCCCAATATTCAAATCCCGCCCATTTGTATATTGTCTAAGCAGGTTACAACTAAATTAACTCACACAACAATATAGGAATCTCGGTGTCGAATATTCTCAAAAACAGGTTTTAATTTCGAATGGGAAGGGTCACGGCCACTTTCCGCCCATCTCTGTGTCGAATATACTCTACAACCGGTTTTAATTTCATATGGGAAGGGTCACACCCACTTTCCGCCCATCTTTGTACAACTATTTACACTGAATGAACTCACACAAAATTTCAGCACTCTAGGTGTCACTGAACTGGCAATATTCAATAATAGGTTTTAACTTCGTATGGGAGGTGCCACGCCCACTTTTACACTGCCGCCCATTTTTGGCACAGCTACGAACATTGATGCTGGATGCACTCAGACAAAATTTCAGTATTGTATCTGTCATAGAACGGAATATATTCGAAAATGGGTTTTAACTTCGTATGGGAGGTGCCACGCCCACTTTTCCAATACCGCCCATTTTTGGCAAACTGCTCACATTGATGCTGGATGCACTCAGACAAAATTTCAGTGTTGTATCTGTCATAGAACGGAATATATTCGGAAATGGTTTTTAACTTCGTGTGGGAGGTGCCACGCCCACTTTTCCAATACCGCCCATTTTTGGCACAACTACGCACATTGATGCTGGATGCACTTACACAAAATTTCAGCACTCTAGGTGTCATAGAACTGACAATATTCAATAATAGCTTTTAACATCGTATGGGAGGTACCGCGCCCTCTTTTCCAATACCGCCCATTTTTGGCACAACTACGCACATTGATGCTGGTTGCACTCGGACAAAATTTCAAATATGACAAAAGGCTTATTTTTACGTATTCTAAAATTTTGTATAATTGACAACCGCTACTTTAAATATGACGACAAGATATATAAACATTAAAAAGGACTACCAATGTGTTCACCGGCTTCTCCTATTGTAGCTGATCTAGTTATGGAGAAACTGCTTGACACCAGCATGGAAAACCTGACACAAAAACCTATTATATTGACGAAATACGTGGATGACTTCGGGAAGATGCAATATTAGAAACCTTGGCGACCTTGAACAGTTTTGATAACAACATCAAGTTTACTATAGAAGAAGAAGAAAATTGTGCAATACCATATTTGGACACTTTGGTCATTAAGGACAACAGCCGAATTAAACTTGACTGGTACCAAAAACCCACAGCATCTGACCGAATAATAAATTTATTTTCAAAACATCCGAAGAAAATGATAATAAACACGGCCAAGAATTTAATCAACCGAAACTCACCATCAGCGACGAAGAATCCAGCAAACAGCTGTTTACCATCTCAGCAGATACAAATCTGCCGTCTCTTTTTCAACAGCAGAAAATCTGCTCTTTCAGTAGACTTTCTGCTTTCTTTTACTGACAAATTCCTTTGAGTACTGATATGATGATGCAATTTTGCCGGCGATGTCTGTCGGATGAATGTATCAAAATATATTTCGAAGATCCTAGCAATAAAATAAACGCACACGATTGGAAATTGACTAAAATAATTGACAGAATTTGCACCTGCTTTATTTTTTGTAAAACTGCAGTCAGAAAAATTGCATTCCTAAATCTGAGTAAAATTCATACTACAATTTAGTTCAACAATTTTACTCCAGTTCAGTAAAAATTTCCTAAAATGTTGGAAAATTAACTAAGTATGAGTAAAGTTTCATTCTTTCAAAGCGATAGTAAATAGAAATACTAGAAATAGGGTAGTAGATTTACTTAAAAACATTTCTTTGGATCTAGTAAAAAATTCTTACAATTGAGTAAATTCATACTTATGTGGAAGAATATTTCCAAGCTTTTAAGTGAGAAAAAATCTGAATTTTTTTGTATGGAAAATATAACTTAAAAAGTTTTTTTCCTAAAATGAAGTTAAAATGTTTACTGAAATGTATGCCGAGTTCTTCATACATTTAAGTATTAATGAACTTATAAAAAACATTTGAAATTGTTTAAAAAATTCTTGAATATTAATCTAAGAAGCAATTCTCGTTCGTTTGCAGAGACTTATTTCTTAAATACTTTAAGAATTATTCTAAACAACCACTGCGAAGGTATCTCTCTTGCCTTCGCAGCAATCATGGAGTAAGAGCTCAGCACTTTATGGCAGAGGTATCATTTTTTGCACAAGTTTTCCAAAACCATTTGCTTGATTTTTTAGTTAAATTGTACTTATTTTAATTTCACTTTTTTCCTTGAATCAAGTTTCTCAGTAAATTAAAAAATTACTTGTTTTAAGGAAAAAATCAGCCAAATTGAAATAAATATTTACTTGATTTTAGTAAAAAATTACTTACTCTTAGGAAAATTTCAGCAAAATTTTACTAAGATTTAGTAAAAATTTACTTGGTTTGAGTAAAAATTCTTTTAGTTTTGGGAAATTTTTACTTAAATTAAGTAAAAATTTACTTGGTTTTAGGAAAAATTTACTTAGATTTAGCAAAATTTCAACAAAATTTTACTTAGATTTAGTAAAAATGTACTAGGTTTGAAGAAAAACTTACTGGAATTTTCCTCAGTTTGAGTAAACATTTACTGGTTTGAGGAAAATTTAACTAGAATCAAGTTCAAAGCATGTACTAATTTGAAGGAAAAAAAATGTGCATTAAAAACAATTTCAGAAACACAAACATTTGTTTCGGTGCACCCTACACATCGGACTTTGACATTTTTAAATTTTACATTTACATTAATTAGTATAAAACTTACATATATTTATTATAGTATAAGGAGAAAGTCGAAATTTTGTTTATAAGGCATTTACATTAAATTGTAAAAAAATATGGGTTAAATTGGTTTAAGGTAAATCCTGGCGTGAATAAGTTTTCTATAACGCTCATGGCTTCTAATTTTAGCAAATATATAGCCCATTCGCATTTATTGGTAACTGACGGTATGGACTATGGTTGGTTCTTGATAAGAAACCAGAATGGTGCGTAAACTTTAACAACGAAATCCACTAAATTTCGTAGTTTTTCTTTTGGCTTGTTTTTGGAATCATACAGGCGAAGTATTCTACATGCCGTTGTTAACCAACGCGCTGTACTCACAGGTCCGGGACTCTGAGTAGCTAACGCCTCATCACACGGTGTGTACGGCAATAACCATACGAAATAGATTGCGCTGATCGCCACGGAGGGTCCAATTATCTATGTTGTCTGGCATAGGCCCCATATAAATGGGTTCGAAGCCACTGGCGACCTGAAAATAAGTTTTGTCAATAATTTGTATAGTTACTGTTACGAGTAGGTCTTTCGTTGGACTTAAATAAATAAATAATAACATAATATGAGAGTGAATGCGTGAATATTGAAGTACTTACAGGATGTTGTTCGCACGTGAAAATTCCTGGACCAATTTGTTTTCCATATAAATGGATCAATAGTGTTTTGAGTGGTAGCTCATTAAAATGAAACAAGCAGACATTCCATTGTAATGGACGTTGCAAAAATCTCTCAATGCACTGATTTACTCCGGCCTTGAAACCTGTGTTTACAGCAGTTTCCTTGCAATTAATTGCAACCAAATGGTTTAGAGAATAGCAAATAGTTGAGAATGGCCTTTTGAATTTCAACTGCTGTTCCTTTGACTTGTGTTGCGTAACCAAGAAATTTCCATTCAGGCTCTTTGTTATATGCTCCTCTGTCTTTTCATAGAGACACATAATAAGTGTAATAATAAGGGAGTCTAAATAATGGAGCATTTTATCACAAACATCTGCGCTATCTTCTCTCGCCTTTTCTCCATAGTTGCACTTACTTTAAGATCTTTTATTAACGTTGTTGCTAGTAATGATCCATAGCGATTTGATGTACCGGAGCGATTCAATGCTAATGAATAATTTTTAAGTGATATGTCTGATACTTTCAGTTGATCACATCAATAATTTCGGCTTCAAATTCAGACTCTTCCATTGGACCTGGAAGGTAATCGATGGTATAAGGAGATGGACGATCTATTGCAGTGCTCGATTCAATGTCGAGCATATCTACGTATCTGTCATAGTCTTGCAGTTGGAATAAGATAAATTCCGTGGTCCACACTGATCTATGTATATACAAGTATTTTATATTTGAGGGTATTTGTTTCTCATCTGAACAACTGCATTCTAGATTCATTGCAATGTCACAATTGCACTTAAAAATTCTATAAAATGAATTTCACTCACTTTCCACATATTTATTTGGATTCTTAATAACCTGGTAATGTTTTTCCAAAAGTCTTATTAACAATTTTCTAATTTTCTAATTTCCAACTATTGGAATCTATTTAATAGTTAATGAACAATTTTTCTTCAAATATAAAAAATATTCGATAACTTGGCGGTTTGTTGGTAACTTTGTCTTATCGAAATGGCACGATTGAAAATACATTTTGCGATCGGTATAAAACAATTCACGTCAAAGTTAAATATTTTGTTCTTGTTGGTTATTTTCGTAATAATATTTAAGCATGAAATCTGTACAAAACAAATTTTGGAAACCATTTAAACCTTTTGGTTTGCAAATATTTTAAAGGCAAACGATTCATGACTTACTTGTGTCATAATTTCCAGTAGTAAAAAGCCGAATTTGACCTTTGAGTATATTTTGATATTTGAAACATATGTAACTATTTTTGTTTACAGATAAAAGTGAATGCTTCAAAGGAAAAAGTTTCATGATTTTGAAAGGTCTTTAATTGTGTTATAAAATATGTCCCTTTTAGGGTCGGTAGGAAACGAGACACAAGACCAGTGACCAGTCGAATTTGACGTCGGATTCAAAAATGATCAATAGGAAAAATGTGTGTTTGGTCAAAATATGGGCAGCGGTGTGATTGCCGTTTCGATCGGACTTCAAATGGCGACGCAGTGTAAAAAATTAAAAGGGCGGTATGTAGGGTGCACCAAATAAAAATAAAAATCAAATTTCGAAAAATGTCTTTGACTACTCTTCAAATCTGGGGGTGACAAACCCAACTTTTTTTTGGAAAAACAACCAACCAAACGGCTGTAGCTGAAAATACACTCACTATCCACCAATATTTAAGTTTTTTTGAAGATTGCTTCCTTAAATTTACTTTTTATACCCTACACCACTTCGTGGTCTAGGGTATTATAAGTTAGTTTCGCGCCAAATGTTTGTAACGCCAAGAAATAATCGAGCTAGACCCACCTTTAAGTATACCGATCGGCTTAGAATCGCCAGCTGAGTCGATTTAACGATGTCTGTCTGTCCGTCCGTCCGTCTGCTGTCCATCTAAGCTTGTTCGCACTCTACAGGTCGCAATTGTTGTCCGATTGTCATGAAACTTGGCAGAATTTATTTTTTCTGGCCAAGGACCATCGGTATTGGAATTTGGAGGAAATCGGTTCAGATTTAGATATAGCCCCCATACAAATGTCGCTCCCGATTTGACATTTTCCGCTCTAGAAACGACATATTGTACCCGATTTTCTTTAAAATTGGCACAACATTTTATAATCGAACTAGAAACACCTATGCTAAAATTGGGTAAGATCGGTTCAGATTAAGATATATAGCTCTCATACAAATGTTGCTCCCGAATGTTTAACCGATTTTGGCCAAACTTTACATATTATATTTCACCAATAAACATACATGGTGAAAGCGGGCCACATCGTTCCTGGTTTCGATATACCCCCATACAAATGTCCTTTCCGATTTAAAATTTTTTGTCAAACCAATACATTTACAGTATACAAAAATCCTTCCCGATTTCACTTTTTGAATGACTAGTGAGATATATAGTCGGCTCCATCCGTATTTAGCCTTTCCATATTTTTTGGGGAGATGCCCATATGTCCATACTTTGGTATAAAATAAATGGGGCCCATTCTGCTCTATTACAGCTCTAGAAACTACATCTTACCTCGGATCTTCATCAAATTTTGCAGATCATTCTATGTTTCAACTAGGAATACCTACCGTGAATGAGAAATATATTGGCGCATGTTTTGGCACAGGCCTCAAGTGTTGTTATAGGCCCCCTTCAAATGTCCGTCCGATTCATCCAATTACCTCTGTATAATCTGTATTTGTCTTTGGATCTTAATCAATTTTTCCAGATCATGTTATATTTACTTTACTCGGAATATCTGCTGGAAAATTGGATCAATTACTTTATTATTTACCATATTCATTAAATTTGACTAAAGATGAATTTATAGTATAGTTTATATGAACTACATAAAATTGATCCCATCTAATACCTGGGTTTAGTAATCAAAGCGAGGTAAATACGCAGGGAGTGGTGTAGGGTATTATATAGTCGGCCCCGTCCGACTTTAGCCTTTCCTTACTTGTTGAATTTACATTGAGTATAAACATATCGGTAGCCTTGGTGGTTTAAAATAATTAAACTTTAATATTTATTTATAAAATTATTATACCCTCCACCTCCAGGATGGGGGTATACTAACTTTGTCATTCCGTTTGTAACACCTTGAAATACCTGAGATCCTATAAAGTATATATATTCTTGATCGTCATAAAATTCTAAGACGATCTAGCCATGTCCGTTCGTCTGTTGAAAGCACGCTAACATCTAAACGAAAGGAGCTAGGATTTCCATAAATGCGTCTTATAGTCGTAGATTGGTTGGGATTGAAACTGGGCAAAATCGGCCCAAAGGGAAAAATTTTTCCCTCACAAGGAGTATTTAAGCATATTTTGTCAATATGTCTACTTCCACTTACTTGATATTGGATATGCGCATTCGCTCTATAACAAAAACGTGCACCTAGAAGTGATTTTTATTCGTAGGGGGTGAAATGGGACAAAAAGGGATAAAAATTGTACCAACTAAACAACTACAGCTAGAATTATGAAATTCGGTGTGTATTTCCCTCTAATTGAGTAGACACGTAAAATAAAGAAATTTTAGAAAGTCGTACTCTTAAGAGGGTAAAATAGCAAAAAGGGGATAAAAATGGTACCAACCAAATGGCCGCAGCTTGAATCATGGAATTTGGTGTATATATTCTTCCGACTGCATAGACACTAAAATAAAAAGGTTTTTCCAAATTCGTACTTATTACTGTTACGGCAAAAATTGGCTGAATCATGAAGTTAAGTTATTTTGCACTATGTATGTGAGATAATGGATTTTAAAAATGTGTACTTTTGGAATTAAAATTGAATGGAAATACAACCAGCTGTAACACCCACTTTTTACCAATATTTTTTTATTTTTTTGAAAATATAAATATAAGAATATTCATTTTTTGAATTGACTATTATTAGTATTATTTCGATATATATAGTGTAAACGTATTAATAGCTTTGTCTTATAATCGTGGTTTTAAATAATAAAAATATTTTATTTAATAATAAAATATTTTTTCAATATTTGTTTTTGGTTTTGGTTTAACTATATTAAAAAAATATTTTCCTGTAATATTATTGCACTTTAAAAAAATCGACAGCCTCTGTAGAATGCAATCCATGGTGGAGGGTATATAAAGTTCGGCCCGGCTTGTTTTTATTTTTAGGTTTATGTTTGACCTTTGCAAAATGGGACGCTGTACGCTCGAATAAAATTAGGAAATATTAAAAACTTACTTTCAAAGTAGTGAGTCTATAGTGCAATCTGTAAGAAATTTACGTGGAAAATTGTCGAGATGAGATCGCTTCGACACACTCACTGCTTAAAAGATTGCAGATTGTTGAAAATTGTTGCTGTTAATTAAAATTAAAGTAAAAGTTTAATAGTTATTCGATTTCTCTAAATTCTTTCCGATGATACTCATATTGAACCGATAGGTTAGAAAACATGTTAGATAGACTATGGTATGATTGACTATATCTTCGAAATTTCTGATAGCCCTCAAAGTATTTTACTCCGAGCCCTTTACAACGATAAAATAATCTGGTTAGTGGTTAGTGTCGCTAATTTAGCTATACATATATACGATAAATAATGATATGTTCGCTGATATAAATAATGTAAATGCATTAATATAAGCAAAAAAATTGCCTTTACAGTAATAAATAAAAAAGTTTGGAGCAAAATAACAACACGGCGTTTGAGAATAGTTGTTAGACTGCAATTTTTGCGTGAGGTGGACAAAGAAATAACAAATAATTTTGAGGGAAATCTCTAGAAAAGTAGAGAAGTAAGTAGTCTCCTTGAAAATTATCCAAAACCGACGAAAAACTATGTTGAAATACATATAACATATAAATCACTCAATAGTGAGATCAAAAAACTAATTATGGAATTAGAAAAAAAATGTTTAGGCAAAAATCAATTCTATTTGCCCAAAAATGGTTAACAGATTGAAATTATTGTAAGCCGATAAATGATCGTTTTTTAGAATTAAACTTTTTGTTTCAATGGTAATGGAGCAAGTACAATTTATGAATTCAATTTGCACAAAATTTTGTATTTCTGGTTCTACACCAGAGTATGTAAAGCACATTATCTCACATTTTGCGTAATACGTTTTTACCCAAATGTCTATCTAGTAGTCGATTACGAAATTATAAAGTTAATTTTTAACCATAAATAAAAAATTCCTAGCGCCTTTAAAATAGTCACGCATCGCCCGACGCTATTAAAAAGTGAAACCTCAAAACAAAAAAAGCTGAGCAGAACAGAAAAATAAAATAAAAATTCATGATGTTGCTGCCAAAAGAAACGAAAGCTTCCTATGGAATTGCAAGGTAAGTATTTGCATGTGTTAGACAATGTTGTTCATTGAATTTGTTGTAACTTTTTATTTTACTACCGCAAACAAAAGGTACATTTCATTGAACAAATTACATGCATCTAGTCAAATGTTTCCGTTTATTGCAAACAGTTTCACAGCTGGAACTATATTAGTTGGTCGGAATTTTTAAAGATATTCGGTCAACGCAGCATATCACAGCGTCTTTAGCAAATAATCCACATTTTTCAAATCAGTCTGTAAACACTGTACTACCGTTGTTAATCCCTATTAGCGGAGACGTATACGAGGTTAGTGCAGATACAAAAAGTAATATATACAGCGCATAATAAACGAATCTGGACAAACCGTTTTAAAGTAGTGCTTATTCGATTCAAAACGGCGCCTAAAGGCACTACTAGACGCTACCGTGAAAGCAGCCACCTAAAGCAGTATTTATTCAATTTATATTTTTTGTAAGTGCCGATAAGATCAAACTGAAGTTATTTGATTTGAACTGGGATATTGCCCTAGCTCAAGACCATTTTGCATCTATATTTAATAGAATGCAAATTTATTTACAAATGCCATGGTGGAATTTATTACTTGGCTGCAGACTACCACTATCATGACTTCTACACTGTTTAAGGTTCGTCAGGTGGCTTGGCAGCGACTTTACAACAACATACCCGGCCTCTTTAAGCTAATGATTCTCACAAACGAACGAGAAGCACAACTCACTTGCCGAATATGCGTTTAAAAAAATCGCACCAAATAATAAAGTACACATGCCATCTTACAAGCATCTCATTGAGTTGCATATGTAAGTATGTGTATATGCAGGTATAGTTACCCAGCAATACTTCTGCCATGCCAACGCTCATTTGTTTTGGTTTTTTCGTTTGTATTTTTTTGGTCTCCAAACAATATTTGATTTGAACTGGGATATTGCCCTGGCTCAAGACCATTTTGCATCTATATTTAATAGAATGCAATTTTATTTACAATACCCCAGTTGAAATCAAATATTGATTACAGACCAAAAAAATACAAACTAAAAAAATTATTTATTTTATTATATTAATATCTAGTACAACAAGAATATATCTTATAAAATATAGTGCTAGTGACACGGGATAAGATATATAGTAACAACTATCTGTCTATAATAAGTACTTATATAAATTCTAAAAAAAATAATATAAAATATTTATTTATTTATTATTTAGTTGAACAATTTCTTTTGCTCCATTTTAAACTTTGTCGCGTTGCATATTAATTGTAAATTAGAAGGTAGATTGTTTCAAAGACGAATGGTAGAAATAAAAAATTGTCTTTCGGATATTAGACTTTTAAATCTTTTCTGTATAATTTTCTTACCACGAGGAGATTAAGCAAATTGAATACTGTTAAAAAGATACTCTGCATTTTGTGTAAACAATTTTATGGAAAAGTAAAAGGCTTTTGTACTTCAATACGTTTTCAAATTTCATATTAAATATCTGGTACGAAAAGGAAGATATTCTATTACTACGTTTTCTATAATCGGCTGTATCGCAGTTATATAAAATATCACATCCGTACAGAAGGACTGGAACTCCTTGCCAAAAGCATGCGAATTTCAAATGACGTTGATGACTAAACGACCCACAAATTACGTAGCATACCAATAGTAGTAGCAATGTGGTTTGACCAAGTTAATTGTTCATTAAATACAACTCCTAGGTTAAAAGAAGGTCGTACCAAGTCAATATATATAAGCATTTAGATTTGGATGGATTAACGGATAAACCATTGTTAGATGCCCACGTGTTCACATTACAGTCCTCATTTAACATTTCCTAGACTGCAAGTCGAATATAATTGTACATCATCGGCGTACATTTGTATTTTGCAGTGACGTAAAACATCTGGTCAATCAATGATATAAATACAAAAAGCAATGGACCCAATATTGATCCTTGCGGTACACCTTTAGTTACAGGTAATGCCCCCGAACAATAATTATTTAGAACGATCGTGAGATACGATGCAATAAGTCTACATGTGGAATTCGAGAAATTAAAGAAGCTATCCTACTTCGTGCGCATAATTTATGATTTACAGTATTAAATGCCTTACTGTGGTCTAAGAGCACTAAGAATGACACCTTATTAGCGTCCATTTCTTCCCTTAGATCTTCAGTAACATCTATTAACGACGTTATACAACTTTTCTTGGCCCTGACGCCTGATTGTCTCTGCGACAAATGTTCATTGCTTGTTAGATAGAAATTTATCTGTTCGTGCATAAGTCGTTCTAAAACTTTTGACATAAATGGCAGCATAGCAATTGGACGAAAATCATTTTTTGTTTTTGAAAGAGGCAAAACTCTCGCGCGTTTCCAAGAAGCCGGAAAGTAAGATTTAGTATAGTATTGAATATATATGTAAAATAAGGCAACAATTTCAGCAGTAATATTTTAGTAAATCATCTATTCCAACTGCATTGGATTTTTTGACAGAAAATTATTTAATAGTTTGGTGCACACAACGAAAGCAAAAAATATTTTCAGGATGAACAGTGCAGTACTGCGAATATACATTTGTTATATTTACCCATAAGTGATCACCAACGAACTGTTTGTTAAGGTAGTTTACAATCATTTTACTTTTCCTATGCCTATGCTCCGAATTTCTTTCCACTTCGATTTACTATCAAGAGCAACTGTAAATTTTTGTGGATAGTAAAGATTTACTCAATTGAATTTGCTTTTCAAAGTCACGTCTGGCATTTTAAAGGCTGTACATAATTTAGAAGTTTTAAACTTTTTTGCTTTATGTGCTCACTAAACCATGGTTTTTGTCTATGTTTAATTACTTTTGTTTTTAAAATAATAATGTTTTCAATAAAAGATACTTGATTCAACATTTTCGAATACGTACAATGTATCCCATCGAATTATGTCTATTGACTCGTGTAACATGATGTAGTTAATGTTCTTTAAGTCTCGAAAGGTAATAATTTCATCACATATATTGACATAAGTGTCGTAAATATTAAGTCGTGTTTTGAAAACACGTACGCTGACTGATCTACAGAAAATTTTTTGGCAATCGATTGACGAAAAAACATCTAGTAAACTATTAACTGTTTGGGAGAAGTGAGTTGGTATAGTTGTGTTAGTAGGATGTAGAGAAAGAGTTAACACAGAATCACTTATGCTCGCGTCCAGCAATAGGTTGCAATTGAAATCACTGTCTATGACATATGATATGACATAGATATTCCTGCAATGGCAGTCATTAAAGTACTATAATCAATATCTCGGTTTGGTCTATATACAGTATCCACAAGTATCCTATTTTGGTGTTCAACATATACTTCGAGGAATAAATACTCAATCTTGCTATCAAAATCTGACACAACATGTTAACCCTTTTCTCAAATACATGCTCTAGCATTATTCTGGCGATCAGCACGGTAAAGTCAAATTGTAAATACCATCATTGAGAGAACAGTGGAACCATGTTTCCGACACGTATGTTATAGCAATTCCAGAAGAAATAAACATGTGTCCCAATTCGTCCATATTATTGTTTAAACTTTCTGCATTTAAGTGAACAATTTTAAAGCCAGGTTTTTGTCTCGATAAGATTCTCAGTATGTAAAACATATTGCCTTTGGAATTATAACTACTATCACAGATCATAAATCACAATTTTGTATGCAACGAAAGTAATTTGCAGCAGTTTTGGGACTAGATTATTAAGGCTTAAATTTGGATAAATGGAGCGATATAAATAGGATTTTAAAATGTATATGAATTTAAAATTAAACAAGTAAGAAGGCGTTAAGTTCGGCAGGCCAGAATCTTATATACCCTCCAGACGGTCATGGCTAAATTGTCTTAGAATTTTACCACGACCCAGAATATATATACTTTATGGGGTCTCCGATGAATATTTCAAGGTGTTACAAACGGAATGACAAGATAAGTAAACATAAATAAATAGCAATTTTCTCAGTGTACATTATAGAGTGCTAACTTTGTTATTAATGATTTCTGTGTTTGACGTATTCTCACATTTATTATTGTCTTTATCTTCGCTTGACTTTTTCTCTTCTGTACGAAAAATATAATTTAGTTTTCCTATTGATTCTATTTGTATGGAGCGATTAGCATCAAAGCATTTCACATGAACGAACCCGCATAAAGTAAATGTGGTTGACAGAAGTTTTTGTTTTTTAATTTTATCGCCTAATCTAATATCTTATAGTTGTTACTAGTGAGATCTTCATTGATGTAGAATGGCTTATTGGAATTAAAACCAAAGATATTTATAGTAAGCTGTGAATTTGTTTCACGCTTGTACTTCGAATTTAATCGCATAATAAAATTTCTGTCCGGTGCCGAAAACAAATGCACTAAGATAGTACTGTCTATTGTGTCTGATTGGTTATTGTTATACCCTCCACCTCCAGGATGGGGGTATACTAACATTGTCATTCCGTTTGTAACACCTTGAAATATCGACCTGAGACCCTATAAAGTATATATATTCTTGATCGTCATAAAATTCTTAGACGATCTAGCCATGTCCGTCCGTCCGTCTGTTGAAAGCACGCTAGCATCTAAACGAAAGGAGCTATCTTGTCCAACTTTTGCATAGATCGGTTGGGATTGAAACTGGGCGAAATCGGCCCAAAGGGAAACATTTTTCCCTCACAAGGACTAAAAAATCCATAAAAACACTCAATATTTTAGAGTATTTAAGCATATTTTGTCAATATGTCGGCTTGTACTTACTTGATATTGGGTATGCACATTTCCCCAATAACAAAAACTTGCACTTCTACTTGCCATCATCAAGTCATTTTGTTTCGCAAATTTTAACTCGACCAACTGAAGAATTTTCGGTGAATTGTTTTTGGATAAAGTCGGCGTTTCCATATTTCGCACTCTGTTAGTTGTTGGCGTTGATAACATATCTTTCGCTTGTTTGCTTTTTGACATTGTTATTGTTGCACTGGTTCAAAATATTTGACGACTTTTGATCACTTTAACAATTTCAAACGAAAATGTTTAAGAATTCGTAAAAATATGGTTTAGAAAACTCAATTATGCAGTGAAAACAACTCTGGTAATTACATTGTAATCAAAACAAAGCGATCCTTCTACTTTCACAAGTTGTTGTCAACTACTGTCCGTCTTTCCTATTTTTGTGTATTAATAATGACACGCAACTAACATTACGACGGTGAGGAGACAATATAATTGGATATCCTACCGTCACCTATCAACACCATCGCCCTCATCTGGACAAGTAGCTCCAGTGATGAAGCTGCAGCTCCCGACCATATGTGGGAGTTGTATTCCATCTTTGGTCTGATGTAGGTAGTGTAGATATTGAGAAGATCAGAGGGTGTGAAATATTCGTTTTAAAAATCCTAAACATTTTAATGCTTCTTTTGACACATCAAATACATGTTTTGTCCAACGAACATCACGTTGTATTATCATGCCTAGAACATCGAGAGTATCTGATTGCTCAATATCTACACCTTTCATTAAAATCGACGACACCGTTGGATCAGTGAATCGCTGATCCTGGGTCTTACGTGCATTAAAATCTACTCTATTCAATCGACCCCATTCAGAAATAGCCAGCAAATCCTGGCTAAGTGACTCATCCATTAATCGCCTTTTATCCTCAATTTCTTTAAGACTTGGTCTATGAACGAATGAGTATGAATGTCAGAGGTTGCTGTCATCCGCGAATGAGTATATTGGGTTCAAAGTCCGATCCAAGAGGTCGTCGATGAAAATAAGAAAAAGGGAGGTGGAAAGGACAGAGCCCTGTGGTACTCTTGCGGTTAACCTATGCTCATCGGATGAGAACCCATCTACAACAACACGTATAGTGCGATCTCTGAGGAAGCTCGATATAAGTCACTACCAACACAAAAAGCGATAAGCTTTGATATGAGTGCGCCGTGCCAAACTCTATCAAAGGCCTTGGTGATATCTAGAGCAACGACCTTACTCTCACCAAGCTGGTGAATAGATCGATTCCACTTTTCGGATAGCAGTGTCATCAGGTCTGCCATAGATCGATTCCTACGGAAGCCATACTGTCGATCATGAAGTAAGTCATTAGTTTTGAAATACCTCACAAGATGTTTTTTTTACCGATGTGGACGGGCAAGCGTCGAAGAGCACTTACATAGGACAAGTGCTGAAATGTCATCCGGGCCCGGAGATTTATTTACGTCGAGATTTGCGAGAACCGGTTTAACTCCACGAGTTCGAAAAAATATCTGAGACATGGAACTTAATACATTTTCGATCACGGGGAGTGGTTGATTGCTTTCCGGCAAGGATGAGTTCCTTGCAAACATTTCAGCCAATAGGTTAGCTTTGGCAACCGGGTTAGTGAATAAATGGTCATCTTTAACAAGAGTTGGGATTGATGAGGAGTTATCATTTACTCTTCTTACAAATGACCAAAAGCTCTTACTTCCCCTGGGAGAAGAAAGAACCTTGGCACGAAGACGTTGTTCGTACAGAAACTTTTCAGATCAGTGGTGACATTTTTATTTGAACGCCATTTCCTGAACGCTTCCTCTTTGGAGCTGACAGCAGTCTTGCATGTCTGGTTAAACCAACTTTTATTAGATGATTTATCCGAAATAACTTTAATTGGAATAAAAGACATCATTCCAATCAAGATAATATTTTCGATCATTTCAGCCGCAGCATCTATATCGCCATTTAAAAAGCAAAGTTTCCAATTGAAATGCTGGAAAAAGTTGTTGAGCTCGGCCCAACGTGCCTTTTCGTATATATATATATTGACCACTTTGGGGCTGGGGTCGAAGCGACACGAAGAGCGGAATACGAAAAGGATGCTGAAATAATACAATGATCCGAATTACCTAGAGGTGCTAGAACGTTAACTTCATACTTTTCAGGGTGTGTTGTTAAGAAAAGATCAAGAATATTTGAGAGTTGCCCCTGGACTCACGGAATGTGAGTCGGTTCATTCACTAGTTGCGTCAAATCATCATGCGCGGCAAAAAGCTGGGCGTATTGACCATCCGGTGTTGAGTGACTCGAATTGGAAATCCAAGAGGAATTATGGACATTGACATCGCGTCTAAGTACTCTGGCACACATGGTTCCTGTCTGTTTGCGTAGCAGATCAGAGTGACATTTTTATTTGAACGCCATTTCCTGAACGCTTCCTCTTTGGAGCTGACAGCAGTCTTGCATGTCTGGTTAAACCAACTTTTATTAGATGATTTATCCGAAATAACTTTAATTGGAATAAAAGACATCATTCCAATCAAGATAATATTTTCGATCATTTCAGCCGCAGCATCTATATCGCCATTTAGAAAGCAAACTTTCCAATTGAAATGCTGGAAAAAGTTGTTGAGCTCGGCCTTTTCGTATATATATATATATATTGACCACTTTGGGGCTGGGGTCGAAGCGACACGAAGAGCGGAATACGAAAAGGATGCTGAAACAATACAATGATCCGAATTACCAAGAGGTGCTAGAACGTTAACTTCATACTTTTCAGGGTGTGTTGTTAAGAAAAGATCAAGAATATTTGAGAGTTGCCCCTAGACTCACGGAATGTGAGTCGGTTCATTCACTATTTGCGTCAAATCATCATCCGGTGTTGAGTGACTCGAATTGGCAATCCAAGAGGAATTATGGACATTGAAATCGCCAGCAACCACAATTTCACTGTCAGGACAATCCTCTAAAATTTTTGTAATTGAATCGGAAAGGGCGTCAAAGCCATTTAGGGATACCTCCCTTTCAGCGTTTCCACTTCTATATCCTCCCTAGTAAGTATGTTCTTCGCTGATCTGGCGGACTTAGCAAATGTACCTCTACGGAATCTGCTCAACTTCATCAACAAGACAAAATGCTTTCAGAAAGAAGCGATCGATACTTTATGATTATACTTCCTAATATCTACCCTTACCCCGTACCTCTTCCTTACTATTATACTCGTTCTTCTACCAGCTATACAACTCTACATGACTATCCTATCTTCTCCTCTCTATTTTCATCCGGACAACCCTTTCAACCTAACCTAACCTTGCCCACCGTCGCACAGTGGTCAATTTCGCGAGATAGCGGTCAAAACTCTATAACTTTTGGCCGGATTGGTATTTTTTTACGCAAATTGTTTTGTTCAATAGGAGGGACTTTAAGTTTCAATTTGCGTGTTCAAACGTAAAAATCGACTGATAAACGTAAGTAATGTGGAGTTAAAAATGCATTTTAATTTTTTGTTGAGTTTCCATGTAAAAGTTGAATATTTTGACATTTTAAATAGGTATATTTTTTATAATTTCTTATTTTCTTCAATCGTATTTTACAACCAATACTTATTTATTATTCCTAAACTTAATTTTGGTCAGAAAATGCCAACATTTGGCCCCTGACATTTATTTAGTCTCAATATTCACAGGGGCCAAAGGTTGGTTTTTGTGGAAGAAAGCTAATTCTTGTGAGGATTAAACTGAAAAATAACACTGAAATTCCCAACAATATCAATACCATTTGGATGTATTATATACAGAACACAACATCGATAAAATTTTAAGTAAACTTTTACTATTGATTTAAAGTGCACATATATTTTATTTAAATGTATTAATAAAAATTTATACTAAAATTAGAAACAAATTATAATCTTTAAACTAGTGTTAATTAAACTATATTAGTAAAAATTTCTTCCAAATAGCTTTGATTTTCATTTTGCAGTAGTTGTTTAGCTTCTTCATCTAACTCTAATGAGGTTGATTTCCATTTTTGTCGAATACTGGACATATGTGGGTCTGATGTGCACAACAAAATATTAATAAGATCTTCATTAGTACAATATCTGGAAGTTTTTCTTGTATTGTGCTCGCGAAAGAATCTGTAGTCTTTGTTCCTTTTTTCTTGCGCTTCTTCCGAGAGATCTCCAATTGGATGCATATTGTGCTGAATTATTTGTTCCCCATGGAACAAAATTTTGTGAACTGTGGTTGGCATACGTCTCCAAGAATATTTTTGGTTATAAAGGGTTGCTGTCTCATTAGCATACTGACCAAATTTTTTTGCATCTATCTTTTTGCTACATGCTATAACTTCTAATATGATTTGGAATCGTCGTATTAAATCATAATCTACTCCAGTTATAGAAGCTGCAGTTTCTGGATCGGAAAAAATCTCCTTGCTGTGTTTCCATCATTAGAATTTCCTTCTCCTTGCTTTGGCTGGTCAATTATAAGGCCTATCTCCCGGTATTTTTGTTGAATATCTTTTTTTTTTTTGCTTTCTTTTTTCCAAATTTTCTTTGTTGTTTCTCACTGTTTCGCCTAACGGGCCAAATTCCAAATCGTATCCCAATTTAAGAATATGCTCCATAAAACGAATTCTAGCATGAAGACATTCCAAATTCATATGCTTCATTAAAACTATCAATTGACTTGATGTTTTTTGGCATATGGTGCAGCTTGACGAAGACTTTGTTTCGGTTAAAGCTTGTGCAACTTTTCCATCGATCATTGTAAGTGACATTTTAAAGTTAACTTCGATGCATTGGTCATTAAATTCAAACATCACTGGTTGTAGTTCTTTAATTTCATCTCTTATTTTGCCAACTTCTTCAGTTATGACATCTTTAGTTTCTTTTTTGTAAGCAAACTTTATTGGTCTACAAAATTTTGTTGACGAGGGAATTTCATTCTTCCATACATCTACCTCTGCAGTTCTACTAGTTGACGGCTCTGAACCAATATAAGTTTTTGTTAAACGTAATGGAACGAAATAAATCATGAATAAATTGGCATCTGATGAATTTTCCGCATTACATTGTTTGTATTGTTTCTGGCCAGAGGACACATCACATCCCCATTTAGAAATTAAAGTCATGCTGCAATTTTTAAACTTCTTTAAATAGTCGGCATCAAATGTCTTTAATAATCGTTCTGCAGTGTGTTCAAGAAGATCCTGCAATTTTATTTCTGCTGAACTTGAAGTTACACTAATAGCAGTTGGTGAAGGTAAGCAATCTTTTTTGGCAGAAACTAAATCTCGATATGATGGAAAAATTCCACAATTTTTTTCATTGGTTCGCTTCCGCAATTCTGTATATTGGTTTTTAGTCATTTTCAAATCCAAAAATAGTGCAAATGCTTCTTCTGGAGTAAATTTATTTTCTTCAGTTGGTGTCGGCATACTTTCTAAAATCCTTTTTGTGCGTCTGGGGCTTGCTTCACTATTTTTTCAATAATAGCAATTTTGCTCTTTTTAGTTTTCGATGGTTGAATTTGATGCAGAAATTAATCCTTTATGATGCTACAAGAAACTCCTTCATTGATATGTTTAAGTTTGCGTCTTCGTGATCTTTCACTACAATTATCAATTGGCTTTGCTGGTCGACCACCTTTTCCAGTTTCCGTGGTAGTTACTGATGGCTTTTCAAAAATAAGTTTATTTCTTAGCCATTCTTGGTTGGGTGAGTAAAACAATTTCTTGTTTCTGGAACATTGCATTCTTAAAGTATTTAAAAAGTTTTTTATTTTTAACTTATGAATTTTAATTTCTTGTTTGTCGGATATTTTGAAGAATGGATTATTCATTATATGTAAAATAATGTCGTTTTCATCTTTCCGTTCAAAATATATATCAGATAGAACACTATAACTGAATTTAGCCATTGTTTAAACAATAATGAATAATAATGACTTTGGATGATATGTACGTCAATCGTTTCGTTTGTTTTCGTGCACTGGATAGCACTAAGTTGTGACAGTGCTGTTGTCTCTTTCATTTTTGTGATGTCCATTTTATGTTCTTTCATTCTCGTTTCTAATGTTCTCTTCGTTGTGTTCTGTCGTTAATGTTGGTAAAAATTGAATTTAATGTTCTATTTGGTTTGTAAGCAAAGCGAATGTTGTCAGATTCTATTGTCATTTTTGTCAAAATTTTGATACACCCTTCTATGTGGACTAGGTCCAAATATGGGCCAAATTCTCCTAATTTCAACAGAATTATTTTTTGGGTCAATAAGAACTCTTGTACAAAATTTCATCAACATATATGCATAATAGCCACTTTCACATACAAATAACTTCTCAAAAAATATGACGTGCATTTGTACCGAATATCTTACCTTGGGTCAGAAAAATTGCTGTAGCTCAAAAAGTGCAGTCCCGATGAGTTGTGCTCTATGAAGTAGGAAATTTCCGATAAATTAGACCTTTTTTAAAAAAAATATTTAAATTGTTCTGCAAACAGTAGAGCTTCAATTTTTTCTACCAGTGATAGGAAATAAGTTAAGTTACAACACAAAATTTATTTCGTCCAAAAATCTTGAAAAACAAAAAAGTTATGATCATTTCAACTTTAAAAATTAACTAAAAATATCATAAATATCATAAATTCTGAAAAAGCCCATTTTGGACCACCCTGTTCTCAGTGAAATAGTTAAAATAGAGTTCTAATTTTTTGGCACCCGAGGTTTACTACTGTCTACTTTCATATAAGTCTAATAACTTTAAAATCGGAGAACAAAAACCAAAAGGAGTTTTGGCCGCTATCTCAAAAAAATGACCACAGTGCGTCGTATAGTTATTTTGCTCCAAACATTACGACTCATTTTAAAACTACTTTATAACTATTAAATTATTATTACTGCATTTTTATTTTACATATTAATGGATTTATAACAGCGAGCATATCATTATTTGTGCTGCAGTTTCAGGCTATATAATGCATGTATGCCTAATGGATATATGTATAGCTAAATTAGTGACAGTAACTGACATCTAAAACCGATTTTTACCGCTAAATCCTGATTATTTTGTCATTGTAAAGGACTCTGAGTAAAATATTTTGAGGGCTATCAGAATATCCGAAGAAATTGTCTATCATACCATAATCTATTTACCATTTTTTCTAATCTATCGGTTTTATGAGTGTCATCGGAAAGAATTTAGAAAAATCGAATAACTCTTAAACGGATTCATCAACCCACTGTGAGCCAGTTGAATATATTAACCACGTTTTTTAGAAAAAATCTAATGCATTTCATTAGCATTTGTCTCGGACTAACAAAACTATAAGACACGGCGCCATTTTAATCTTTTTAATTAACAGAAACAATTTTCAGCAGCCTACAAACAAAACTGCAGATAATTTGCTGTTATAGCAGAAAAATTTCCTCCTGATAGGCCACAAACAATGTCTGCTGTTAATAGCAGACTTTTCTAAGAGTACAAAAAAAAAAAGTAAAACAATTTCAACTTCGGCGACGTAATATTAACTGTATATTATGTATTACAACAACAAAATTATTTTTCATGTGCTTTAGAGTGTCTGCTGTCAAATTTCAATAACAAAAACATAATTAAAAACAAGTAAGGAAAGGCTAAAGTCGGGCGGGTTCAGTACCCTCCAATTTCTACGAGGGATGGTAAAATATGGCACATTATGCCATTTTTTGCTCTATCGAATGTTGATTGGCCCCGTGGCACACGGAATATTCTTTTGTCACAGTTTTGTTGTTTACATAATTCAATACAATATTCGTTCAATTTACTTCAAAATGTTTAATTTTTTCCAAATTGTAGAGAAAAAACAGGAACAAAAAACTGATTATAGAGCATTGTTATGTTGGATATTTTTCAGGTTTTCTTTTTTATCATTAAACCATAAACAATTATTTGAAATGTCCAAAGCGTCCTTTTTTATTTGGTATCTATAGTGTGTTTCTAGGAAGTAGGAAAACTAAAAAAATATGAATTATATACTTCCTTTTAAACGGAAACTCATACAGAAAATGAACAGTTTTGCTATGATCGGTGTCTACTTTCAGAATTTTATACCAATTTTCATGACCCTTGTGACTATTGAAAATCTTTAAAATATCTGGTTTCTAGAGCAGAAAAAGTCAAATCAGCAGCAAAATTTGTATGGGAGCTATATATAAATCTGAACCGACTTACTTAGATGGTCCCAACTTAAATAGAAGTTGCTGTGCCCAATTTAAAGAAAATAGGTTAAATATGTGGTCTCCACAGTGAAATAGTCAAGTAGAGAGCGAAATTTGTATGGGAGCTGTATGTAACTCTGAACCGATCTGACCCACTCTCACCAAAGATGTCTCTAGTTAAATTATAAGGGACTGTGCAAAATTTGGAGCAAATCGAGTAAAGTATGTGGTTTCTAGATCGGAAATAGTCAAATTGGGGCTACATCTAAGTCCGAAACGATTTTCCTTAGTTTTCCTGTTATGACGAAAATTTTAAAACCAATTACTAAAATTGTAGCTGGAATTATTGAAAAAAATCAATCAATCATAAAAGTTGAGTTGATACAGGAGTCGTTGATTTTTTTGATAGTAGTCAATCAGAAAAGTTGCTGGTTCGATTACAGCAGTCATTGATTTTTTTCGACAGTATTCAATCAAAAAAGTTGCTGACTCGATTACAGCAGTCGTGGATTTTTCTGAAAATTTTTAATGAATTGTTATATTGATTAAAAAAGTTATTGAATTTAGTGAAATAAACCATTCGTCGGCATTGTCTGAAGTCTTCAGCAGAATCCAAAATTAGCAAAAAGACAAGTGAAGGTTGCAGCTAAAAGTTGACTGCACAATTTCGATGGGTGCTACGCCATCTCGTCAGAACTTTCGCAACGAATGCGTGTCTTTGACTTAACTCAGGGTTCATATTAGTACCAGCGTTCACATTTGAGAAATGAGAAGCGCTGATAAACAAAATATTCCACCGAACTACTATTATCATTTTCATTGATCCGATCACTGTTTTAATCAGTTTTTTATATTCTCTGTGGAAGTTGTGATTGAAATATAGGGAGTAAATTCAATAAAAGTTTTAACTGTTCCGATTACATTTGTAATCAGCTTTTTAGATTTCTGCAATAAAATTTGTGATTGAAATTTTAGAGGCAACAATTTTTTCTTTGAATATCCAAAATTATCTTAGTCGTCCTGCAAATAATGAGAATATTGTGGCCGTTTATACGAAAAAAAAATATTTTCACATTATCCGCATACATCAAAATCCTAGAGTTTATAACAGATCCCGGGAGATCATTTAAAAATAATAAAAATAGTCTAGGCCCGAGATGACTACCTTGGGGAACTCCCGATGAAATTGGTCTAGAATAAGAATTTCCGAATTTGACAATCTGAACGATTATTCAGATAAGAAGATATTCATTTCAGCTGAAACCAATTCGTTCTAATTTATATAACAAAAGCTCGTGATTGACTTTATCAAACGCCTTGCTAAACTCCGGGTATATGACGTCAGTCTGATTACCCAGAACAAACTCATCAGTAACGTGAGAGGTAAACTGAGTCAAATTCGTTATGGTCGATAAGCCCTTACAAAAACCATGTTGGCTGGAACTCAAAATAAAGGGTGCTTTTCTAGCTATTATCTTTATGGTAACACTGGTTTAAACAGCTGACGCACGTTTCGTGTTTTGTTTCACTGAAGATGTTTCAGTTTGGTCTATAATTTAACCATGAATCGTCTTACAAACGAACAACGCTTGCAAATTATTGAATTTTATTATCAAAATGCGTGCTCTGTTAAGAAAGTTAATCGCGCGCTTCCATTTTATGGTCAGTTTAATCGACCCACTGAAGCGGCTATTCGGGCTATTGTGACTAAATTTCGCACCAAATTTACATTGTTGGACATTAAACCACCAACACGCCTACGTAGAGTGCGAACTGAAGAAAAAATCGCAGCTGTATCGGCCAGTGTTAATGATGACCATCAATTATCGCTTCGTCGCCGTTCGCAGCAATTGGGCCTCTGTTACTCAAAAACGTGGAAATGCCAAAATTGGACTAAGCGGATGGACCATTTGAGGCGCAGACAAGGTCAACATTTGCATGAAATAATCTTCAAACATTAAATTATATGGACCGTACTATCGATTCAAATAAAGATTTCATGCATTTTTCTGATTTTTTATGTGTTTTTTTTTTTTGAAAAACTTTCCTATAGCTTTTAAAAAATCATCCTTTAGAAGAAACTCTGTGAAATACAACCTTAGTTACTAATTTCTCAAAAAGCTTAGGGATATCACTTAATTTAGCTATCCCTCTGCAATTCGAAACGTCAATTAGACTGCCAGAAAAAATCGCAGCTGTATCGGCCAGTGTTAATGATGACCATCAATTATCGCTTCGTCGCCGTTCGCAGCAATTGGGCCTCTGTTACTCAAAAACGTTGAAATACCAAAATTGGACTAAGCGGATGGACCATTTGAGGCGCAGACAAGGTCAACATTTGCATGAAATAATCTTCAAACATTAAATTATATGGACCGTACTATCGATTCAAATAAAGATTTCATGCATTTTTCTGATTTTTTTATGTGTTTTTTTTTTGAAAAACTTTCCTATAGCTTTTAAAAAATCATCCTTTAGAAGAAACTCTGTGAAATACAGCCTTAGTTACTAATTTCTCAAAAAGCTTAGGGATAGCACTTAATTTAGCTATCCCTCTGCAATTCGAAACGTCAATTAGACTGCCAGATTTATGGAGGGGATCAATGAACGATTGCCTCCAAGCCGAAGGGAAATATCCAAATCTCAACGAGTATTAAATAGTAACGTCAGAGGAATAGTCAAACCATTAGCACAGAATTTTTAAATTGTACTTGGCACCACATCGGTGCCAACATTATTTGTTGATTTTAGATCATTCAAACTTGACAAGACTAAGGGCAAGTCAATAACTGGTATTACTAATTGATTAAAAGCAGGAATATAATAAAGATTAGAGTTGTTGAATCGATAAGATGTGGATTTACGTTTCAAGTTAGCAAAATCGTAAAATGCTCTAGGAATATTTCGAAAATCACTCTTTACCTTTTCCAAGCATAGTCTATAACATATCTGAGACTCGACGTTATATCTCGACTTAGCAATAGAGTATCTCACATAATCGGAATTCAATCCAGATTTCCTAAACTTCTTAAAAAGCCTACTTCTCGGATTTTTAATTCTGGACAATTCACGAGAAGACTAAGGTAGTCTTTCAGATTGCACAACTCAACCTTTCGGTACAGACTGTAACTGGAAGTTCCTAAGAATTCGATAAAATTTATCCACAACATCGTCAATATTCGTCTAGAGGCTACAACTACATACAGAATTCCAATCAACTTCAAGCCAAAATACGGAAGGTGAATAAAAATCCCCTAAGATTAATGTACGGTCTAAGTCACCTGACATTGAAACAATCATATCATTCATAGGCACATAATTCGGACGATGGAGGAATATAAGAACAAGTAATGAACAATCTATTGCGCCGTAAATTAATAAGAACTGCAATAAATTCTCCCGTGGAGAATAATACGTTCTGACGGAAAAATTTAATTAAAACAAGTAAGGAAAGGCTAAAGTCGGGCGGATACAATTGAACTCGGTAAAAAGTGAAAACGGGAAGAATTTTTGTATGTTTCGAAAAGAATATTTGTATCGGGACTATATCCAAACATGGAATAAAGTGACTAACTTTCAAAATAAGTTCTTCCAGTTCAAATATAACGTGTTGTGCTCACTTCAAAGAAATTCGGAGAAAATTCGTGGTTTCTGGGGCGGAAAAAGTCTATCTGGGAGCGAAATTTGTATTGGATCTATCTGAATCGATCTGACCCATTTTCACCATGGGTGTTTCTAGTTGAAATATAAGATAGTTTACCAAATTTGAAGACAATCTGATACAATATGTGGTTTCTATAGCGGAAAACATCAAATCAGGGGCGAAATTTGTATGGGAGCTATATATAAACCTGAACCGATCTGACCCATTTTCATCATGGGCGTTTCTAGTTGAAATGTACGATAGTTTACCAAATTTGAAGACAATCTGATACAATATGTGGTTTCTATAGCGGAAAAAAATCAAATCGGGAGCGAAATTTGTATGGGATCTATATATAAATCTGAACCGATCTGGCCCATTTTACCACAGGTGTTTCTAGTTGAACTATAAGATGTTTTGTCTATTTTGAAGAAATTATGTTAAAATATATGGTATCTAGGGCGGAAAAAGTCAAATTGGGAGCGAAATTTGTATGGGAGCTATCTGAACCGATCTGAACAATTTTCATCATGGGCGTTTCTAGTTGAAATATAAGATACTTTACCAAATTTGAAGACAATATGATACAATATGTGGTTTCTAGAGCGGAAAAAATCAAATCGGGAGCGAAATTTGTATTGGATCTATATGTAAATCTGAACCGATCTGACCCATTTTCACAATGGGTGTTTCTAGTTGAAATATAAGATAGTTTACCAAATTTGAAGACAATCTGATACAATATGTGGTTTCTATAGCGGAAAACATCAAATCAGGGGCGAAATTTGTATGGGAGCTATATATAAATCTGAACCGATCTGACCCATTTTCATCATGGGCGTTTCTAGTTGAAATGTACGATAGTTTACCAAATTTGAAGACAATCTGATACAATATGTGGTTTCTATAGCGGAAAAAAATCAAATCGGGAGCGAAATTTGTATGGGATCTATATATAAATCTGAACCGATCTGGCCCATTTTACCACAGGTGTTTCTAGTTGAACTATAAGATGTTTTACCAATTTTGAAGAAAATCTGTTAAAATATGTGGTATCTAGAGTGAAAAGAGTCAAATCGGGAGTGAAATTCGTATGGGGGTTATATCTAAATCTGAACCGATTTTCTTCAAATTAAATAGCGTTCGTTCTTATCCCGAAAAACTTCGTTGTGCAAAGTTTCATTTGGTTCTGTCTTCAATTGCGACTGTACCGTGATTACAAGAATAGATGGACGGACGGACAGACAGACAGACAGACGGACATTCCTAAATCGATTCAAAAAGTGATTCTAAGTCGATCTGTATAATTAACAATGGGTCTATCTCTCTTCCTTTTGGGTGTTACAAACAAATGCACAAAGACATAATACTCTCGTGGAGTGTATAAACAGCAATAAGTACACCGCAACCAATCCTTCCTGAAGATAATAAATGTACTACAACAAATCTCAGAATCTAAAGCCGACTCTTTTAACCAAGTTTCAGTAAATGCAAGAGCAGTGAGATCAAAATCAAAGCTATCCACGAATAATAGATTCAATTTCGTGTTCAAGCCTCTTACATTCTGACACCCGATATGAAAAGAAATAATTAGCTATTTGGGACAGCAGCTGACATTAAAGGCAGACGAGCTAGCTCTATCTACAAATTCCTTAACAAATGCCCTAGGTGGCCAGAAGTCAGGGAACATTAATCTGTCAAAGATTTCCCTCGTCGTAATTATCTTAAGCGAAGCTCGACTTTGAGAAAATGACGACTTCAATTTAAATAATCTAAGGTAAAAATCACCCTCAATCTTGGATTTAATGAAGCTATTCAACTCACTGACACCCGATATAAAAAGAAGCGCGAGACGAAGACCATTTTCATCTCCGAGGCCATGGCCAATCGATCAGAAGTACCACTAGACCGATGTGGACGCACGTCTGTAACATACATAGGCGGAAGTGAAATCCCGCCTACCACACTTGTCTGTGGACACACACCTGTTGCTGCGGCAGGACGAGCGGGATTGTAGCCCTAGATGCTGGTCTGCGGACGATCTGTGATAGTCATTTGACAATCCCAACCCATCAAACGAAACAGCTGGAGCAGCAGGTTCAGCAACATTCGATTTCTTCACCGTTCTTTTGCCTTTCTGTCCCGAAACAACCAGTGATTTCGCAAACTTTTCTAATTCAATATTTTTGTACATATAAAATATCCCCGAATGTAGACTCACTTTCCTACACTTAGTGCAGTACCACCTAAGACCATTGTTGTCTCCGTAAAGAGCATACACAGTTCCTGCACTAATGCCGACACACTTATAATGCTACTGACTAGTGCAAAGCCAACACTCAATTGTGATCTCAATGTCAGAGACAATTTTACAATTAACGAATGAGCAAGACATATTCAGAACAAACACAAATAATTAGTATGAGCAAATGTAGGGAGATACTAATATTAAAAACGAATCAGTGGCAATACTGTCAGACTAGACAAACAAAAACGAAAATAATTTTAAAGCAAAGATAGAACACAGTGTTAATCATGTGGTTTCTAGAGCAGGAAAAGTCAAATCGGGAGTGAAATTTAGGAGGGAGCTATATCTAAATCTAAACCGATTTTCACATTAAATAGCGTTTGTCCTTGGGCCACAAAACTCACTTGTACCAATTTTTGTTAGGATCGGACAATAAATTGTGATTCTTATCGAATTTAAAATTACTAAAAGATTTTGTTATTAAATTTCCAAATTTTTATTGTAGTACACAATTAAAAGTTCATAAGATATTGGTTTATGATATCATAGTGACTCTTATCGACACTTTTTTTAAATTACTAAATGATTTTGTTATTAAATTTCCAAATTTTTATTGTAGTACACAATTAAAAGTTAATAAGATATTGGTGTAGTCAAATGTCAAGAAGTGGTATCGGTTAATTAAAATGAAACTTTTCCGAACACTTTTGGTGTCCATTAGCGAAATTAGCATCACAAAATCTTAAAATTGGTACATTTCGGTTAGTTTGTTTGTAAAAAATGTTTGTTTTGTGAAATTCAAGAAAGTGTCCACGATTTTTTATAATCGCGATAATTTTCGCGTTTTCATGATTTTACTGCAAAATTATCATTTCAGACGAGTTTAATTTTAAAGAAAGTCTAGAAGCTTTTAAAAAGTATATGTGCGAAACCTCTCTGGGGGGGGGGTTGAACCCCAAAACCCCTCCCCTGCGTACGACCCTGCTGTATGGAACCTATGTATAAATCTTAAGTTTTTAGAGCAGAAAAAGTCAAATCGGGAGTGATATTTGCATGCGAGCTATATATAAATCGGAACCGAGGTATTGTGCCAAATTTGATCAAAATCGAGAATTAATTAATAAAAGTCTGAACCGATGATGTTAGTTAACCTAAGGACTGAAGATGCCCCCTAATATTTAGACTATTTAATATTTTTTTTTAATTTCTGATTTAAATGCACTGGGAATTTGATGCGTACATTTTTCTTGTAGCTTGGAAGCACCAAAAAGTAAATAACATTTTTAGCGGGTCAAATGGGACAAAAAGGCACAAAAATTATACCAATGATACGATAACAGATAGAACATGAAATTTGGAATGCACATCCCCCAATATTGTATATCAACCACTATACACAATATTGGGCCACAAAGCCATCAAAGGCGCAAGGCGGAACGAAGAAATACTGCGCAGTCGTTACCCTCGACGTGAAGAACGCCTTGAACTCCGGTAATTGGGCATATATACGGAACGTCCTCATACAAATTGAAACTCCAACGTATATCGTGTATAATAACAATATAACAGTCGGCGTTCCATAAGGATCAGTCCCGGAATATCATTTATGAATACTCTGGAATATAATGTATGACGATGTGTTGAGGCTACCCCTTCTAAACGGGGCGAATATTATAGGCTTTGCGGATGATATTACCATAATCGCGATCGCGGTCACTAAACAAGTCCAGACAAGACCGAATCCGTTCACATTACAAGTCGGCAGAGAACGGAATACATGAATCGATTACACCACGAGGCGTCTCTGGTAAGGATGCTGCCCAATGTAGATGTTCCTAAACACTCCGAGCGCAAGCTATTAGTCACCACACAGTGGCCAAAATTCAATAACTATTGTTCTAGTAAACATTTTTTAAATTAGACAAGGACCCAAAGATTATTTGAGATATTTGAGATTTAAAATCGGGCAATCGAATATATTTTAGAAATTAGCCCAAAGTTGACTACTTTTCGATTTTAAAGAATGTATTTTTTTTTTGTTTTTATGTTTTTTAGCATTATTTTACGTATTTGTTCATAATGCGTTCAAAATTTTAATTTTTTCGTATTACAGGTTTTTACCTTCTTCAGAGTTTGAAAAAAGGAATTTCTTTGATAAACTGTTTTTCTCACATTTTAAGACATTTTGTTCTAATTTGTTTTATTAGAAATTGTGGTTTCCTAGCTTTATTATGGCGCCAAAACTGTGTTTGTGCCAAACAAAGTTTGCTTGTAATAAATATTTAAAAATATAATTTTTAACTGATTTTGCAAACAAGTATAATTAATACAGGTAAACTGAACTCATTCATGAGTATACATTGACGTGGCTTGAATGTTCGTTTACATGAATATCAATTAAATTCACTTTAATGAACCTAAAATTAGGTCACATTTGATGTAATTTTGTAATTCTAGATTCTTTATCTATTACTTTTTAAAAAATTTACGGTGACATGTTAAAATTATACACTGTTAATTCGATAACTTAATTTTTCGGTTTCTTTTCAGTATAAACACGCTGTTCAGAATTCTTGTGATTCTCGTTGGAGATTCTGTAATTATTTTGTCTATGTCTTGTGCCTTTCTATATTTTCTGTCCGATTTGTGTATTAACGCATTCCTCATTCTTCTTCATTAATCTTTTTTCTACAATTGCATCGTTCGCTCATTTCTTCAAATAAGTTTGATAGTCATCCAACATTTGTGATTATTTTATTTACGCTTTCTACTTCATGAACAATCATTAGTTCATCTTGAATAAAATGAGTTTGTAAACAAACTTCAAACAACGTGCATGTTCACTCCTGAATTAATTGCAAACCAAGTATGTGCAGTTTGCAGAATTAATTTGATTTGTCTGCAAAATCAGGCATTCAGGAATGTCACAGAGTACAATTTTGTATGAATTTGAAAAACGTATTTAGCTTCTCTAAAAACGTAAAACGAAAAAATCATTTTGAAACCAATCTTAAAGTCTGACATGAAATTGATATTTTAAGTAACTTAAACTCCAATTTTTTGGAATTCTGTCCAAATTAATTATGAATATTGTTTTTATTAAAAAAATATTTCATATATGCATTGAGTATGATATTTTTTATTTTTTTAATCGTATGGGCTAGAGACAGTGGCCTGGGCATTAATCCTAGGAAAACTGAGCTAGTCCTATTTACAAGGAGATATAACATAGAACCATTTAGGAAGCCAATCCTTGAATTGGAATAGGAACACTGAGGAAAGGTATAAAAAAGGCAATAGGCAAGAGCTGGGGTCTGAAACCAAAACTTGTAGACTGGATCTACCGATCGGTTGTTAGACCCATTACTACTTAGACTCCGGGCAAAATTAATGAAAACGCAAAGGCTAGCAGGACTGAGCATTACGGGAGCCATAAAAAGCACTCCACAAGCAGCAATGGATGTAATTCTGCATCACCCATCTCTGGACCACTTTACAGAGATGATTGCTGTCAGGAGCGCTATAAGACTCAAAGAATCAGGATGCTGGAATAATAGACCATATGGTCACGCAAGGATAGTTCAAGGAGGAATACTGGGTGTTCACGAATCGGTCATCAATGGAGGTACAGACTACATGGTGCCGGTTCTGGACTTTTCACCCTTACCACAGATGATTATACCAAAGAGATCAGACTGGGACAATGGCGAGCCCTTCGAAGGGCTTTCGGTCTATACTGATGGCTCAAAGATGGAACAAGGCACAGGTGCGGGATTCTATATTGAATCACTACAGTAGTGTTTTCCAAGCAGAATTACTGGCAATTGAGACGGCAGCAAGATTTCTATCGAGTGAGAACATTCCGGTGAACACGGATATAAACTTCTACATAGATAGTCAGGCAGCAATGAAATCAATCATGTCACACACTGTCAAATCCAGGCTTGTGCTTGTCTATGCGGAACAAGGATGTAACCGCATAGACAGTTGACGGCTAACAAAGAAAGAGAGCAAACTATTAGATCAAACTACTGTCAGTCAAAACATATAAGGGATGGACGCCATACAATTTCTGCAACCATGTCTTTTTAACCTTTTTTACCTCTAGAAGCCAAACGGGCACGTACGGGCAGCTAAAATTTTTGAATTATGTAAAGAAATAATCAATGAACAGGTTTTGAAAATATGGCAAATATAGAAAATATAGATTTTTTTTATTTTCCGTCAATGTTGAAAAATAGTGAAAAAACGGATAGTTTTTAAATAGTGATTTACCAGGAGAAACACAAAGCAAACAGTTAATTTTTTATCATTATACATTTAATAAATACATCAATCAATACAAACAAAAAATAAGGCGATTCGTTACCTATTTTTCGTGATATTACACCTGAAATCGCAACAAATTCACTAAAAATTGTGTGTTTTTTTAAACCGAAAGTCGGTCAACTTTGAACGGCTATATCTTCTAAACTAAAAATGTGATATTATTAAGAGTGGCAGATTTGAAATCGTTGAAAAGTTTCCTATAACATGGGTTTATTCAAAACTTCGTCGGCGCTCATGAAAATTTTGATTTTTGCAACCTCGTTTGCTCTACGGGCGCTACTGTGCGCCGATCTGTATAATAAACGATGGGTGTAAATCGTTTCTTTTTGGGTGTTACAAACAAATGCAAAAAGACATTATACCCTAGTGGAGGGTATAAATATAATATAGTAGTACATATCTGCATAGCGAAGATTCACAGCAGAAGATATCGCATATAGTGTCAAAAATACTGAATATATCTATCAAAGATTCCACAGAATTTTTTCCAATGTTATTTATTAAAAAACCGAACTTATTTCCAACGTTGTTATAGAAGGTGTGTTTTTCCTAACGTGTACACGTTAACATACATATTAGGAATTTGAAGAGATATAAATTAACATGTACGTTAGCATTTTTGCGATTTAATACAAATTAAGTACACCTTTTATATAGCATATAGAATATATCATATATAGTATATAACATTTATCATACACATAGAGTAATAATGATGATGTTTTTGTTTTCCAGAAATGGCTTCCAGCAAGAATACCTACACAGAAAGTAGAAGCAGACGAAAGAGAAAACGAAACGATTGCAGACGATCTACAACTCAGCAGCAATACCACACGCAGCACCAACAACCCTCTCTGTCCACAAGTTGTTCAAGGACATCATCTATTTTAAATCCAAATGTACCCACTTGCTATGCGAGTGTACCGCACTACCGTAAAGAGCCTTTGGGCAAAGGCTCCGATTTTACAATATCATGTATGTATTCTTCACCTACTATGCGTCACTTCTCCACTGCTTTGATATGTTGGATAACGGCATATCGAATATTGACAATCTGCTTGCTAATTGGCATTCTAAGTCCATCGTTTGTGATGTGTGTGGATCCAAAATTTGATCCGTCCACACGTATGCGCCTTGTCTTAGTACCCGCCGATGCACAAGTGGGCTCTGTCATATACAGACTACGTGCCACAGACGAAGAGTTCGACTATCCTCTTACATTTGAGTTTGTAGGCGACGCCTCATCGTCTACGGTCAAGATTGAGTCGCTTCCATGCACAAAGTACAATTCAGTATGTCAGGCAAATGTAATGCTGCAACGTCGTTTGGAGCCCGGTCGTTACTATGACTTTCAAGTATCAGTCAAGGATACAAAGGGGGGCATGGCCACACAACTGTGTTCAATAACAGCCACCAACTTTACAACACCACATGACCTCATCTTCCCTCACAAGCCAGGCATCATTATGATCCCAGAGGTAAGTAATTTTCTTCATAACCAAACATTTAACCTGAAATCTTTGCAACAATAACGGAATGTGGTAGATGTTTGTTTATCACTGATTCAGTCTGTGAATAAGTTTATTTAGATTTTCATTTCCTGTGGGTAATTTGAACAAAAATGTATGTAGTTTTGAATATTCCTCCACTCCGACTTTCATGAAATGTGGTACATACATTAGTCATAGGTTGCACGTGGTTCGAGTTTTACGGTGGTCCAAAATTGTTTGCGTAGCCTGTAGCCATTATACTATCTCGGGGTTCAAATATATTCGAGAAAATACCATCATCTGGCTACATTGTCCGTCCGTCTATTTTTGATTGTCCATTAAGTCAGTCCGGTTCCCATACTTCAGCAATTCCAATACTTACCTAATCTACAACACCATATATCGACTTTCTGTGAATTTCTACTCAAACATTTTTGAAATAACAATTGTCTTCGTGACCATCATTATTTCCATTTAGGATGGGGGTATATTCACTTTGTCATTCCGTTTGTAACACCTTGAAATATTCAACGGAGACCCCATAAAGTATATATATTCTGGGTCGTGGTATGGGTGACGAAGTTAGGTTATTATTATATCGACAGATAATTAGGGTTATGCCTTTCCAGTCTGGTATTGGATCTCTTCCAGCCAAATGGAAAGACTAAGGAGATGGGAAAGGACGATTTTAGTTTCCTGTCTGGGACTTAAGCGAGTCATGGGCTCCGATGGTATCCCTAGGAGACCATCCTGCCGGAAGATTTACGGTTCTATCGATTTTGATAGAATCGATGTCGTTCTTGTCCGGAATGCTCTGAACTTCTATGGAAGGGCTGAGTTTCTGGACAACAGACTGATTAGGGGTTGTCTTGAGATGACCGACAGTGCGGAAATGCAACTCAGTAATGAGTTCCTTCCACCTGCTGGGCTACTGACTCTCGATTCCGAGGGACTTCTTTACCGGGCGGACAAACTCTTGTTCTACCACAGACGGTTTAAGACCTTGGACATTGACGACACGGTATACAATACCAATCAATAATTTGTATATAATAGTTTTTAAGTAGTTTGTAAGCATTTAGTGTAAGTGTTAGTATAAGAAACAAAGTGTAAAAGCTCTTCCTTTTTATATAATTCTATTTTTTAAGGAAAAACATGTTAATGTAAAAAAATTAAAGAATGCCATGTTAGCAGCAAGCTGCGACATAACTTTAGTATAAATGGCATTGTCCTTGAAAGATACTATAGTATGCTAGGATGTAAATTACCACTGTTAGATTTAAGATATTTTATATTGTGTAAGGCTGAAATGAATTTAATAAAACCCAAATCGTTTGCAAAAAAATCTGGGTCGTGGTAAAATTCTAAGACGTCTGTCCGTCTGTCTGTCTGTTGAAAGCACGATAGAGGCGGAACGAAATGGGCTAGGAGGTTCAAATTATCCCTAAATGTGTCTTATGGTTGCAGATCGGTTGGATTGAAAGTGGGCGAAATCGGCCCAGAGGGAAAAATTTTTCCCTAACAAGGAGTGAAAATACCCCTACTATTTTGACTATTTAAGCATTTTTTTTAAATTTCCGATTTTTATACACATGAAATCTGTTTCGTACCTTTCTCTAGTAAAGTGTAATCATCAAAAAGTACAAAAACTGATTTAGCGGGTGAAATGGGACAAAAGGGATAAAAATGGTACCAATGATACGACAACAACTAAAAACATGAAATTCGGTGTGTACGTCCCTATAATTACGTAGACACGTAAAGTAGAGAGATTTTTCGAAATTTGTACTTTTAATGGATACAAATGGAAAAGAGGCTCCCTCATGTTCACATTTTGATTCAAATTGCAGTATTATATATATATTAGTAGACTAATATTATAATAATGAAGCAATAAACTTTATTTTAAACAGTGCGCATAATTATGCCTTATAGTTTGAAATAGTATACAAATATAGTAATGCGCATATCACAATTTTCAAAATATGTTACTTCACTTCTTTATAAAGTCAACAGCCTCTAATCTATCGGTAATGCTATGGAATGCACTCCGTGGTGGAGGGTATATAATATTCGGCCCGGTCGAACTTAACGCCTTCTTACTTGTATATTATTCACATAGAAAAAAGAAACTTAGAACAACATTCTTATTTACTAACTATTTATATACATACTCTATATACATACATTTCATTAATTTATATAATTTCTAATATTTTTTATTTCTTTTATATTATAAAATTGTTGTTATTATCATTCTTTTTTGTATTATTATTATTCTCTTGTTGTTATTCAGATCATAGGTTCCTTTTAGTGAATGGTAATCGAGGACAAGAATCGATTCTCGTTTCCCGATCAAAAATTTTTGAATACGATTCTTAGAATCGAAGAATCGGACCTGAGAATCGATTCTTAATCGTAATCGGTAGAAATGTTTAACCATAAATCTCGAGAGGTATAATTTTAACTAACTAGTACAGAAAATGCCCACAATAACAAAGTTAGGGTACTTAAGAACGATATACACGCTGTCCAAATGTTTTGATAGTCTCTCCCTACAAGCGAGAGTGGACTTTAAATTTATTTAAATTTGCATAAAAATATCTCTAATCCATGGTGGAGAGTATATAAGAATCACCATGACCGAACTTTACGCCTTTTTAATAGTTTTACACTAAGGTGCTCTTCCTTAATCGACTATTCTGAATAATATATAATATATATAGTTTTTGGAAAACGTTTTTCTTATAGATTTTTTCCGATCTATTGAATGATACTATCGCAAAAATATAAAATTTACTTTTGGGAATTAAAAATAAATTTAATATTTCGAAATCTGCGGATATTTTGATATTTAATATTTTTAGAAGAAAGTTGTCTATAAGTTTATCAAATTTCAAACTATTGCTTTTCTTCGTTTTTGAGATATTGTATTTTAAAGTTAGTTACTCATTTTTTTCGCCTAGACTATGTTTTGACATTTGTTACTTATATTGAAGTCTTTTAAGTACTGATGAATTCGATCAAGTTTTGTGTAATATTTCATCAAAACTAACACTTTCTAATTAACACTAACATGAAAACAACTATAAAAAGTTGTTCTAATGATAGTTTCATTAGTCAAATGCGATTTTAGCGACGATTGATGTGGTATGAAAATATCAGATTTTCTCGAAGATCTTGATATTAAAATGTAAATGATAACCAAAAGTTCAGGAAATTGTATTGTTGGTAGTGAGCAATGATAAAGAAAAAATCGACTGAACTAATTCACCGTATTTTCAGTATATGTTAGATTTTTTATTGGTGTTACTAACAATTCGTGTTTATCTAACATATAATACTTTATTTCACGAAATATAAATAATAATAATAATAGAAAACTATCTTGGTTTACGTGGCCGCTCTCTCCATTTTGAATAAAACTTTCTACATGGATCAATTCTGCTTTCTTTACTTTTTATCCGTTTTTAGTACACTACCGACAGTGCTACTTTAAGCATTTTCTAAGCTCAGCTTTCTTAAATTGCTTTTGTTCGTGTTCTTTTCTTATTATTATTATTCATGAGTGCTTTGTTCTGTTGCATCATCCTTTGAAGAACTTTTCGAAATTTTCTTTAACGCAGATGTTGTTAGATGAGGTTAATATTTTTAACAATATTTTATTTTATTATATATTATTTGATTTTTGCACAGCGGCAATTATTTTTTAAAAAAAATGTTCATTTATCATCAAAAACTAACCTCATTTTTATCAGAGAAAGAAACACGCTATTTGTATTTTTCTCTCCATAAAAAAGAGAGAAGATTCGTAAGAATATTAAAAAGAAACCTCAAAAACTTCAGACGAAGACAAGGTTGATTTAAATAATAGTGATTTGTTTATAATATGAAGTTATTTAAATTATGTATCCATGCTACCTAACAAAACATACGTTTCTCAGTATATTCGAGTAAGAAAAATATTTTTAATTTAATCCCAACTGCAAAGCCGTGGTGAAATCCTTTCTTGTGATACCAAGATAATTTAAATCTGAAGCCACGTTCCCAAGTTATACTATCATTGACGAAGCTCTCTCTTCGCATGCACTCCCAAGTGCATTGATTTTCGACCACTGTAAAACTACCTACAACTTTGCTCTAAGACTAAGAACTAGTAGAATGCATGTGCCAAATTTCACCAAAATCCATACCGTGTCTAAATTTTGTGGAAACGTTTAAATTATCCTGACATGAAACTTTCATTGAAAAGTGTTCAGTGTCAAAAGGTGTAACATCAAAACACTGTATTAAATCATTTTCTGTCACAATGTTTCAGATTTTAGCATTCTGTAGAATATCAAGTACAAAATTATATATAAACTCTTGAAAGTTATTAAGAAAATGAATTGTGATAGAAAAATATTCTGTATTTCCTAAAGTAAGTTTCATTCAATTTGAAAAAAGGTTCGTTTAATTTAGAAACATTTTCATTTCATCTGTAAAGCTTTAATTTTATTTGAAAAAGGTTTCATTTAATCTGAAAATGCTATATATGTTAACACGTTATGAGAAAAGCACACCTTACATTTCTTTATTTTCCTTAAGAACTCGCCATAGTTATGGCTATACAGGGAAGTTAAAAAATTATATTTTGAATAACGTAGCATTTTCCTTTCCTAATTAAACAATTTAAGTGTGCTGTTTAAAATGAGGTCTCACTAGCAAAACCGAAAAACAATAACGAGCTTTGGTACGTAATTATTGAGACATGGACAAAAATACCGCATGAAAGATGCAAAGTCCTAGTCGACACCTTGAAACGACCTTATGCAGCAGTAATAAGCTATAAAGACAGTACAACTAAGTATTCAAGGAAATATAGTTATTTATGTTATTATTCAAAAAAAGTTTTCAATTAAATTAAATTAAAAATATTTTTAGTTTTTATTAGCGCTGCTATTTATACCCTACACCACAGGGTATAATGACTACTTGTTTTTGAATTCCTTCCTTACTTGTTTTTGAATTGTCTCGTTTTTGACATAAATGGTTCTAAAGGCTTAATCTCTAAATTACAAAAACTTGATTTTTTATTTAAAGCCAGATTAAGAATAGCGCAATACTCCCTTTCAATCCCAGTAAAAAATTTTAGGTTTTTCAAAGTAAAACTAATATTTTTCTTTGTCTACATTTTTATCTCTTCGCTGCTATTTTTTGACCGCAACTGTATATACTTTATGGGGTCTCTGATCAATATTTCGAGGTGTTACAAACGGAATTACAAAATTAATATTTTTTACTGTACCAACACGCATGTCCATTGCATTGTCTTGGTAAAAGTTGGAAGGAGGAAAGAGGGAGAAGTATTTGTTGACATCTGTTTTGAATCTCTGGATGTGGATTGGCGGGAAAGATATTTGCCGGACGTCGATTCTACATACGAGTTGTACGAGCAAAGAACGAATTTAATCTAACGAACGTCCTTGCGTCCGGTATGTGATCACGAATATCCGAGGAACAAACACCATAAATCGATAAAACGGCGACACACATCCCACATTAAGACGATGATCAAGAGTGATTGGATATTCTACTGTCACCTATCAACACCATCGTCCTCACCGAACACGATCAAGTATCTCCAATGAAGATCTTGGAGCACCCGACATGAGCCCTCTGGAACTCCTGCGGTTAACCTATGCTCGTCGGATGAGAACCCATCTAGGACAATACGTATATATTCCTACAGAAGCCATACTGTCGATCATTATGTAAGTCATTGGTCTCTACATACCTCACAAGATGGTGGTTAACTATACTCTCCATAACCTTCGAGAGGACAGAACAAATCGCAAATGGGGGGGCAATTAGCAGGATTATTAGCCTCACCTTTTTTAGGGATGGACTGGATATTCTCAACCTTCCAACGCGCTGGGAAGACCCCTGCACGGTATGCAAGGTTAAAAAGATTGCGAATTGGACGGGCAAGCGTCGAAGAGCACTTTCATAGGACAAGTGCAGAAATCTCCGGGCCCGGAGATTTATTTACGTCAAGATTTGCGAGAACCCTTTTAACTCCACCTGTTCGAAAAAATATCCGGCATGAAACTAGATAACGGGGAGTGGTTGATTGCTTTCAGGCAAGCACGAGTTAGTGAATATCTGGTCATCTTTAACAAGAGTTGGGATTGATGAGGAGTTATCCTTTACTCTTGTTACAAATTACCAAAAGCTCTTACTTCCCCTGAGAGAAGAAAGAACATTGGCACGAAGACGTTGTTCTTACATTTGCGTAGCAGATCAGTACTGGCATTTTTATTCAAATGCCATTTTCTGAACGCTTCCTCTTGGATCTACCAGCAGACCTGCATGTCTGGTTAAACCAACTTTTATTAGATGGGTTTTCCGACATATCTTTAGTTGAAATAAATGACTTCATTCCAATCAAGATAATATTTTCGAGTATTCGATTAGTTCAGCCGCAGCATTTATATCACTGTTTAGAAAGCAAAGCTTAGAATTGAAATGCTGGAAAAAGTTGTTGAGTTCGGTCCAACGTGCCTTTTCGTAGATATAAATTGACCGTTTTGGGGCTGGGGTCGAAGCGACACGAAGAGCGGAAACAATACATTGATCCGAATTACCAAATGGTGCTAGAACATTAACTTCATACTTTTCAGAGTGTAAAGTTAAGAAAAGATCAGGAATATTCATGTGTTGCCCATGGACACACGGAATGTGAGTCGGTTGATTCACTAATTGCTTCAAATCATTATGCGCGGTAAAAAGCTCGGAGTATTGGCCCTCCGAAGTAGAGAGACTCGAATGGGCAAGGCAAGAGGAATTATGGACATTGAAATCACCAGTAACTACAATTTCACTGTCAGGACAATCCTATATTTTTTGTGATTGAATCGGCAAGAGCGTCGAAGCCATTTAGGGATGCCTCGCTTTCCGAGTTTGGACTTCTATACGCAAATCCGAAATGCACTACTTGCTTTCCACTCCTGAATTTAACCCAAAGGGAGTTAAATTCTGGATTTTGTGGGCTCAAATGTTGCTGGCTCTGGAACACTATGTCGTTTCGTACATAAACCACAAGACCTCTGTGGGGAATAAAAAGCCGCCTAGAAGGAATTGAAAGAAAAATGCGTCATTATGAAAACTTCTCTGCCCCTACAGTAAGGTAATAAACGGATACATTAAAAAGGGTTACGTTAGAAAAGTGCCGCCTGGGTATATCTGCCTGATATCAGAAAGAAAGTGGTATTTACAACATTTTGACGTGATAAATCCCAATAAAAAAAGAAAAGGTTGAGATTAGTTTTCGATACCGCCGAAAAAGTGAATTCAACGTTGTTGAAAACGTTTCTAAAACGACCTCAATGTATTTCATCTGTGCCAGTCACTACGTGAACGAATTTGTAGATAGTTTTGATTCGATTGAAGAAGCCGTTGAAAATTCGAAGGAAGTTACGAAAATTCATAAAAATGGTGGATTTGAACTCTGAGGGTTCACATCGAACTCAAATGAAGTCATTCTGGCTCTAGATGGCGCCTCATCGCCGAAGGTAATTCCAGCCAATGATTGTTCGGAAATGGTGTTATGTTAAGGTCTACAAAGAGTCAAGATAATGTCAATATTTGAGCCTTTAGGAATTTTAAGTCATTTTATCGTCGGAGGAAAGTTTGTATTACGCAGTATTTAGAGACGTGACGTCAGATGGGACTAGCCGATACCTGATGATATCAATGTAACGTGAGAGCGATGGCGCTTACAACCGAAAAATATTTATAATTTTCGTTTACCACGATTTTACTGCCTTCCTGTGCCGCAATTCTGTAACGACAACTTTCGGTAGTTACGTTGTCAAAATTCGTTAGTTTACTACAATTGTCGTTAAAAGTGATTCCGTAACATTTTCTTATCGATTTTTATCGTTAAAAAGAATCGTTAACTTACGAAAATTGTAGGTAGGCTAACTACAATAAAATTGCCGTAGTAAAATCGTACCGAATATCGTTAAGTATACAAACAGATGTTTTTTCTTTACATATTTTATTTCAGCGTTGTCAATTCCTATATAAAACATGACTAAAAGGTGATTTTTTTTTGGAGAAAATGTGTATTTTTAAAGAATTATCTCCATAAAGTAAAGTTTACGACACTGAAATTGGCCTGTTAATTATTGCGTCGATGAAGTCCATATGAATTTGAATCTCAACCAACGTAGTATTTTAAAATGGCACTTGTATACATAAGTGTGTTAATAGAAAATAATTTGAATCAAATACGTACACAAAAAAGAAGAATTTTTCGACAAATGGAAGATCCGTTTGATTTGTGTGAAAGTGAATTTGTGTTGCTGTTTTGTTTCCAACAGAATAACTCCCGAAAGACAGGTAATTCTAATTCTTTAATAATGATATGACAAATGCTAACATTATCATTCTCAAGGTTTTATCTGCAATTCTGTTTTATGCTACGGGATGTTTTTAGCGGTCTGTGGGAGTACAATGGGTAATTGCTCTCAGTCAGACTTCCATAAGCCGCTGTTTATATAGAACTACCGATGCCATAAATGACATTCTATTAGGAGAAAGGGTTAAATTTCCAACAACATGCGAAAGAAACTGTGCGAAGGAACAATTTATATCCCTTTGAAGGATGTGTAGGTGCAATTGATTGCACACACATTGCAATCATTGCTCCGAAAACCCACGAAGGGGCTTACGTTAACCACCACCGATATCACATTAAATGTGCGAATGGTATATATATGTACATACTTTTTGATTATTTCATATGTACAATATCATTTTACTTTAAAGATTTGTGATGCAAAACTTAAAATTTTAAATGTCAATGCAAAATTTACAGTAGCTAGACATGATGCATTTATTTGGAGTAGTAGCACCGTAAAGGACGTTAGGGAAAGGGCATTCAACAATGACGAGAGAAGAACGTTTTTAATTGGTATTACGAATATTTGCATGATTAAATATTATATTTATAAAAAACAATTTTAGGTGATTCGGGATACCCCCTAGAACCGTGACTAATGACTACGTTGCCTGGCGAAGTTCCCGCAACTCCAAGATTCATGTATAATGAAGCTCTATGCAAACCTCGTAATTGCATAGAAAGGGCTTTCGGCGTTTTGAAGTCAACTTGGAGAAGTCTTTCAAAACATAGGACATTACAACATACCCCAGCATTTTCTGGAAAAGTTGTGAATGATTGTACTACTCTCCATAATATAAGAATTCGGTATTTAAATGGCACAAATGTGCCTGAACCTAGTTTAAATGAAAATGTGAACATACAAGGAATGCAACATTTAGCAATAGCTCGCCGCCTTCAAAATCAAGTTATTGAACAATATTTTACATTATAATTTATACCGACAAAAAAAATAAAAAATAAAATTTTCGATGTATTTGATTTGAACTGGGATATTGTCCTGGCTCAAGACCATTTTGGATCTATATTGAATAGAATGCAAATTTATTTACAAATGGCATGGTGACATTTATTACTTGGCTGCAGGCTACCACGATCATGATTTCGATCATGTCAACAGTCTTTTCAAGTGGCTTCGCAGCGACTTTTCAAAAACCCGGCCTCTATAAGGAGATAATTCTCACAAACGAACGAGAAGCACAACTCACTTGCCGAATTTGCGTTTAAGAAATCGCACCAAGTAATAAAGCACACATGCTTACACATGAGATCTTACAAGCATCTCATTGAGTTGCAAATGTAAGTATGTGTATATGCAGGTATAGTTACCCAGCAATACTTCTGCCGTGCCAACGCTCATTTGTTTTAGTTTTTTCGTTTGTATTTTTTTGTCTGTAATCAATATTTGATTTGAACTGGGATATTGTCCCTCAAGACCATTTTGCATCTATAGTTAATAGAATACAAATTTATTCACAAATTTGTTAATTTATGGTGTGGAGAATCACAAAGTTTTTCATCCAGAATGTAAGTGTTGTCGATTTTGAATTGTATTTTCGCTCCTTGAATCACTCTGTGACACGGAAACATGCGACATACAGTTGACCGTGTGAAAAACATACATTCAAAAACACTCGATGTGATTTATTGATTGTCATGGCGAATGCGAGCCGAATTGGAAATTGGATTCGCTTAAAATCGAATGGCATATCGGTTGGAATTCTCGGAATGAGAACTTCCTCACCTTTGAACTTTTCTTTTAGTATTTTTGCGTGATTTTTCATGAGTTTTGTGACCGCTAAACTCATTGCGCTGACCTTCATCAATAATATCTGCTCCAAATGAAGTCATTTTAAAGTCTCCGTTATATTTCTGAGCAGGAAATGAAGTAATTCTGGTCTTTCGCCATGAAGAAAAGAATGCAATGGCTCTGGTGGTAAAGACAACGGTGGTGAACTTCAGTGAACTTCAATGCACCTTAAGCATCATGAATAATCTATCATGAAGATGACATCGTAAAATCACTCCATACAATTCGTGGAATTTTCTTGGGTATTCTTCTTGTTTGGCCGGCGACCAATCCGAATTGGTGCGAATCATCGAAATCGGTCCATGCGTTCTTGAGTTATAAGCGTAGTAACTAACGCCACTCTCTTATATATATATATTAGCTGACCCAACAGAAATTTTCCTGTACATATTTCAATTAGATTCTTTTGATCGTCGTGTGAATTTTTGAAAAGCTATTTCAAATGTTTAAGCAAACCTGGAATGAGAAAAATGTTATTCTCACTGATTATTGTATCGATCAACGTTTGCTGCCATATACATTCAATTTAATGATACGATCTAATTAAGATTACGCCAATGGAAGTGTCTGCACGTTCGCTTAAGTGTTTAGTATTTGAGCATTCTGTAAGCGTTTGGTAAGAAATCACCAAAAATCATTTGGATTTTTATGCAAATTATATATTTTTTCTTTGCGTTTTTAATATATGCAACATCTGCTAACATAACGTTCAATTATAACCATCCTCTCAAAATATATTCGGTCTAATTTCTCCAAAAACTTTATGTTATTGCACCACCATGATCACCGGCACAGTTCTTCGACAGTTTGCACGTTGGAATTTCTTTAATATGCGTATTCAACGGAAATTAGATTGCTGAATGAGCTGTTCGACCTTTTTCAACAATTTAGCTGTAATTTCAGATGAAGCCGTAAATTTAAATTCTGCGAAAGAATCGTGGCCAAAATCTACACGATCAAAATAGTCTCATGATTCCAACATGATCGTCCAGAGGATAATCACTACAATTCCATCGTTTACAACTTTCATGAGTGGCGTATGCGAATTGCCGATTGAACAGCGGAGTGTGCGGAGAAGCTTTTCTTCAATATTCTATTCGTTAATTTCCCCACTTCCCAGTGTCATTGCAAAATATAATCTGGTATTAACTGAAGATTCTGAGGCGATAATCTGAGATTGTTAACATAATTTTTCTTGAAACAGAATCCTCCAATTCAATGTGTTTCGCAGCCAATATAACATATTCGCTCAACGACACACGAATTGGAGCAACGTATTAGAACACAAACTGAAAAAGACTAAATATCAACCTTCGTAATATCAACATAATTTTTCTAGTACGAATGTCCATTAAATGTTATGAAAATACTTCAGATTGGACGGTCCACAACACATGATTCTGTTCGTCGGCTGGATATTGCCGTGATATCGCCAGTAATGTAAATCGAAAATCACCATCCAACAGAATCATTGAACCAACAGTCCTGCGAGCCGATCAAAACGTTTGAAAGGTTGCACGATGGAGTTTCGTTAATTTCCAAATTCAACCTGAGTGCATTTCGGCGGTCTTCAAAGAACGCAGCAGAATTCTCCTGATGAAGCAAACATCTCTTTAATTTTGCGAGCGAATTATTGCAAAAAAAAATAGTACTATTAAAAAGGATTTTCCAGTTTCACCGAGAACGTCCAAGAAGAAAATCACTATAATTCAATCGTTCATAAGCCACGTGTTCCGTACGCATCTCATTCTCGCAATGCATCGAATTCGCATTGTTTTTGCATTGCATTCCATCTCTTGATTAAATGCTTAGTGCATCGGATAGTGTGGTGCTGTCATTCCTATTTGGGATAATATTAATTGCAAGTCTTCATTCATTTTCATTGTGAATTTTCAGAAATGTCCTCTTTGTATTTGGTTCACGAATCGGTGAAAATAAATTAAATACGTGTAACTGGATTTCCCTGTTTATTTGGTGTCTGATTATGAACCAAATCAAAAGTGAATCAACAAAATATGTCGTTCCTATCGTCAGTTCTGACAAAAAGTGCATATATAGATTTTTTGCATTTTGCCCGAATTTTCTGAATTTATCTAAATTCCGAAAACTTTCGCAGAATCATAACGAACATAACGTAAAAGAATTTCGCATATCCATTGATTGAATTGAGACTTATGGCATTGAGTTCATTCAAAAATTCTATATCAAAAGGCACTTTCAGTTTTTTAAAAATATTCCTATTTTGCGGTCAACTATTCAAAAGTTTTTTGATCTTAAAACCCAGTTCGGACTACCATGAACAGTGTTAATGCCAAATATTCGTGGTCCATAACCGCAGGCCACCCTAATATTCTCCCGCCGAAACTTTGTCACAGCTTGGCTGTGTAGCGTCCACACATGCGCAAGTTCTAATAGTTTTGATTGTGTTCGTTATTCTCTAGTTCTAAATATGGCTACAATCCGTCCTATGTACTCTCTCCTTTCACTTTCTTCCTACAACATTGTAAAATAAAACTTCACTTGTTATCCGAAGCTCAACACAGCCTGTTTATCTTGGTAAGACTCCTGCCAAAAATTGTTCAAATTCCAATAAAGGAAGAAAACTTTCAATTCAAAATTCTAATTCCTTGGTGTTTTTTCTTTTATTTCCTATTTTCGGTGAACAATTTTTGTGAGAAAATATTCCCACGTCCCTGGTAATATTTTCTGACTCACAGCGTAACACCTACCAATTTCTCCAGGAAACAACAAACAACAAACCTTTGGCGTTTTCATTTTGGTCCTTCGAGCCGGATTTGTGCTACAGTTGTGAGGATTTTCAAAGCTCCAATCCATCAAATCAATTTCATCCTTCATCTAAATCATCCACGGAAATACAAGGTCAGTTTGTGTTTTGTTTATTTCTAAAAAGTGAAACGATAGTGCATTCATACGAGCTACCTTCTGTAGCGTTCAAAGTCCGATAGTTCATGAGTGTTTTGCCGACGGCAAATTGAAATTTTTCAAATTCAAAAATACCTGCACAGTGTTCTAGAAAGTTATTCGGGTATTTTTTATATGGTGATCGGTGTGAAATTGGTGGAGATTTTCGTTCTATTTTTTAACCATTAGTTTCGTGAAAAAGAAGATTAATATTCTCATTAGTTCTCGGTAATTTTGGAATTTTTTAACCAAATTATATCGTTTTCATTTTTTTGTTCGGTCGCGAAACAGTGTGTTTTTTCTTTTATTTATTCTTCTTCTTGCTGTCGCGTTGGTGGTGCATCGTAAAGAGATTGCTCTATTCCCTTTTTTTTCGTACAATCGCACACATACGACATACATTATTATTATCCACCAAGTATTCACAGCCATCCACATACGTATTAACATACATTTGCATGAGTACTAACATACATACATACATACAAACATTCATTGCCTACCTACATTGCTCTACATCATTCCGCTCCAGTCGTGACGTCGCTATAAGAGTGTGGCTTATTAAGAGAGTTTTAAGAGTAAGCCAGGTCGCTCTTTAATTCTCTTAAAAGGTACCCCTACAGTCCGGTCGAGTCGCGACTCAAGTGGTTGGTAACATATTTACGCTATTTGTTCAGATAGTGGAAATATATTCGGGGTTATCTCGGTAGTACTCCAACTCGACCTGTAGTGTACCCTACACTCGGTACAAGCCGATATTCAGATATTTTAAACTGGTTTTCTCATTTTTCTTCCGATTTTTTGGAAAAAAAGCTGGTTTTTCGTTTCACGGATATTTTTGTTTTCATTTAGCGACAAAATTGGATTTGCACCCTACAGTCCGTTAGAGTCGCCATATTAGAACAGTTGTAAAAAATCACTTTTTTTGTGATTTTCCTTTCTTTTTCGCACAAATTGTCCTTTCGTGAGTATTTCTTGATCTTGGGGAACATTTTCTGCATTTTTTTGCACCCTACGTTCTATCCTTTAGAACTATTTTTCTGATATATGAACTTTTTTCTGATATTTAGGGTTGATTTTTTAATATATAAGTATTTTATCTGATAGAAAATCTATTCTATTGAAATCTAGTTCAGATTCCAGTTGTTCCGCCTGTATTAAATATTAATACATCGTTTTCCAGCTCACACGTGGTCAGTTTTTCGTCTCATTATTAGGTTTTTTCCTAATTTCTTCGATTTCCGTCAGATTTTTCACATTCTTTCGCCCAAAATGTCTTTGGATTCGTTCATTCGTCTAGCTGATCGTCTCGTTGAATTTAATGCAGACATCAGCGATAACAAAGTTCCGCTATCTTCCTCTCATTTTATACGTGTTCATCAGGAGGAGTTAAAGTCCATCTGGTTAGGAATTAAGTCTTCATTCGACAAATATCTGCATGAGCGGGATAGTGAAGAAGACGATGGTGAGGAGGAGGTGGACGGGGAAGGGGGAGAAGCTTCAGAGCTGGAAACACTTCGTGCCAAGTACAAGAGTACATACGTTACGTACTGCAGTTGTCTGGCCAAGCTGACCCAGCTTTCGGAAGACTTTACAAATAGAGTGGTACAGAAAGAGTCTCCTGCCCATCGCCCCGTCCCTGCTTCTCAGCCTGAGTCTTCTGATAGTCATTCCAGCTATTCTTTCAATCTTCCGCCGTGTGATACCGAGATTTTCAAAGGCGATTACATGTCATGGCCCACATTTAGGGATATGTTTACTGCGGTTTACATAAACAATTCTCGCCTCAGTCCAGTTGAAAGCTTATTCCATTTAGCCCAGAAGACCCAGGGTGAAGCACGCGACATAGTCAAGATGAGTCCTTTGACAAATCAAGGTTTTCAGTTGGCGTGGAAAAACCTTTGCGATCGTTATGAAAATAGGAGAATCTTAGTTAATGGTCAGTTAAAGGTTCTTTTTAGTCTTAGCTCCATTTCCTCCGAATCCGGGCAAGCTATTAAGCAATTGCAGCGGGATATCAATTCGTGTATCTCAGCATTACAGTTGTACGATATTGATGTCAAAAGTTGGGATCCCCTATTTGTTTTCCTTTGTTCAAATCGACTTCCAGATTCAACTTTGACTTTGTGGGAGCAAGGCTTAGCTGACAAAACTTCAATTCCGAAGTGGTCAGACCTTGACTCCTTTCTCACAAATCGATATCGTACGTTGGAATCCGTTTCAGAAATTCGCAGCCAGTCTATGTCTATCGATCGCAAAGGAGTGTCATCTAGTCAGAATTCCAAAAATTCCAAGAAGATTAGTTCGTTTCGGAACAAAGTTTCAGGACCGAAATGTCCGTTATGTCCTAATGAGTCTCACATCATCCGAACGTGTCCTAAGTTTCTAGATATGGATATAAACGGACGGTATTCAGAAATTAAGAAGCTTGGGCTTTGTTTAAATTGTTTCTCAAAGACTCATGGCGTTAAGGGGTGTCCCAGCCATCGCTGTTTCGACTGCAACAAGCCGCACCACACTCTGCTGCATAGAGGTTCTGAAGATTCCCGTCGCAATAATTTGCCGGTGCGATCATCAAATACCAATTCTTCTCTAAATCCTAATTCCGCTCCTTTCTCTTCCAATCCAATACAGTCCACTAGTTCAGGTGCTGGAGTTATTCAGACGTGTTTTTCGACCAATTCTCGGGGTGTTCTGCTAGGGACGGCACTGGTGAATGTGTTACACCTAGGGTAACTTATCAGGCCCGTGCGCTTCTTGACTCAGGTTCAGAAGGAACTTTTATTTCGGAGAGATTGTTCAATGTTTTGAAGCTTCCTTTTAATCGCACGAGTGCTCGAATTTCCGGCCTGAACAATTCCGTGTCCGCAGTAGTTCAGAAAGAGTGCACGTTCGCGCTTGGCTCACGATTTGATCCGAATATTTCCTATTCAGTCGATGCGCTTGTGGTACCTCATTTGTCGGGCAATCTTCCATCGCACACCGTGTCTGCTGACTCCTTTTCAAGCCTTCCGCAAATTCAATTGGCAGACCCGCAATTCTACACTAGTTCGAAGATAGATATTCTTATCGGCGGGGACTTTCTACCATCGATAATGCTATCTGGTGTAAGACGCGAGGTTTGCGGTTCACTGATGGCCCAAGAAACAATTTTCGGATGGATTCTGACGGGTCCGACTTCACTTCGTTCCTCATCTCCACGGTCCACAGTTGTTTCGAATTTCTGCGAAATCTCTTTGGATAAAGAGATTTCTCGATTTTGGGAGGTGGAGAATCTTCCAAGGAAGAACTTTACGTCGGCTTCGGATAAATTCTGTGAGGAGTTGTTCGTTGCGACTACGAGGAGGAACGAAGATGGAAAATACATTGTTCATCTTCCCTTCAAAGAAGGATATCCTAACGATCTTCAAATAGGTCAATCCAGGATAAGTGCAATGGCGCAATTCCTTCGAAATGAAGTTCGCCTTTTGCGAAATCCTGATTTCAAGAGAGAGTGTGATCAAGTTGTTCAAGAATACGTTCAGTTGAAGCATATGTCCTCAGTCCAGCCTCCGAGTTTTAGCAAAAATCCTCTTCATTATTACTTGCCACACCATGCAGTTATAAAACCGGAGAGTACGACCACTAAAGTTCGAGTGGTCTTCAACGCTTCTTCTGCGACCTCCAACGGGTTAAGTCTTAACGACATTTTGCATACTGGCCCTGTTCTTCAAAATGACTTAACGGTTCTGATTCTGAAATGGAGGTTCTTTCGATTCGTGTTTAACGCCGACATCCAGAAGATGTATCGGCAAATATTGGTTCATTCCGATCATACTCCATTTCAAAGAATTCTATTCCGCAACCGCCCAGATGAGAATGTTCAAGATTTCGAGTTGAAGACAGTGACCTTTGGGGTCAATTGTGCTCCGTACCTAGCTATTCGTACTTTGCTCCAACTAGCTGATGATGTTCAGTCCAGCCATCCAATTGCCAGTAAAATCCTGCGCAACTCCATGTATGTGGACGATGCACTTGCTGGTGCACATTCAATTCCTATGGCAATTCACGCAAAAAATGAGCTAAAATCCGCTCTTGAATCAGCTGGTTTCTCATTGAGAAAATGGACAGCAAATTCAAAGGATATCCTAGCGGATCTTCCATCCGATCATTTGCTGTGTGAAGATTTCTTGAATTTCGATGACAGTAGCACAGCAAAAACGCTAGGAATTCGTTGGAATGCTCGTTCCGATTCATTTTATTTCACTACAAAGCCCTTCCCAGACTTCTGCAAAAATACAAAAAGGGAAGTTCTCTCCCAAATTTCGAAACTTTTTGATCCTGCAGGTTGGCTGTCGCCATGTATCGTCGTGGCCAAAGTTCTCATGCAGAAGATATGGTCTGAAGGCACGGGTTGGGATGAAGTCTTAAGTCCTGACACTCTTTCACAATGGAAGACGTTCCAATCCGATTATTCCACTCTTGACAACGTTCAGATTCCCAGGTGGATCAACTATGTTCCAAGTTCCGATATTCAATTCCATGGTTTCTGCGATGCTTCAGAGAAAGCATACGCAGCTGCTTTATACGTACGAATAGCTATAGGTAGTTCCGTTTCCACTCATCTGGTATATTCCAAAACAAGGGTTGCACCTATAAAGACACTATCCATTCCGAGGTTGGAATTATGTGGGGCGGTTCTTTTAGCAGAGATGATAGATACCTTGCTTCCAATGTTGGATATTTCGAAATATTCTCTTTTCTGCTGGACTGATTCCACCATTGTCCTTTCCTGGCTGTCCAAACCTCCGTGCTGTTGGATGACTTTCGTAGCCAACAGAGTGTCTAGTATCGTTCAGATGATTGATCCTTCGAAGTGGCGACATGTTCCATCCGAAACTAATCCTGCAGATCTCGCTAGTCGCGGACTTCTACCTCAGGATATAGTCAGAAACGATTTCTGGTGGTTTGGGCCTTCATGGCTCCAAGAACCAGCTGATCGTTGGCCTGATTCCAGTCTTGCTACAATTTCCGAGACTGATTTGGAACGTAAGTCCATAAAATCTCATTTTTCCTACTTCCGGAACTTTGAGGACATTCTTGAACGATTTTCTTCATTTCCTAGAGCGCTTCGGGTGGTCGCTTATGTGTATCGATTTTTCTATCGTACACATCCTAGATACCGTTCCAACTTCTCTAAAGAATCCACTTTGATCACGAGTGCTGAACTTACTATGGTCAGAGATGGATTAATTTCGATGAGTCAAAAGGCCTATTTTCCTAACGAGTACAACGTATTGTCATCCAAAAGTCCGATCCCTCCATCCAGTCCCATCTCCAACTTAAATCCTTTCTTGGACTCCGATGGTCTAATTCGCTCGTGTGGTCGTCTCGAATCATCTCCAGGCCTCTCGTACAGTGAGAGGCGCCCGATAATACTGCCATATAATTGTCAGTACTCCAGGCTCTTGATTCACTTCATTCACCAAATCACAATTCACGGTGGCAACCAACTTGTTCTTCGGATGGTACGATCTCAGTACTGGATTCCGAAAGTCAAGAACCTAGTAAAGACGACAATCAATAAATGTAAGACATGTATTCTATACAAGAAGCGTTGTCAGAAGCAGCTCATGGCTGCTCTTCCTCCTGAGAGAACAGAGTTCTCGCGTCCATTCACTCGTACTGGATTGGACTTTGCGGGACCTTTTGACATCAAAAGCTATAGCGGACGAGCCTGTCGTCTAACGAAGGGTTACGTCTGCGTTTTCGTATGCTTTTCAACAAAAGCGATACACCTAGAAGCGACTTCCGACTTATCCACATCCACATTCCTGGCAGCTTTCAATCGGTTCGTCTCTCGACGAGGATGCCCATTACATTTATATTCCGATAATGGTACAACTTTCGTCGGGGCGTCGAAAATTCTCGCGAGAGAGTTCCTTCAGACCTCACACGCTGCTGTAACTGCCAATTATTCACATTCCAACGTAAGCTGGCATTTCATTCCGCCAGGGGCGCCCCATATGGGTGGTCTATGGGAAGCTGGAGTAAAAAGCTTCAAAACCCATTTCCGTAAATTCGCTAGTTCCTTTAAATTCACATTCGAGGAATTTTCCACGCTCTTGACGCGAATTGAAGCTTGTCTTAATTCACGTCCTCTATCACCTATTTCTCAGGAGCCGACAGACTTTTCGGCCCTGACTCCGGGACATTTCTTAATCGGGTCTCCAATACTTACGCCAGTAGATCCTCGTGTGGAGGAAAGTCCTGCCTCCATTCTTAACAGATGGCAGAGACTTAAGGTGATTCATCAGAGTTTTTGTACCCGATGGAAAAACGAGTATCTGCGTGAGCTTCAAAAGCGTGTCAAGTGGCAAACTTCCGAAAAGAATATAGAAAAAAACACACTGGTAGTCGTGAAGGACGACAATCTTCCACCAAATTCTTGGCGTCTTGGCAGAATATCCAAGACGTATTTCGGTACCGATCACCGTGTTCGGGTTGCTGATGTGATAACTCAGAAGGGTACCATCACGCGGCCCATCACTAAACTCGTCGTTATTTCGTCCGAACACTAATTTCCTTCCAACGTTCCAACTATATTTCCTATTTCCTAATCTTCCTATAGAATACCATGCCCAAATCTTCAGCAAAGCGCCGTAACAACCGTAGTCGCCAAATCGGATTCCGGTCGCGTCCTTATGGGCCAAGCTCGTTCCAGTGCCGGGTCTGTAAAGGGAGGCACGCGCTGAAAGACTGCAAAAAGTTCATCGATATGAACATGTCCGACCGAATGGAAGCAGTCCGCCAGCACAAATATTGTGTAAATTGCTTGGCCCATGACCATTCACATGGAACCTGCTTCAGCGATGATGGATGTCACCACTGCCACAAGTTCCATCACACACTGCTCCATGTTGACCCGAAACTACGCGACCAGATTCTGCCACGGCATTCTAGGGCACGTTTCCGTTCACAGTCTCGTTCCCTCTCCCCTAGGCCTTCAACGTCAAAGGGCTCAGCATCTAGAGTCCAAAAGCCCTTGGCTACGGCACCATCAACGTCGAAGGCAACAACGCTGTCCGCCATAATAAGACAGAATAGTGTCATACTGCTCCCCACAGCCTTGGTTAAGATTGAGGGAAAGAAGGATAAGGCTGTGGCACGTTGCCTTCTCGACTCTGGGTCGCCCTTTAGCCGTATTTCCAAGAAAATGGTCGAAAAGTTGGATTTACTAACGCTGACCCTGAAGGACGAGACCTTATGCCCCCTGACCCTTTGTTCCAGGTTCGACGCCAATACCAAAATCGAAGGCATCTTCCGTGTGGACAACCGCATTGCCCTGAAAACCCCTACGGAGTCCTTGCCGGAAACTTTTAAAGGCAATTTTCCGCACTTATTTTACGCAGACCCTAAATTCTACGCGTCTTCACAGGTGGACATCATAGTTGGCGTCGATCTGTATCCACGCGTCATAACCGAAGGGGTGTACACGAAAACTGGGTTACCGACGGCACAGAGCACCATCTTCGGGTGGGCTATTTACGGCTCCTGCACACCATAAATCGCTTTAAAATTATTTCTCGTTTCTTTTAATAACAGTAATGAATTAATAAATTGAATTGCTACAAAATGCACTATCGTATTCTCATTCCACAAACAAAACACAAACTTTCTTTTTCAGCTACATCCAGTTCGTTCCAAAGTTCGTTTTCATACTCCAACACATGAATTCCATAGCGAAGTTCCTTTCGTACATCCGTTGGGGTTTGAACCATACCTTTGGATCTTCATGAATTTATTTACTTTAAGTTATTAATTAATTTCATTCATTACTTTCCTAATTTCTATTATTCATTCATATTCTTTCTTGTATTCATATTGCTTCCTAATTTGTAACATACCATGTAATACAGATTTCTTTGTACGACAGGAGCAAGTATGTACGACGAGACTTTGTAGCGACTTTCATTGCAGCGGCACTGCAAGGCGGGCGGTGATGTTAATGCCAAATATTCGTGGTCCATAACCGCAGGCCACCCTAATATTCTCCCGCCGAAACTTTGTCACAGCTTGGCTGTGTAGCGTCCACACATGCGCAAGTTCTAATAGTTTTGATTGTGTTCGTTATTCTCTAGTTCTAAATATGGCTACAATCCGTCCTATGTACTCTCTCCTTTCACTTTCTTCCTACAACATTGTAAAATAAAACTTCACTTGTTATCCGAAGCTCAACACAGCCTGTTTATCTTGGTAAGACTCCTGCCAAAAATTGTTCAAATTCCAATAAAGGAAGAAAACTTTCAATTCAAAATTCTAATTCCTTGGTGTTTTTTCTTTTATTTCCTATTTTCGGTGAACAATTTTTGTGAGAAAATATTCCCACGTCCCTGGTAATATTTTCTGACTCACAGCGTAACACCTACCAATTTCTCCAGGAAACAACAAACAACAAACCTTTGGCGTTTTCAAACAGTTTGTAACAAAGATCAGCCAAGTTCTCAAGTGATGTGATTACCAACGAGCATCATTTAATTTTTATTATATAGATTATAATAATATATACTTACAAATTTTTTCCATATTTAATACTCAAAAAAATTGTTTGAAAAGTGTTTACTAATCCATTTTTTACATTCTCATATTTGCACCGTTATTCGTCGTTAACTTGCAAAAACATATGTTATCGAAAAAAGTCGTTAACTAAAAATTAGAGAATAGCTATTTCGCTAAAACAACCGACAGTTATCGTTTATTAACAATAACGACAATATCGTTAGAAAAGTTACAGAATTGCGGTACTGGTAAGATTAATCAAATACAATTACATATTCGTCGACGCAAGTGAAGCAGAGATTTGTATCTGTATAGACAAATCTCCAATAGGCATTATTAATGTAAGTTTTTTGTGCTCAAAGACCAAATGTGCCCATTTAAAGAGGGTCTCATGGAATTGCAAGCTGCCGTACTCGGAACGTGAATAAAACAAAATGCCTTAAACGAGCACAAAATAATACCTGAGTCTACAGTATTAAGGAGTGATTCAAAAACCGTATTAAAATGGATTTCGAGTAGTCATAGAAATTGTAGACAATATGTAGCATATAGAATAGCGGAAATTTTAGAGTCTACCGAAGCAAATAATTGGATATGGATTTCAACAAAGGACAATATAGCCCACGACGCAACTAGAAACTATAACAACATCGATTTTTCAGTGTCATCACTATGGTTATCTGGTCCAAATTTCCTGAAACCAAATGCATAAGAATGGCCTTATTTTAACGCCGAAGATCATCTGTTTGAGGAAGAAGATGAAGAAGAAATTCGCCCGAAGATCTCACTTGAACGTTTTTCTGTTTTTATACCCTACACCACTTCGTGGTCTAGGGTATTATAAGTTAGTTTCGCGCCAAATGTTTGTAACACCAAGAAATAATCGAGCTAGACCCACCTTTAAGTATACCGATCGGCTTAGAATCACCAGCTGAGTCGATTTAACGATGTCTGTCCGTCCGTCTGTCCGTCTGCTGTCCATCTAAGCTTGTTCGCACTCTACAGGTCGCAATTGTTGTCCGATTGTCATGAAACTTGGCAGAATTTATTTTTTCTGGCCAAGGACCATCGGTGTTGAATTTGGAGGAAATAGGTTCAGATTTAGATATAGCTCCCATACAAATGTCGCTCCCGATTTGACATTTTCCACTTTAGAAACCACATATTGTACCCGATTTTCTTTACATTTGGTACAACATCTTATAATCCAACTAGAAATAGCTATGCTGAAATTGGGTAAGATCGGTTCAGATTTAGATATTGCCCCCATACAAATGTCGCTCCCTATTTCAGTTTTTCCGCTTTAGAAACCACATATTGTACACGATTTTCTTTAAAATTGGTACAACATCTTATAATCCAACTAGAAATACCTATGCAAAAATTGGGTAAGATCGGTTCAGATTTAGATATAGCCCCCATACAAATGTCGCTCCCGATTTGAGATTTTCCGCTCTAGAACGACATATTGTACCCGATTTTCTTTAAATTTTGCAGAACATCTTATAATCGAACTAGAAACACGTATGCAAAAATTGGGTAAGATCGGTTCAGATTTAGATATAGCCCCCATACAAATGTCGCTCCCGATTTGACATTTTCCGCTCTAGAAACGACATATTGTACCCGATTTTCTTTAAATTTTGCAGAACATCTTATAATCCAACTAGAAACACGTATGCAAAACATGGGTAAGATCGGTTCAGATTTAGATATAGCCCCAATACAAATGTCGCTCCCGAATGTTTTTTTGGCACAACATCTTATAATCTAACTAGAAACACCTATGCTGAAAGTGGGTATGATCGGTACAGATTTAGATATAGCCCACATACAAATGTCGCTCCGATTTGACGTTTTCCGCTCTAAAATCCACATATTGTACCCGTTTTTCTTTAAAATTGGCACAACATCTTATAATCCAACCTATGGTGAAAGTGGGTAAGATCGGTTCAGATTTAGATCATACAAATCTTGCTCCCGAATGTTTAACCGATTTTGGCCAAACTTTACATAGTGAAAGCGGGTCACATCGTTCCAGGTTTCAATATACCCTCATACAAATGTCCTTTCCGATTTAACATTTTTTGTCAAACACATACATTTACAGGATGCAAAAATCCTTCCCGATTTCACTGTTTTACCAAATTGAATTGTAATGAGATAGAAAGTCCGTCCGTCTTTAGCATTTCCTTACTTGTTTGTGAGATGGCCATATGTCCATACTTTGGTATAACGCAAATGGAGTCCCATTCTGACCTATTACAGCTCTAGAAACTACATCTTACATCGGATCTTCATCAAACTTTGCAGATCATGGTATTTTTCAACCAGGAATACCTACCGTGAATGAGAAATATATAGGCCCATGTTTTGGACCAGGCCCAAAATGTAGTTATAGGCCCCCTTTTGAAATGTCGGTCCGATTCATCCTATTACTACTGTATAATTTGTATTTGTCTGTCGGATAATTGGATCAATTACCATATTCGTTAAATATGACTAAAGATTAATTTATAGTATAATTTATATGAACTACATAAAATTGCTCCCATGAAATAAATGGGTTTAGTAATCAAAGCGAGGTACATTCGCAGGGAGTGGTGTAGGGTATTATATAGTCGGCCCTGCCCGACTTTAACCTTTGCTTACTTGTTTTTTCTTTCGATGTATTGTAAAAGGACAGCCAGTCCCGAAAACCAATAAGTTAGCCAGTTTGATGCCTTATATTGGTGAATATGAATTATTAAGAGTTTATGGTAGAATCGATGCAGCCAGCTGCCTACCATATAGTACGAAACGCCCTATTATTTTGCATAAAGACCACTACTTCACAAAAATTTTTTTTGACGACATGGTTTGTTAAGCAACGGTTAACGAAGCTCTGTAACTTGGTAACCAGAGTATCAGTTGTAAGTCAAGTTTGACAGGCATGTAATAACGAGGACATTACATTTGGTTTAGAGCGCCCCGGTAGTAGAGTTGGTAGCGTGCTCGGCTATCAGCGTGGGCGATGTGGGTTCGATTCCCACCAGAGGCTCTGGTCTGTCGCTGCAATAACTAGCTACAATGGTCTTAGTCACCCGGCTCAATCCTTGGACCCAAAATTAGAATATAAATTTACTTTGTATTGTAATCTTGTATATAATAAAAATGAAATGTTGTTCGTTGGTAATCGCATCACTTGAGAACGGCTGAACCGATTTGGCTGATCTTTGTTACAAATTGTTCATGGTAGTCCGAACTGGGTTTTAAGATCAAAACAATTTAATAGTTGACCGCAAAATAGGAATATTTTTAAAAAACTGAAAGTGCCTTTTTATATAGAATTTTTGAATAAACTCAATGCTATAAGTCTCAATTCAATCAATGGATATGCGAAAGTCTTTTACGTTATGTTCGTTATGATTCTGCGAAAGTTTTCGGAATTCAGATAAATTCAGAAAATTCGGGCAAAATGCAAAAAATCTATATATGCACTTTTTGTCAGAACTGACGATAGGAACGACATATTTTGTTGATTCACTTTTGATTTGGTTCATAATCAGACACCAAATAAACAGGGAAATCCAGTTACACGTATTTAATTTATTTTCACCGATTCGTGAACCAAATACAAAGAGGACATTTCTGAAAATTCACAATGAAAATGAATGAAGACTTGCAATTAATATTATCCCAAATAGGAATGACAGCACCACACTATCCGATGCACTAAGCATTTAATCAAGAGATGGAATGCAATGCAAAAACAATGCGAATTCGATGCATTGCGAGAATGAGATGCGTACGGAACACGTGGCTTATGAACGATTGAATTATAGTGATTTTCTTCTTGGACGTTCTCGGTGAAACTGGAAAATCCTTTTTAATAGTACTATTTTTTTTTGCAATAATTCGCTCGCAAAATTAAAGAGATGTTTGCTTCATCAGGAGAATTCTGCTGCGTTCTTTGAAGACCGCCGAAATGCACTCAGGTTGAATTTGGAAATTAACGAAACTCCATCGTGCAACCTTTCAAAGATCTGAGGTAGCCAACGTTTTGATCGGCTCGCAGGACTGTTGGTTCAATGATTCTGTTGGATGGTGATTTTCGATTTACATTACTGGCGATTTCACGGCAATATCCAGCCGACGAACAGAATCATGTGTTGTGGACCGTCCAATCTGAAGTATTTTCATAACATTTAATGGACATTCGTACTAGAAAAATTATGTTGATATTACGAAGGTTGATATTTAGTCTTTTTCAGTTTGTGTTCTAATACGTTGCTCCAATTCGTGTGTCGTTGAGCGAATATGTTATATTGGCTGCGAAACACATTGAATTGGAGGATTCTGTTTCAAGAAAAATTATGTTAACAATCTCAGATTATCGCCTCAGAATCTTCAGTTAATACCAGATTATATTTTGCAGTGACACTGGGAAGTGGGGAAATTAACGAATAGAATATTGAAGAAAAGCTTCTTAAAGGAAAGCACGAAGATGGAGATATTTTAAGAGCACACTCCGCTGTTCAATCGGCAATGCGCGTACGCCACTCATGAAAGTTTTGAACGATGGAATTGTAGTTTATTATCCTCTGGACGATCATGTTGGAATCATGAGACTATTTTGATCGTGTAGATTTTGGCTACGATTCTTTCGCAGAATTTAAATTTACGGCTTCATCTGAAATTGCAGCTAAATTGTTGAAAAAGGTCGAACAGCTCATTCAGCAATCTAATTTCCGTTGAATACGCATATTAAAGAAATTCCAACGTGCAAACTGTCGAAGAACTGTGCCGGTGATCATGGTGGTGCAATAACATAAAGTTTTTGGAGAAATTAGACCGAATATATTTTGAGAGGATGGTTATAATTGAACGTTATGTTAGCAGATGTTGCATATATTAAAAACGCAAAGAAAAAAATTGCATAAAAATCCAAATGATTTTTGGTGATTTCTTACCAAACGCTTCCAGAATGCTTAAATACGTCCTTTTTGTGGAAAACATCTCGACATTTAAATTAAGTACTATCAAACGTTTCGAGTTGCAGAACGACGAATCTGCACAATTATATTCAAAACACTTGCTTGAAGGTGTCAATGGCAAAATCGTCGCTGAAATGTCGACCTTCTGTGTTATATTCCCCGTAGATTTTTCTAGTTCACCGTATGAAAAATCAAACTCATGCGAAAAGTTTTCCTAAACACTTAAGAGAACGTGCAGACACTTCCATTGTCGTAATCTTAATTAGATCGTGACATTAAATTGAATGTCTATGCCAGCAAACGTTAATCGATACAATAATCACTGAGAATAACATTTTCTCATTCCAGCTTTGCTTAAACATTTGAAATAGCTTTTCAAAAATGCACACGACGATCACAAATAATCTAATTGAAATATGTACAGGAAAATTTCTGTTGGGTTAGCTAGTTCATAATAAATAAATAAATAAATACATTTGATTTATAGATATTAAGTTTTTTTTTGAGAAAGACAGTATTGTCGAGTTCCACACCGGGAGTAGATGTGCAAATACTCTGTTTACCTTCCCAAGTCTCATGAAAATGTCTTATCGTGCGATGTGTTCTGCTGATACTATACTTCCGAGATATGGGAATTCATTAACAAGTTCGACTTCAGTAGACCCAATGTGAAACGAGGCTTCGTTATTAGGTCTTATTTTTATTGACTTTGTCTTGTTAGCGTTGTTAGGTAGACCACCCTAGTGCAGATGAAGCGTTCAAGAAATGTCGTTTGAATAAAAATGCCACCACTGATCTGCTACGCAAAAGTCAAGAACCACGTGTGCCAGGGTACTTAGACGTGAAAAGTTTCTGTACGAACAACGTCTTCGTGCCAAAGTTATTTCTTCTCCCAGGGGAACTAAGAGCTTTTGGTCATTTGTAACTATCCCAACTCTTGTTAAAGATGACGAGATATTCACTAATACGGTTGCCAAAGCTAACCTATTGGCTGAAATGTTTGCAAGGAATTCATGCTTGCCGGAAAGCAATCAATCACTCCCCGTGATCGAAAATCTATCTAGTTCAGATGTTTTTACGAACACTTGGAGTTAAACCGGTTCTCGCAAATCTCGACGTAAATAAATCTCTGGGCCCGGATGACATTTCAGCACTTGTCCTATGTAAGTGCTCTTCGACTCTTGCCCGTCCACTTCGGTAAAAAAAACATCTTGTGAGGTATATCAAAACAATGACTTACTTCATGATCGACAGTATGGCTTCTGTAGGAATCGATCTACGGCAGACCTAATGACACTGCTGTACGAAAAATGGAATCGATGCATCCACCAGTTTGATGAGAGTAAGGTTGTTGCTGGTAGTTTTCGAGTGCCGTTTAGTGTCGTTGATTAAGGGGTTAGCCGATGGCTGGCGATTTCAAGATTATCGCGAACTTGAAATGTTATTGTAGGGCCTGATGGGGGCCTGGTATGCCAGACGGGGCCTGGTGTGTCTGATGGGGCCTGGTATGCCGGATGGGGGCCTGGTGTGCCTGATGGGGCCTGATGGTTTTCGAGCGTTCGATGACTTCGGGATTCAGCAAACGGGTGATGTCGGTCTCGGTAAACGGCTGTGGTTCGGCGAAATGACGGGTTGATTCATAAATACTTAATAGCTAATTACTAGTACAAAGTACTGTGGTGCGAATAAATCGCGGAAGCGGACGAACCGCGGAAGCGAACGAACCTCGGAAGCGGACGAACCGCGGAAGCGAACGAATCGCGTTAACTATCTACTTTGTTTGCGAATAAATCGCGGAAGCGGACGAACGGCGGGGCGAATCTGTGACATTAACTTTAGACAAGTTGTTTCGACTGCGGTCAATGCACAAATCTACTTTGGTCCGTCTATTTCTAGCGACACTGATTCACACCTTTGGTTGCTCAAAGTCAAACATTAAGTACATTTGGTAGAACACATGACCAACACATGTCTCAAGGAAGGTAATTACAGTGGTATGACTGGAATATGTACGGACAGAATATTCAATATTCCGTCACGTTACATCTTTCCCCTACTTCAGAAAAAAAGAAGACACACATATATATACATACACATATATATATATATATATATATATATATATATTTGTTTTATTGGCGAGTTTTGGTCCGAAGACCCTCACTACCTCTGGAGGGAGGTAAATTTACTTTCCAAATGAAAGCTCAGCCGTTTTATTTTATTTATTAGTTAGTGTTCTACAGCTTATGATTATGAACTAAATTATTACTAAATTACATGTTATTATTTTTGTTATTATTATTTCCCGCCCCCTTTTTTTGTGTTATATATATATTTTTTTCCCCCTTTTCTTTCATTCATATTTATAATTGAAAATATATACTGTTCTACAGCTTACTTAACCCTAGAAATATATGTACTGATGTTTAAGATGATGAGGAAGTTCTGGGGTTTTGTGTGAGAAGCACTACAATCTGTATGTTTCTGCACAATAGACGGGCATATTCCTGGTTCAGGAATGTCACTTTTACTGCCGGCCGGTTTTCAAAATATAATACCGTCTGATTACGACGGGAGGAAAGTGGCTTGTACACGGCCAGCGTACGCAGCCACTGCTGGATTTCCCTGTTAGAGTTTCGGGGTCCAATGACAGCCATAGGAGAGGGTCTCTCGGAGATATGTACAGGAACAGTCCTTCCTGTATCGTTATTATTACGAGTGCCGGGGGACGAATCTACTGTGGGCATACTTGGGCTTGTAATCGTCCCCAGTAAACCCCGCTGTCGTTGTCTTGCAGCTTGCGACGTCGACAGCCCGTCAAAGTTATCTGTGGCACTAGACTGGGTTGGAACTGTGGAGGTGGGCTGTGTTGGAGCAACAGTCACAATTCGTTGGTTGTGTGCCGCCATCGGTGGTTTATTTCGTTGTTTTCTCTTCTTTACTTGCCCTGCCGCTTTTACTTGCAGTAATAAACACAGCCTCTCTCTGTAATTATCTCTCTCACGCTCTTTTGTTGATGTGGCTGAGTCGTCTGGTAATGGTTTTTTATAGGATTTTTTTCGAAACTTGCGTTTGAATCATTTTTCTTCTTCTTCCCCCTAAATGCGTACATCATCTTATTTTATATTATTGTATCAAGCAGTTCTCTCAAAAACTGGTTTTAAATTCTGTACATGCGCTCTCAATTTCTTACGTTTGTCATCGGTTAGTTCGACGATGTTTGAGTGAATAATTGCAGAAAGCCCTGAAAACTTCTCAGCTAGTTTTTGGTTGAACTTATCAATGGCGGAAGATAGTTGCCTTTCCTTTCATCACACCTTAGCCCCGATTTCAGGAGTCCACTTTCTTCTTCTCAAATTATAATAATGCTGTTGGTTTCTACTTGCTCTCTTGTTATTTTTCTCGATAGTCTTTCAAAGTTCTCCTATGTTGTCATTGGTTCCCACCACCGATGTCAATGTTTTCGGTAAGTCATTGTTATTGGGTGCAACAAGGTTGTGCCCGAAAAGTATTTCTGCTGGAGGATTCGTGTGTCGCTGTGTTGATGGCGAATGCAATTTCGGAAAGGTGTTCATCCCAGTGACGATGGTCTGTGCCCGTGTTTTGAGCGATCATTGTTTTAACGACTCTATTCGTTCTTTCGGTGGGGTTTTCGTGGGGGGCGTAAAGGGCGGTTGTGCGGTGTTCAATCCTATTTTCAGAAAGGAATGTTTGCAGTAGTCGACTAGTGAATTGTACTCCATTGTCCATTGTCCAAACCGGAAAATTATTCTCTCTCTTAAAGCCCTAATTACATCTTGGGCAGTTGCTCTTCTCGTAGGTATCAGCTCCACCCATCGGCTAAATTTGTCAACCATCACTAATAAGGATGTGTTACCTTTTTTTGAACGGGGAAGGGGCCCAACGATGTCAGCACAGACTATCTCCCACGGTGAAGTACATTGCATTGTATCCATATGCCCATTTGGTGCTTGTTGTGATGGCTTGTACCTGGCGCAGGTTTCACAGCTTCTTACGTGTTGACGAACATCCCGAGATAAACCGGGCCAGTAATAATGTTCTTGAACTCGCTTTAAAGTTTTTAAAACATCGAAATGACCGGCGGCGATCGTGTCATGGTTATCATGTAATATTTTTGATCAGATTTCCGTTGGGACGCATAGTTTTCATTCCGGTCTTGAATCTACTGTTGATGAGCGGGGTATGTGTTTGTATAGGTCACCTTCAATTATTTGCAGATCCGGATATCTCTTCCCGTCTTTTGCTACCTTGCTTTTCATTTTCATATACCAATCACATGAGACGACGTTCATTGTAAAACCCGTTCCTGGAAGAGGGGCATCGGTAACGACATTTAAACTACCCTTCCGTTATTCTATCGTGAAGTCATATTGCTGGAGTTCCAGCGCCCATCTCGCCAGTCTTCCAGAAGGGTTCTGAAGCGAGTATAGCCATTTCAATGAGTGATGATCGGTTATTGCCGTAAATCGGTACCCTTCCAAATAAGGCCTCATCTTTCTAATACCCCATAGAATGGCTAAACACTCTTGCTCAGTTGTTGAGTACTTTTTCTCAAGATCGGTTAAAGTTCTACTGGCGTACGATATTACTGATTCGTGTTCCGAGTGGCGTTGGAACAGTACGGCCCGTAAACCTTCTAAGCTTGCGTCGGTTTGCAAAAAGAACGGTCGATTGAAGTCCGGGCATCCCAAAACTAGGGCATCTGTTAATGTTTCTTTAAGCCGAGTGAACGCGTCTTGTTGTGTGGACCCCATTGCCATCGAACCGTTTTCTTCAGTAACCGGTAGAGCGGAGAGACCATTTGGGAGAAATTTTGTACGAACCGTTTCTACCAGGATGCCATCTCAAGAACTCTTCGTAATTCTTTAAGGTTTGTGGGAGCGGGCATCCTTTTGACGGCCTCGACTTCGTCAGGATCAGTTCCGATACCATCGAATGTAACCACGTGTCCCAAATAACAAATAGTCGTACGAATTCACATTTATCAAAGTTGACTAACATCTGCGCGGATTGTAGTCTTCGGAAAACGGCGTCGAGGGTTTCGAGATGTTCCTGGAATGTCCTACCGAGGATTATAGTATCATCCAAATAAACGAAAACTAGTGGGTGGAGGTCGGATCCTATTATTTGGTCCAGTGCCCGTTGAAAAGTGGCTGGTGCCGAATGTAAGCCAAATGGCATTACCTTCCAGTGGTATAACCCGCGCCCAGGTACGGTGAAGGCGGTATATGGTCGGGATGATTCGTCTAGTGGGACCTGCCAGTAACCATTTTGTAGGTCAAGCGAAGATATGAATTTTGCCTCTCTTAGCTGGTCTAGTATAGCATTGATTTGGGGTAAAGGGTAAGCGTCGGGTTCACTGTCTGTAGTCTATACACATCCTCCATCCACCTTGTTTCTTCCTTGCCAGGACTATTGGTGAACTATATGGGCTGTGTGAGGGCTCGATTTTGTTTTCCAATAGCTATCGACTTCCTCGTTTATCACTTCCATCATTGCCGGATTTCTTGGAATATAACGTTGTTTTATTGGGTTCTGGTGCTTTAACCGAATCGTAAAGGGTGTTTTTTATTGGGGTATAGAACTTTAAGTTGGCATCACTTTTTTAACTGGCGGCCATTTTGTCAGCTGTCAAGTGATTAATATTTAGTTTGGTTTGCCATTTCATCATGAACAGGTTGACAAAAGAACAACGCTTGCAAATCGTGCAAATTTATTTCGAAAGTAATGGTTCAGTTCGCGAAGTTCACCGCAAGCTCCGTCCATTTTATGGTCGACATAATCGTCCATCAGAGCAATTAATTCGGTTAACCATGGATCGTTTTCGCACTACGTTTACTCTATGTGATAATACGCATCCGCAGAGACGTCGAACAGTGCGCCCCGAAGAAACAATTGCCGCTGTAGAGCAAAGTGTTGAAGAGGACCCGAATGAATCGATTCGTCACCGTGCACAGCAATTGGAGCTTTGTCCATCAACTTTATGGAAGATTTTGCGCAAAGATCTTGGCTTGCGACCTTACAAGATCCAGCTTGTGCAAGAATTAAAGCCGCGAGACCATGCAATGCGTCGTGATTTTGGTCTATGGGCCGAAAATGAGATTCATCTCGATGCTGATTTTCATCACAAAGTTTTGTTCAGTGATGAGTCTCATTTTTGGTTGAATGGCTACGTCAACAAGCAAAATTGCCGCATTTGGAGTGAAGAGAATCCACATGAGACCCTTAACACGCCATTACATCCACAAAAACTGACTGTTTTGTGTGCTCTATGGGCTGGTGGAGTCATTGGGCCATACTTCTTCCGAAATAATGCTGGAGAGTCAGTTACCGTTAATGGAGACCGGTATAGAGCCATGATAACCGACTATTTTGTTCCCGAATTGGATGGCATGAATGTGGATGAATTGTGGTTCCAACAAGACGGCGCTACATGCCACACAGCGCACGTCACAATCGAATTATTGAAGGAAACATTCGATGAGCGCATAATTTCGCGGAATGGACCTGTCAATTGGCCACCAAGATCGTGTGATTTGACACCATTGGATTATTTTCTTTGGGGATATGTGAAGTCGCTCGTCTACGCCAACAAACCAGAAACGTTAGGGGACTTGGAAGCCAACATTCGTGACGTTATTGCCAACATACGGCCACATATGCTCGAAAAAGTGGTTGAAAATTGGACCTGTAGAATTGGCTATATTCGAGCCAGCCGCGGCGGCCACATGCCCGAAATCATATTTAAACATTAATGGCATAAAATTATCCTTCCAATAAAGCCAAATTGATGGACATTAAAACGATTTTCTTGTGTTTTATTTCAATTCGAAGTTCTATACCTCAATAAAAAACACCCTTTATGTTTGGCTACCGTACAAAGGCCAGTAACCTCGTTAAATCTCCTCTTATGAGCATCAAGTAAATCTTGTAATTCTGAATTTTGTTCTTCTGTAAGCAATTCTCTGGTTGTAACACAATGAACATAGTCGAGGGTCGGCTCGACTATAGGTCTTAAGACCGTAGCACCATCAAGGCTCATTCGACAGTTTCTTTGTACCAGAAAATCCATCCCCAGTATCAATGGTTCTGCCAAAGTCGGAATGACAGAAACGGATAACTTTGTGGGGCTTCCCCGATACCATATATCCAATGGGTACTCCTTTTTACATGATGTTAATCTTTGGTTTGCCATCTGAATCAACCGTTGGGAAGTTTTTGACTTCACGCCTTTAGCTTCGAGAGTTTTCCGTGTTGAGTCGTCAATGTAGCTGAGCGAGGCCCCAGTGTCAATTAGTGCATTAAATCTTGCTCCATTTACTGTTACGGGAATGAAGTATCGACTCACATGTTGACTCGTCTCAACAATTACATTCTCGCGACAATAAATCTTCCTTTCCACAATACGAGCAGAATAATAACGGAGGGCTTCGACACTGCCACCTGAAGTGCCCTGACCGTTTGCAGCGCCAACAGTGGGTTTCTCGAGAATACGGCCGATCGGTCTCGGCTAACATATGTGACGTGTGTTGCCTTTCTTGCCGAGCTTCATCTCGTCGAATAAGCTCATAATCGTACATAATAACGATATTCAGGTCGTAGACCATCGTAAATACGATCCAAGTGGTTAGTTTCCTTCAATAGTGGGTGTCGACGAGACGTTGTCAACATTACCAGTATATAGTCTTTAGCTCTTTCACGATTTTGTTGTCTTCGATTTTTGGGCCTCGGCAGAAAAATCGGCCCATGTGGCAATATCGATTCTCTTCACTCTCAACCATTTCAGAGCGCTTCCTTCAAGAATACCGAGCAAAGACGGGAGGAGCCGATCAGTCGGTATCCGATGACACTCAGCGAGCTCCTCAAAGCGTTCCAGAAATTCCGGTAAATCACCTTCTCCTGTAAATTTGAGGCCCCAGCGGTGAACTGTGTTCATTATCTCGCTATCTGACATTTCGCTACGCTGTTGTTGCCTATTTTCGGGTATGCGAATACTTTTTATATCCGCGATAACCTTTTCCGAGGATTTTACTTCGTCCTCTAGTTCCCGTAGCAGGTTCTCGGACGAAGCTCGAAGTCGCTTTGCTCGTATGTACTCGCCTAGTCGTTTTGGTAGGTGTTCCAAAGTGTACCCTTCGGTCACCAACTCTGTTTTCCGGCATTGCTCCAGAAGTTGTTCTTCTTCAGTAGGTAAAATCCAGATGAGAGATTCGGGGTTGAGTAGATTGTTAGACTCGTGCTTTTCATTTTTGTCGTGGTTGGATCCCGACGTTCCATCGTTGGCGGCTGGATCGGTTATTCCGCAGTGCGTATTCGCGTCAGGTCCCTGCTCGGGCGCCATTTGTAACGTGAGTTTTGTCAAGGGCTGAGGTGGATCAGTCTCCAGGGTCAACTCAAGGACCCACAAACCTTAAGTAAGAACACAAGTGATTTAGCCTCTTGGCCGTACAAATCCAAAGCTTTATTGTTTAAATTCTATATTACAATCTACTTGTGTATTCGACAATGTAAATGAAAAGCTTTTTATGCCACTGGTTGTGACTTCATTCAAAACCCCTTTTCGTCGCAGCAGAACGTCACGGAGATAATCCGATGACAGACGATTTAAGTTTATCGCGAACTTGGCTTGGCCCGGTAGGGTCTGGTAGTTTTCGAGTGCCGTTTAGTTTCGTTGGTTAAGGGGTTAGCCGATGGCTGGCGATTTCAAGATTATCGCGAACGGCCTGGTGTGCCTGATGGGGTGCCAGACGGGGACTGGTGTGTCTGAAGGGGCCTAGTATGCCGGATGGGGACCTAGTGTGCCTGCTGGGGCCTGGTATGCCTGATGGTTTTCGAGCGTTCGATGACTTCGGGATTCAGCAAACGGGTGATGTCGGTCTCGGTAAACTGCTGTGGTTCGGCGAAATGACGGGTTGATTCATAAATACTTAATAGCTAATTACTAGTACAAACTACTGTGGTGCGAATAAATCACGGAAGCGGACGAACCGCGGAAGCGGACAAAACGCGGAAGCGGACGAACCGCGGAAGCGAACAAATCGCGGAAGCGGACGAACCGCGGAAGCGAACGAATCGCGGAAGCGAACGAATCGCGGAAGCGGACGAACCGCGGAAGCAAACAAATCGCGGAAGCGAACGAATCGCGTTAACTAACTACTTTGTTTGCGAATAAATCGCAGAAGCGGACGAACCGCGTCTACTATCTACTTTGTTTGCGAATAAATCGCGGAAGTGAACGAATCGCGTTAACCATCTACTTTGTTTGCGAATAAATCGCGGAAGCGGACGAACCGCGGGGCGAATCTGTGACGTTAACTTTAGACAAGTTGTTTCGACTGCGGTCAATGTCGCACATCTACTTTGGCCCGTCTATTTCTAGCGACACTGATTCACACCTTTGGTTGCTCAAAGTCAAACATTAAGTACATTTGGTAGAATGAACTTAATGAGAATTACAGTCATATGGATTATGACATGCCACATTGAAAACTAATTTGCCTTACATACCATGTGCCTTATTATATTCTAAGTGGTTGTTTTGTATGTATATTTGGTATGTGTGTGTTCTTGTGTCTTGATGTGTTTATATATGTATATTACGTGTTGGTGTAACGGCCAACACATGCCTCAAGGACTGGTAATTACAGTGGTATGACTGGAATATGTACGGACAGAATATTCAATATTCCGTCACGTTACAGACTGCCTACAAAATCATTCGGTAGTTTCTCTCCCTGCGATGTAGATAGATTCCGTTTGTAGCTTCTATATGTTTTCAACATAATAGTAAGATCCAATGACGTTTTTGTTGAAAGCATGTTAGCAAATATATATAAAGTATTATTGAATAGATAAGTTAAGATGAAGCTTCAGCCTCGTGCATTAACCCATCGAAATTGATATGTTAAAGTTAGTAATATTTCATTGTAATAAATATTTATTTTAGTAAGGCAGGAATTTCGCGGTGAAAGAAATTTGAAAAATTTTCTCTTTTTTTGTTCGTTATCATTAGATTTTCTGTACAAGAAGAATGTATCATGTGTATTGTTTGAAATCAACCAAGGCGTATTTATATAGGTGATAGCAGCAGAGCAAACAAAAAAATCGGCAACAACAAAATACAAATAATTTTTTGAATGGTGAGCCAGGTGAAAAAAATTTCAGTCAGTTGGGCTCCGCTTTCACCTGATATAAATACACCTTGAAATCAACTTAAAGACTAAATACAATTAATGAAATGAATTTCATACAGAGTAAAACAAAACATTTTGCACGGTATATACATATGTATATTAGAGTGGCTTCAAAATAAAAGTTGTGGATGTTCCCGACTAAAAAGAAAGAATGGTTTGTTTTATGTGTTCTCCCAAAATATTTCGCTTTTATCATTGTCCGTTCGAGAGCTGGACAGGTTCAAAATAACCTTTCTAAATCAGGGTTTTCTTCAATAAAATTCACGGTGAGAACGGTATTTAGAAAAAACCTGCTAGAAATTAAAATAGGGTCCGAGTCTTATCAAACCATATCAAAAACTTGCATTTTAACCCAGAATTAAACTAAAAATGTGGAAATTATTGCGGTTGTTATAAAAAATGCATCAAAAATTGCACTTAAATACTATAAATCTGCCCTTTATACTGGGTCATTTTGCAAGTTTATATGGTTTAATAAGGCTCGGGACGGATTTTAATTTCTAGCGGTTTTTTCTCAATCGTGAATTCTTTTCACGGATTTATGGAGGTTATTTTGAATGCGTCCAGCTCACGAACGGACAATGATAAAAGCGAAATACTTCGGGAGAACACATAAAACAAACCAATCTTTCATTTTAGTCGGAACATCAACAACATTTTTTCCTTCATCACAAAAGAAGCCACTCTAATGTATATGCATACCAATTATGCTTGAGGAATAATTAAGAATATTCGAGTAGGGTGTAAGAATATACTTCCCAGTTCAGACATAAAGAGTAAATCAATTGAACACAGACTGGTCTTGGATTAAAACGCTTATTTTTTCTTCGAGATTTATTTACGTAAAGATTTGCGATTTCACGTGTTCGAAAAAATATCTGAGGCATGGAACTAGATACATTTTCGATCACGGGGAGTGGATGATTGCTTTCCGGCAAGGATGAATTCCTAGCAAACATTTCAGCCAATAGATTAGCTTTGGCAACAGGGTTAGTGAATATCTGGTCATCTTTAACAAGAGTTGGGATAGATGAGGAGTTATCCTTTACTTTTCTTACAAATGACCAAAAGCTCTTACATCCTCTGGAAGAAGAAATAACTTTGGTACGAAGACGTTGTTCGTACAGAAACTTTTCACGTTTACGTACCTTGGCACAAATGGTTCTTGTCTGTTTACGTAGCAAATCAGTGGTGGCATTTTTATTCGAACACTATTTCCAGCACCAGTTATGCAACTTTAATTAGATGGTTCATCCGAAATATCTTTAATTGGAATAAATGACTTCATTCTTATCAAGATTTCAATCATTTCAGCCGCAACATCTATATCGTTTAGAATGCAAAGCTTCCAATTGAAATGCTGGAAAAAGTTGTTGAGCTCGGCCCAACATGCCTTTTCGTAGATATAAAGTGACCGCTTTCGGGCTGGGGTCGAAGCGACACGAAGAGCGGAATACGAAAAGGAAATGATCCGAATTACCAAGATGTGCTAGAACATTAACTTCATACTTTTCAGGGTGTGAAGTTATGAAAAGATCAAGAGTATTTAGGTGTTGCCCTTGGACACACGCACAGAAAAAATCAGTTTCAATCACGAAAATTGTATATTGGATAACTTTTTTCATTAGTTTTCCTGTTATGACGAAAATTGTAAAACCAATTACCAAAATTGTAGCTGGAGTTATTGAAAAAAATAGCTAAAAACATGATATATTGAATTAAAGCAGTGATTGATTTTTTCGAAAATATTCAATCATAAAAGTTGCTGATTCGATTACAGCAGTCGTTGATTTTTTTGATAGTATTCAATCAAAGAAGTTGCTGATTCGATGATAGCAGTCATTGATTTTTTCGATAGTATTCAATCAAAAATGTTACTGACTCGATTGAACTGTGTTCAACAAAAATGAAATTAATGAAATTAAAAATATAATGACCACATATATGAACAAAGAAAAGGAATGCCCATGGGCTCCCCGGCTTCTCCTGTGATCGCTGACATTGTGATGGAAGAACTGCTGGACGCTACAATGGAGAAATTGACGACAAAACCAAGAATTCTCACAAAATATGTAGACGATTTGTTTGGGATACTAAGGAAGGAAGAAGTTGACAATACCCTAAAAACACTGAACTCATTTGATCGACAAATAAAGGGTGATTTTTTAAGAGCTTGATAACTTTTTTTTTTTAAAAAAAATGCATAAAATTTGCAAAATCTCATCGGATCTTTATTTGAAACGTTAGATTGGTCCATGACATTTACTTTTTGAAGATAATTTCATTTAAATGTTGACCGCGGCTGCGTCTTAGGTGGTCCATTCGGAAAGTCCAATTTTGGGCAACTTTTTCGAGCATTTCGGCCGGAATAGCCCGAATTTCTTCGGAAATGTTGTCTTCCAAAGCTGGAATAGTTGCTGGCTTATTTCTGTAGACTTTAGACTTGACGTAGCCCCACAAAAAATAGTCTAAAGGCGTCAAATCGCATGATCTTGGTGGCCAACTTACCGGTCCATTTCTTGAGATGAATTGTTCTCCGAAGTTTTCCCTCAAAATGGCCATAGAATCGCGAGCTGTGTGGCATGTAGCGCCATCTTGTTGAAACCACATGTCAACCAAGTTCAGTTCTTCCATTTTTGGCAACAAAAAGTTTGTTAGCATCGAACGATAGCGATCGCCATTCACCGTAACGTTGCGTCCAACAGCATCTTTGAAAAAATACGGTCCAATGATTCCACCAGCGTACAAACCACACCAAACAGTGCATTTTTCGGGATGCATGGGCAGTTCTTGAACGGCTTCTGGTTGCTCTTCACTCCAAATGCGGCAATTTTGTTTATTTACGTAGCCATTCAACCAGAAATGAGCCTCATCGCTGAACAAAATTTGTCGATAAAAAAGCGGATTTTCTGCCAACTTTTCTAGGGCCCATTCACTGAAAATTCGACGTTGTGGCAGATCGTTTGGCTTCAGTTCTTGCACGAGCTGTATTTTATACGGTTTTACACCAAGATCTTTGCGTAAAATCTTCCATGTGGTCGAATAACACAAACCCAATTGCTGCGAACGGCGACGAATCGACATTTCACGGTCTTCAGCAACACTCTCAGAAACAGACGCAATATTCTCTTCTGTACGCACTGTACGCATTCGTGTGGTTGGTTTAATGTCCAATAAAGTAAACTGAGTGCGAAACTTGGTCACAATCGCATTAATTGTTTGCTCACTTGGTCGATTATGTAGACCATAAATCGGACGTAAAGCGCGAAACACATTTCGAACCGAACACTGATTTTGGTAATAAAATTCAATGATTTGCAAGCGTTGCTCGTTAGTAAGTCTATTCATGATGAAATGTCAAAGCATACTGAGAATCTTTCTCTTTGACACCATGTCTGAAATCCCACGTGATCTGTCAAATACTAATGCATGAAAATCCTAACCTCAAAAAAATCACTCTTTACAATTCACTATGGAAAAAGAAGAAGACAATAAACTCCCATATCTTGACTCTATAATTCATAGACCAGGAAACCTGCTAAAATTGAACTGGTACCAGAAGCCAACGTCATCAGGAAGACTTATAAATTTTCATTCCAAACACCATTGACGAACAATAATCAATACAGCGACGAATTTTATAAATAGGGTATTCAATATAAGTGACTCATCATTTCACAAAGACAATGAACGCAAAATCAAGAAAATTCTACGATCAAATGACTTCCCTAAACAAACCATCGACGATCTGATAAACCATACTAAGATGAAAAAACATACAAGTGACAAAGAGAAGGAGGAGAAAATCTATAAACCGCTGACGTATGTACAAGGATTTTCTGAAAGGTTCAAAAATGCTGACATTTATAACAAAGACAATTTTCAATTAGCTCTCAAAACAAATAGTACAGTAAATAATTTATTCAGCAAAACTAAATCTAAGATAAAAAAAGAGGACAAGTCTAATGTAGTATATAAGATTCCTTGTAATGGTGACAAGTCCAACATATGCCAAAAGGTATATGTTGGTACTGCCAAGACGAAACTAAAAACTAGACTTTCTTCACATAAATCGGACCAAAAAGCAACTGACAAACCAATAGAGCAAAAAACAGCTCTTGCGGCCCACTGTACTCTGACAGGCCATACGCCAAACTTCAAAGACGTACAAATATTAGCAGAGGAGAGAAATTACAAACGAAGATTCACTCTTGAAGTATTGAACATTATTGACGTTCCCACGGAGAAGAGGATGAACTACAAAACAGACACAGAGAATTGCGCGAAAGCTTATCGACATATAGTACAAAAATACAGCCGACAAAGAGAGACTTTTAGTTGACAATAATTTGTACACACAACAGGACGACGCCTATTAATTTTTAATGTAATTATTTTTGAATTTTTGTGATATTGATAGTGAATATTTGTTATAAATTGTATATATTTTTGTTTAGTGTTTATCCCCTGATGATGGTTGACGAAGGCAACCGAAATATTGGGAAAATAAAATAAAAATAAATAATAAAACAACACCACCAGTTTTTTCCATGGCCTCAAGCTGAATAAATCGATAAGAAAATGAAATTTAAAATATTCAGAGATTTATCTGAAATATAAAATCCCTCAATTAGAATAATTTATGTACAGATGGAAACCCCTTATCTGGTTAACACTCAATAGCGAAAAGCTTTCACGCAACCAGATATAGAGTTTCAATCTTGAATCCGTTCTTCCAATCCATAATTATGCTGAATTACGTTGAGTTTGGTTCGTTGTCTGCTTCACCCGCTGCGCTCTTTCACTTCTTTTGGGAGCATCAGCGATTACAGCGGTAAGGAGCAACGTACAAAATAAAATTGAATTTCAAAACTGAACTGACTTTTTTCCTTTTATGTACTTGTGGGAAAACCTGAAACTTTACATCTTTGAGGACACATATTAATACAGTCCACTTCCAGAATACCTCAAAGTTGTACATGATCCTTCGAACCTTTACAAGGAACTACAATACATCTTTACAAGAGGAATATAAGGAAATCTTTACAAGATTTACATACACATATTACATAACAATGAGTGCTACATCAAGGTATGTTAAGATTTGATTCGATTTTGATTACTGTTTGGTTTTTTAATGGTAACGTTTGGGCAAAAGCACTAAGCATGGTCTACAACAATCCTTATTTAAATCAAAAATATCTCAAAAGTGCAGTGTTTTTTGTCTCATAAAAGCTTCCACTAATCTATATGTATACAAAACATTACAAAAATGCATAAAAGAAAATTTACTATTTTCTTTCACATACTCTCTGATAAGAGAAATATAAAACTTTGTTTCGTGCAAATTGATCTTATCGGCTTCAACATATATACAACATATATACAAAAAAGTGAAAAGCATAAAGGAAAAAACGAAATTGAATCGGACTATTGCACACGGCATAACACTTCATTTCACAGACACCAAAATAACAATTACGAGTACCTAAAGGGATCGGAATTGAAATAAAATCTAACAGTACCCACAAGCATCTCTTGTAGGTACAAATGAACCCTCTCTTAAAAATTAGATCATAGACTGAACTCTTCGAAAGCACTTCACAGACACACACAACTACAACCATAAAACAAACATTCTGTTTCAACGCAAGATCCCAGCAAACATTTGGAGTCCGATATGAGTCCGATTGGACTCATAATTCGGAGTGTGAGCGCTCATTATGAGTTCTTTTAGGAGTCCAATATGAGTGTGTTTCCCTTCTTGCGATGGTCGTCATATATGAGTCCGAATTCATATACCATATGAGCCTCTTTTAGGAGTCATATATGACTCATATTTTTGAGAAAATAAGAGTTCTTATAGGAGTCCAATATGAGTGTGTTTCCCTTCTTGCGATGGTCGTCATATATGAGTCCGAATTCATATACCATATGAGCCTCTTTTAGGAGTCATATATGACTCATATTTTAGAGAAAATAAGAGCTCCTATAATATATCTGTTTCTTTTATAGTAAAACAACAGAAAATAATAGCAAGAACATAAATTATTTTTAATACTAAACAAAGAAAGTAAAATTCAGTTTTTATTCAATTTTTGGTAAAAAAAAAACAAAAATTTAAAAATTATATAAAAATATTCCTTTTTTTAAAAAATACTTAAAAAACTAATTAGATTCCTTGTTTTGAGTTTTCTTATTTCTATATTTAACTCGGTCTCGCGCTGTTTGAAACCACTTTATTGTTTTTTTTCTTAAAATCCACCTCATTGCCAAATTTTCGAGAAAACGCTTCTATAACAATAATAAAAAGTGAATTAAGAGCACCAAACCGCATTTAAAAAGTATTACCCTTAAAAGCACTTGTTATGGCCATATTTTGAAGGGAAATTTTGCCTTCAACATCTATCCATGATATTTCGCAGGCCAACTCGTCGGTGACCAAGCGCTTCCAAATATGTCTCACAAGTTTCCCAGGGTCTGGCATTCCAATTACATAGACTTCATTTTCAACAGTTGCACTTATACTGAATTTTTGTTCATCGATGAACGCAGGTGTTCGTTGGTCGTTGAATTCGGGGAAACACAAGTAACGGCATTTCCAAAATACAATATACTCCGCTTCACTTGAATAGGTAATACATTTTTAGAAAACCCCAGACCCCTTTACGGCTATGATGGCGACACAAAAAACGTTCCTCTTTTCTAAAATCGTGATAATAATAGTTGAAATCATCAGGGCCATCAAAATTAAATTTATTTTCATCAGAGAACACCACTAAAGTTATAGGCCTTTCTTTGTATAAAAAATGTATTACCTATTCAACTGAAGCGGAGTGTAATTGCAAGAGATGATGACTCATAACTCTAAGCCTCATATTTCCTACATTGTTTCCACTCATTTCGGACTCATTTCGGACTCATAACTCTGAGCCTCAAATTTCCGTCATATTTAATACTCATTTCGGACTCATAATTCTGAGCCTCACATTTCCTACATTCTTTACACACATTTCGGACTCATAACTCTGAGCCTCATATTCCCGTCATAATTTATACTCATTTCGGACTCATAATTCTGAGCCTCACATTTCCTACATTCTTTACACACATTTCGGACTCATTTCGGACTCATAACTCTGAGCCTCATATTCCCGTCATAATTTATACTCATTTCGGACTCATAATTCTGAGCCGTCCGAAAATGTTTGCTGGGATATTATAATTGCAAATGCAAGACAGCTCTACACTATCCCATAACAATATTAGAGACTATGCAAAAGAAACATTTCATACACATAAGGGCTACGCTCTAATAAGAAAAAAAAACCTTCATTACTAGATGGTAAAGGAATCTCTTCTATTAAAATACTCCGAGATTACACATGGTTACAGTCAAACTCTTTTCAATCGCTTTACATTCTTACAGGTGTTTCGAAAGAGATAATGACATCTCTTTGATACTCCAAAAACACACTCACACATTTCCACTATTATTAAATTAGCTTCCTATATAAACAATTGGGGTTTCAGACACATTCATAGGCACATTTCTCTCACAAAAACTTCGTCAAATAAATTCCATGCATGGGCAGATCTTCATTTAGTGCAGTTTTTCGGTACGTTTACTTGGGAAAAGAAAAGGTCGAAATTTGATTAATATTGCATATTATTATACCGGAGTATAGACAGAAAATAAAAAACAAATAAATAAGTGATCCGTGTTGCTAGTAAAATTTCGTGTAAAATCAATTACATTTCAATAACCACAACGGTGACAAGAGTGTGCAGTTCCTACAAAACCCAATTTAGTTGAAATTTCTGAAAATTTCAAGGCCAAGTGCAAAAGTGAATACGATATAAAAAGTAAAAAAGTTGTTTGTCACTTCCTAAAATCAAGGCCATGTGGCTACTAAGAATGCAAAAGCCAATACAACAACGAAATTAATAACAAGTGTTTAAGAGCAGTGAAGTAACACATGTTAACGAGGGCAAATTACTAATGCAGGAAAAAGTGCTGTTGTCAAGTAAAACACAAAGCGGTAATATTGGTGAAATATAGGAAATTTTGTGTGAACGAGGCCCAATCATTAATGTGGGAACAAGTGAGTACAACTACAATACGAAGAATTTAAATCTGAAATATTTGTAAATATATTGCACGAAAGGGCTAAAAACAATAATAACAAAGAAAATAAATAAATTGGATTATAATTACAATATTCACGAATAAAGCTAAATTATTAAAGTTTTCAATACAATTCGAAAATTTTACTTCGACATCATACACGAATTAAAGCTAAATTATTAAAATTTTCATATTAAACCCAGCATATTTATAGAAGCAAAATGGCCTTGAGCCTGGACAATATTCCAGTTCAAATCAAATATTGATTACAGACCAAAAAAATGCAAACGAAAAAACTAAAACAAATGAGCGTTGGCACGGCAGAATTATTGCTGGGTAACTATACCTGTATATGCAGTATATGCATACTTACATATGCAACTCAATGAGATGCTTGTAAGATGGCATGTGTGCTTTATTACTTGGTGCGATTTTTTAAACGCAAATTCGGCAAGTGAGTTGTGCTTCTCGTTCGTTTGTGAGAATCATCTCCTTAGAGGCCGGGTTTGATGATGAAAAGTCGCTGCGAAGCCACTTGAAAAGACTTTTGACATGTTCGAAATCATGATCGTGGTAGTCTGCAGCCAAGTAATAAATGTCACCATGCCATTTGTAAATAAATTTGCATTATATTAAATATAGAAGCAAAATGGTCTTGAGCCAGGACAATATCCCAGTTCAAATCAAATTTCTAAAATATTGACAAATTGTTACTATAACAACAGTACTGAGAATTTTACTAGAACACAAAAAAAAACAACAAGTTAAATTAAACAACTGAAAATTTAAATATTTATAGAATATTGAAAATTTTGCATATAAATTGCAAGAACTTCTGGAAATATAATTAAATAAGAACATCTGGATATAAAATTTAGAAATATTAAATTTTCTCAAGCATTGAAAAATATATTTCGATATAATTCGAATTTAAAATAGTGACTTTTTTCTATAACACTTTAATTTAACTTTACTATTTCAAGTTAAAAAATCCAAGAATATTACTACCAGTTCTGGTAGTCCGAACTGGGTTTTAAGATCAAAACTTTTGAATAGTTGACCGCAAAATAGGAATATTTTTAAAAAACTGAAAGTGCCTTTTTATATAGAATTTCTGAATGAACTCAATGCTACAGCCGACAAACAGAATCATGTGTTGTGGATCGTCTAATCCAACATTTACTGGACATTCGCACTAGAAAAATTATGTTGATATTGCGAAGGTTGATATGTAGACTTTTTCAGTTTGTGTTCTCATACGTTGCTCCAAATCGTGTGTCGTTGAGCGAATATGCTATATTGGCTGCGAAACACATTGAATTGGAGGCTTCTGTTTCAAGGAAAATTGTGTTAACAACCTCAGATTATCGCCTCAGAATCTTCAGTTAATACCAGATTATTATTTGCAATGACACTGGGAAGTAGGGAAATTAACGAATAGCACATTGAAGAAAAGCTTCTTAAAGGAAAGCACAAAGATGGAGATATTTTAAGAACACACTCCGCTGTTCAATCGGCAATGCGTACGACACTCATGAAAGTTTTGAACGATGGAATTGTAGTGATTATCCTCTGGACGATCACGTTGGAATCATGAGACTATTTTGATCGTGTAGATTTTGGCTACGATTCTTTCGCAGAGTTTAAATTTACGGCCTTCATCTGAAATTGCAGCTAAATTGTTGAAAAAGGTCGAACAGCTCATTCAGCAATCTAATTTCCGTTGAATACGCATATTAAAGAAGTTCCAACGTGCAAACTGTCGAAGAACTGTGCCGGTGATCATGGTGGTGCAATAACGTAAATTGATTGCTCGGAATGAATATACGATGTCCCACATAAAGTATACCTATATACTACCCCATCTCGTCAGAACTTTCGCAACGAATGTATGTCTTTGAATTAAATCAGGGTTCATATTAGTACCAGCGGTCACATATTTCAAATGAGAAACGCTGATAAACAAAATATTCCACCGAACTAAATCGACACACTAAAAATCTCACTTTGCCAATTCAATGTTGTGCATGTGCTCGCATCGCTCGCAACAATGCAAAGGTTGTTGTTGTACGGTATGTCCCGTCTTCACTGTACCTCGTGTGTATTGTTGTTGTTTGTATGTTTCGACAAAATCATACTCTTCGAGATTGTTCGGACTTCCAGTCCATGCAATTAAAGGAAAAGAAAGGACAACAAAGTTTGTGAAAATTGTTTATAATACGGGCACTTCGCAAAAAATTGTAGAACTGGCAAACGATGTCAAAAATGCGACCAAGCACATCATCTACATCCTGAGTCTGGTAACGCCAATTCGAATTGGCGAAACGAACCTGGTTACATCAGCGTTAGACTAAAGACTCAACTGCAAATCCTGCTTCGTTCCACCTTGCTACGTAAGATAATGAACAAGCAACTATATCGAATGCTCAATATCAACCCAATCACGTACAATCCCACTTCTCTGAATCGGGAGACAGCACGATCCTTCCAACTGCTTTTGTTGATCTGGAACACCTGGGGAATTGTTTCACAATTCGTGCTTTCATTGGTCAGGGCTCGCAGGAAACTTTCATATCTACCAGGATAATCAATCGATTATCCATTCCAACAAGGAAATATTTTACTAATATTTCCGGACTTGGAGGTACGATTCTTGAAAATTCGACAAAGATTTGTACACTGAAACTAATGTAATCACTAATCTCAATCATCTTATGCCTTCCTCAACATCGAGCATTTCTGATTGAAACGATCTAAAGCAATTGGATTTAGCAGATCCATTATTTTATAAACCAGCTCAGATAGACATGTTGATTGGAAGTGATATACATATTACCAATGATTTTAAAATCAGTCGATCAAAGGAATATCTCAGGAATATCTTCAGATTATTGTGCCAACACAATAATCTGAATTTGGCTGGTTCATAAGCGGACAGCCAAATTCACGAAGTGTTACCACGTTTACTGTGTGGACAACAGCTCCATATTCTTCTTTAAATGATGAAGCTAAGAAATTTTGGGAAATTGAGGAAATACCTTATGAGCAAAAATGTCCGATTCTGATCGCCATTGCGAAACATTTTACAGTCCGTCGAGATGATGGAAATACATCGTACGCCTCCCTCTTAAAGAAAATATTGCAAGAGATATTTACTTGGGTGTTTCTAGACGCGTGGCGTTAGGACAATTTTTTAGAATGGAGAAATCCTTAAGAAATTCCTCAATGTTGGCGGACGAATATTCAAACGTACTCTACGAATACCGAACTCTGGATCATATGACATTAACATCGTTTACAGAGTTATACGACAACTCACGGTATTTTTCGTTTTATCTGCCGCATCATGCAGTAATAAAACTAGAGAGAACTTCTACTAAAGTACGAGTAGTTTTTAACGCTTCGAAGAAAACTACCAGCGGGTTCTCCATACTGGCCCGACATTTCAGAATGATTTAATGAATGTCATTCTTCGATGGCGATTTTTTAAATACGTATTTAATGGGGACATTCAGAAAATGTACCGACAGATATTGCTAGATGAACGTGATCATCAATACCAAAGGATTCTGTGTAGAAACTCTATAAATGAGCCTGTCCAAGATTTCGCATTAAAAACTGTTACATTTGGGGTTAACTGCGCCCCATATCTGGCAATAAGAACCTTGTTGCAACTCAGTGACGATGGCAAGCATACTCACCCTGTGGCCTCATCCATACTGCGAAACCAAATTTACGTGGACGATATTCTGTCGGGAGGACATTTTTATTATAATGTTTACCAAATTACAATCCCATCTGAATGCATAACTAAGAGAACAATTTTGTCGATTGTAGCAAAATTGTTCGATCCTGCAGGTTGGCTAGCACCAAATTTACGTGGACGATATTCTGTCGGGAGGACATTTTTATTATAATGTTTACCAAATTACAATCCCATCTGAATGCATAACTAAGAGAACAATTTTGTCGATTGTAGCAAAATTGTTCGATCCTGCAGGTTGGCTAGCACCAATAATAGTAAGAGCAAAAATACTGCTGCAACAACTTTGGATCGATGGGACGAATTGGGATGGAAAAGTAAAAGCTCATTCCTTGCAGAAATTGAACGCATTTCTCCAAAACTTTCAGGATATTCCTCACATCAAAATACCAAGGTGGGTTCAATACACTCCCAATAAGGAAATTCAAATATACGGCTTCTGTGATACTTCGAAGAAAGCATATTGTGCAATCTTGTATATTCGATCGAATCTTTCTGAAATGAAATTTCATCTGATTTACTAGCTTCAAAAAGTAAAGTAGCCCCTCTGAAAACCATAAGCCTACCAAGGCTAGAACTTCGTGGTGCAGTTTTATTAGCTCGACTTACAAACTCGGCATATCGAGAACACATGAACTTCGAGATAAGAAATATTTATCTGTGGTCAGATTCAACTATTACATTGACATGGCTAAGTAAACCCCCATACCAATGGAAAAAATATGTTGCAAACAGAATTATCGACTACGTTGGTAATTCCAATTGGATGCATGTTGTTCAGATAATCCTGTTGATATTGGATGCACTGCATCCGAGTTAAACCAAAACAGATTATGGTGGCACCGACCAGAATGGTTAACCAAAGATACTCGTTGTTGGCCACAACAGCCAATAGCGGAAGAACACACTTTAGAAAAGAAAACCAAACTTTTTCAAACCCCGATTGATATATATTAGATAGATTTTCGTCATATAATCGTGAATTACGCGTGATAGCTTACATGTTCCGCTTTATCAGGAAATGTCAGAAGAAATCCAGTCGGGACATCACATGTTCCGCTTTATCAGGAAATGTCAGAAGAAATCCAGTCGGGACATCACAGAACAATTTATAACAACCAAGGAAATATTATTTGCTTAATATCTCTTGTTAAGACAAGCTCAAATTACTCAGTTTCCTGCTGAATATCCATCACTTGAATCCAGCAAGCCAATAAGTTCCAAAAGACCTTTAAATCCATTTCGCGATGAAAATGGTCTGTTAGGAAAGACATCCACTGATACTATCAGACAAATCTCGATTATCTAAACTTATAATTGATTTCACACATAAAATGTTGTTACACGCGGAACATCAGAGTATGTTACGCTGCATTCGTCAAGAATTTTACGCAATTCGATTGAAAAGCGCCATACGCATTAGCCCCAGAAAGATGTACTTTCTCCTTACCATTCACAAATACTGGACTCGATATTGGACTTTGCAGGACCTTTTGAGTTATAAACTTCCAGGCATAGAAATGCGAAACTACAAAAATGATATGCAGCAATTTTTGTATGTTTGTCTACGCGTGCAATACACCTCGAGACGTGTTCGGAATTAACTGCGGAAGCATTTCTGACCACATTCCATCGCTTTACAGGCAGAAGAGGTTTTCCAGCCAAAGTTTTTTCAGATAATGACACAAATTTTGTTGGAGCTAATCGGAAAAAGGTTGCAGGGAATCTTAAATTTACATTTGAAGAGTTCTCAACACTTCTAGTCCGAATGGAAAGCGTTATCAATTCTAGACCTATTTCTCAAATAAATGAAACACACACTGATTTGATTCCTTTGACTTGTGGACATTTATTAAAAGGTTCCCCACTCATCGCTATACCTGAGGAATACTCAGGCAACCTATCTCTGATAAATCGCTGGCAAAGACTGAAATTTTTACAGCTACACTTTGCCAGACTTTGGAAAACTGAATACATTACTGAACTTCTACGAAGATATAAGTGGAAGACAACGCAACAAAATCTGAAAGAAAACGATCTTATTGTTATAAAGGACGAGAATTTACCACCAACAGAGTGGAGATTAGGGCGAGTAGTGAAAGTTTTCTCTGGTTCTGACTCAAGAGTTCGAGTTGCAGAAATTCGCACACAAAATGGATTAGTAACACCCCAATTAGTCAAAAACGCCAAAAACCATTAATTCAACACCAAACCGTTATCTTTCTGATCAAATCTTAACTAATGAAATCTTACTATAGCTCATACAAATGCTGAGATTGCCAAGGTAGGCACCATCTGAGACTGTGTGGAGTGTTTGACGCGATGTCTGAATGAATGATGAAAAGAGGCTTCAGGATATCTACAATCATCTTCCAGACCTTGCTGATCCTCATTTCTGTAATCCAATAGACATTGAAATCATGCTTGGCAATGATGAATCTGTTTCTCCAATCCATAATTATGCTGAATTACGTTGAGTTTGGTACGTAGTCTGCTTCACCCGCTGCGCTCTTTCACTTCTTTTGGGAGCATTAGCGATTATAGCGGTAAGGAGCAACGTACAAAAAACTGAACTAATTGACTGTTTTCCTTTAATGTACTTGTGGGAAAAAATCTGAAACTTTACATCTTTGAGGACACATATTAATACAGTCCACTTCCAGAATACCTCAAAGTTGTACACAGCAGTCGTTGATTTTTCTGAAAATGTTTAATGAATTGTATTGTTATATTGATTAAAAAAGTTATTGGATTGTGTGAAATAAACCATTCGTCGGCATGGTCTGAAGTCTTCAGCAGAACCCAAAATTAACAAAAAGGCAAGTGAGACCTTTATTGTTGCAGCTAAAAGTTGGCTGCACAATTTCGATGGGCGCTACACCATCTCGTCTGAACATTCGCATTGTCTTTGACTTAAATCAGTTTTCATATTAGTACCAGCGTTCGCATATGACAAATGAGAAGCGCTGATAAACAAACTATTCCACTGAACTAAGTCGACACACTAAAAGTCTCACTTTGCCAATTCAATGTTTTGCATGCGCTCTCAACAATGGTTATTGTTGTACGGTATGGCCCGTCTTCACGGTAGCTCGTGTGTATTGTTGTTGTTTGAATGTGTGTTATGTTGTCTGTGTTGTCATTTATTTTGGTTTAAGACCAAAGGTTGTGCTGAAGTCTTCAGCAGAACCCAAAATTAGCAAAAAGTCAAGTGAGACCTTTGTTGTTGCAGCGCAGTCAACTTTTAGCTGCAACAATAAAGATCTCACTCAAACATAGTTCAAATCAAATGTCGATTACATATCGAAATAAAACATACGAAAAAATAAAAACCTAAATATGTATATTCAACTAGCTGACCCAACAGAAAATTTTCTGTACATATTTCAATTAGATTCTTTGCGATCGTCGTGTGAATTTTTGAAATGTTTAAGCAAACCTGGAATGAGAAAAATGTTAAAAAAATAATGACACGATATAATTAAGATTACGCCAATGGAAGTGTCTGCACGTTCGCTTAAGTGTTTAGGAAAACTTTTCGCATGAGTTTGATTTTTCATACGGTGAACTGGAAAAATCTACGGGGAATATAACGCAGAAGGTCGACATTTCGACGACGATTTTGCCATTGACACCTTCAAGCACGTGTTTTGAATATAATTGTGCAGATTCGTCGTTCTGCAACTCGAAACGTTTGATAGTACAGTATAACCTCTCTAGTAGTATCAAGTAGTCCGGACAGCTCAATTTTTCGGACACTTTTTAAATTTTGCCTCTGTAGTCCGGACAGTAATATTTGTTTGCTGTGTCGCAGCAATTGTACGTTATTTTACCGTTTGTTTAGAAACGAAAACAATAACAACAAAATGTGAGGTAGGGGAAATACCAATTTGCGTGTTGTCACAGTATTGTTAAATCTTTGTGGAGTGAAGACGTGAATTATGGCACCGATCAATAAACGGCAACATAAAACATTGACATTGGCTGAAAAATGTAAAATATTAGATGCAATTGAAAGTGGAAAATCCATCCGACAAGTGGGTGAACAATTCGAAGTTTCAAAATCGACTGTATTTGATATAAAAGCTAAAAAAAAATAAAATAAGAAAATATGTTTCCCAAACTATTAAAGGACCAGGTACGAATACATTATACATAGAGATATGAATTTTAATAAGTTGATATAACTGCTATATTTCTTGTAGGAAAAAGACAAATTTTGAGACGTGGTGAGAATCCGCAGGTGGAAGAAGCATTAATGACGTGGTTCATTCAACAGCGTAATTACCATGTGCCAATTTCGTCGGATCTTATAAAAAGCAAGGCAAGGTATTTTCACAGAAAAATTGTGGGACATGATAATTTTTCTGCTAGCAATGGTTGGCTGCAAAAATTTATATCTCGAAGCGGTATAAAATGCTTAAAAATATGCGGTGAACAGTTATCAAGTGATCTTTCAGCTGTCGAGCCGTTTAAGGCAAAATTTTTGAAAACAGTCAAGGAAATGGGTGAAGATCAAATATATAATGCAGATGAATCTGCTCTCTTTTGGAGACTGCTCCCAACAAAAACATGGGTTCACCCAACGGAGACTTCAGCACCTGGAAGAAAAATATCAAAAGTTAGATTCACTTTTATGCCATGCTCTAACGCAAGTGGATCGCATAAGTTGCCCCTACTTGTAATTGGCAAGTCTGCAAAGTCAAGGGTTTTTAAAAATTTCGAGCTACCTGTAACATATCAGGCAACTAAAAAAGGTTGGATGTCAACTTTAGTTTTTGAAGTTTGGTTCAAAAACGTCTTTATTAAAAATGTGAAAGAGTTTTTGACCACCGCTGGCAAGCCGTTAAAAGCGCTCTTGGTATTCGATAACGCACCATCACACCCAAAAGAAAAGGAAATCAATACTGACCCTAACTTTCGAGTCTTATTTTTGCCTCCAATTTGCACGGCAATACTACAACCAATGGACCAGAATTTAATTCAGAACATCAAGGTACGCTACAGAAAATATCTTCTAAGCCATATTCTCGAAGAAAATGATGCAAACATTGGAAACGTCCTGAAATCCTTTAATTTACGGAATGCAGTTTCCTATTTAAACATCGCATGGCTTGCTGTTACTAAAAATAATATAAACAAAAGTTGGTCGAATCTGATGAGAATCTGACGAGATTTGCTCAGGAGGATGTTGGGAGGATGAGGACGATATACCTCTCTCTCAGTTGAGAGAAAAAGATATTACCTGTCAGGACATAAACAGCATTCATGCAACCATTACAACTCTGAATCCTTCTGCTAACTTAAGCAGTTCCGAAATTGACCAATGGGCTCGCGGCGAAAATGAGTATGCCCACGATTTTTCTGAAGAAGATATTATTCAGTCAGTCTTGTTAAACCAAAATGTTGAAGAAAATATGGACTCAGACAGCAGTATTGACCAAATTGAAGAAGTCGAAGATAAAGTATCGAATAAAGAGGCAGTTGAACTATTTGGAAGAGCTATTTCGTGGGCTGAACAAACAAATGCAACCGAAAAAGAAATATTATTTTTAAAGGAATTTAAAAGAAAGGCAGAAAAACTACACAAAGATAAGTGTATTCAATCTAAATAAATTTATATTTTACCCACTAAAATATAATTTTTTATTAGTCTAAATGTTTACTATAAATGAACTAAATCTATGTAAATGAATTTGTTATGTTATTCATTTTTTGTTTCTTCTATTTTACCCGTCTTTCTAAATATATATGTAAAAACCCAACCCACCGGATACTTTAAAATTTTTTGTACTGTAGTCCGGACAATTCAGTAATCCGGACAAAGGTCGAAACTATATCTGTCCGGATTAGTGAGGTTGTACTGTACTTAATTTAAATGTCGTGATGCTTTCCACAAATAGGACGTATTTGAGCATTCTGGGAGCGTTTGGTAAGAAATCACCAAAAATCATTTGGATTTTTATGCAAATTATATATTTTTTCTTTGCATTTTTAATTTATGCAACATCTTCTAACATAACACGTTCAATTATAACCATCCTCTCAAAAGATATTCGGTCTAATTTATCCAAAAACTTTATGTGGGACATCGTATATTCATTCCGAGCAATCAATTTACGTTACTGCACCACCATGATCACCGGCACAGTTCTTCGACAGTTTGCACGTTGGAACTTCTTTAATATGCGTATTCAACGGAAATTAGATTGCTGAATGAGCTGTTCGACCTTTTTCAACAATTTAGCTGCAATTTCAGATGAAGGCCGTAAATTTAAACTCTGCGAAAGAATCGTAGCCAAAATCTACACAATCAAAATAGTCTCATGATTCCAACGTGATCGTAAAGAGGATAATCACTACAATTCCATCGTTCAAAACTTTCATGAGTGTCGTACGCGAATTGCCGATTGAACAGCGGAGTGTGCTTTTAAAATATCTCCATCTTCGTGCTTTCCTTTAAGAAGCTTTTCTTCAATATGCTATTCGTTAATTTCCCAACTTCCCAGTGTCATTGCAAAAAATAATCTGGTATTAACTGAAGATTCTTAGGCGATAATCTGAGGTTGTTAAAATAATTTTCCTTGAAACAGAATCCTCCAATTCAATGTGTTTCGCAGCCAATATAGCATATTCGCTCAACGACACACGATTTGGCGCAACGTATGAGAACACAAACTGAAAAAGTCTAAATATCAACCTTCGCAATATCAACATAATTTTTCTAGTGCGAATGTCCATCAAAAGAACCAACAGTCCCGCGGACCGATTAAAACGTGTACACGTATATACAAAACCTCAGATCTTTGAAAGGTTGCACGATCGGCGGTCTTCAAAGAACGCAGCTGAAATTTTTGAAAAATTTTAAAATTTTGCGAGCGAATTTTATGCCAAAAAAATGAGTACTATCAAAATGGATTTTCCAGTTTCACCGATAGCGTCCAAGAAGAAAATCACTATAGTTCAATGATTCATAAGCCACGTGTTCCGTAAGCATCTTATTCTCGCAATACATCGCATTCGCATTGCATTCCAACTCTTGATTAAATGCTTAGTGCATCGGATAGTGTGGCGCTGTCATTCCTATTTGGGATAATATTAATTGCAAGTCTTCATTCGATGCCTCATTGTGAATTTTCAGAAATGTCCTCTTTGCATTTGGTTCACGAATCGGTGAAAATAAATGAAATATGTGTTCCCTGTTTATTTGATGACTGATTACGAACTGGAATTATGAACCAAATCAAAATGAATCAACAAAATATGACGTTCCTATCGTCAGTTCTGACAAAAAGTGCATAAAATAAAAAGGTTTTTTTGCATTTTGTACGAATTTTCTGAATTTATCTGAATTCCGAAAACTTTCGCAGAATCATAACGAACATAACGTAAAAGAATTTCGCATATCCATTGATTGAATTGAGACTTATGGCATTGAGTTCATTCAAAAATTCCATATTGAGTTTTTAAAAAAAATCAGTTTTTTATTCCTATTTTGCGGTCAACTATTCAAAAGTTTTTTGATCTTAAAACCCTGTTCGGACTACCAAGAACAGTTTGTAACAAAGATCAGCCAGATCGGTTCAGCCGTTCTCGAGTGATGTGATTACCAACGAACATCATTTCATTTTTATTATATAGATTTTGTGGTCAACTATTCAAAAGTTTTTTATCTTAAAACCCAGTTCGGACTACCATGAACAGTTTGTAAAAAAGATCAGCCAAATCGGTTCAGCCGTTCTCAAGTGATGCGATTACCAACGAACATCATTTCATTTTTATTATATAGATTCAATAGAACTTGAGCAACATTAATATAAAACATATTTGTCGTTTTTCTCGAACCAACTTTTTGATGTGTGCGACCAATGAGTTCTGTTTAATGTAATTCAAAATGTGTTTAGGCGTCATCGATTTGAGTTGTTGACAACACACGTTAACCACGACGTCTTTCTAAGAAATGATAAAAATGAAACGAAAACAAAAACAATTATCATTTTCATTGTTCCGATAACTGTTTTAATCAGATTTTTATATTCTCTGTGGAAGTTGTGTTTGAAACATACGGAATAAATGAAATGAAAGTTTTAACTTTTCCGATTACATTTGTAAGCAGCTTTTTAGATTTCTGCAATAAATTTAGTGATTGAAATTTTAGAGGCAACAATGTTCATTCACTAATTGCGTCAAATCATTATGCACGTCAAAAAGCTCCGGAGTTGAATTACTTGCATGGGTCGAACAATGTCGTTTCGTACTTAGACCACAAGACTTCAGTGGGGAATGAAAAGCGACCGTGTATGATACCCAGGTACGCGAAAATCCTTTGGATCAGAATCCTCACACACCTGGGTCTCACAAAGATCCAAAATATCAGGCCGATGGAAATGTACATGAGCGTACACGGAAAAATATTCGCTGTCAGCCCTTGTACGTTTGTAATTTACCCACCATTAGAACAGACAAAAAGAAAAACAAAACAGAGTCAATGTGCAGTTACAGTTAACAAACTCCTCTCCAAAGATACAAGCCGACCGATTTTTAGACATAGAATCACTTTTCGAATCGATTTAGCCATGTCTTCTGTCTGTCTGTCCATCTATTCTTGTAATCACGATACAGGTCGCAATTATTGTCCGATTCTAACGAACCCTGACACAAACGATTTTTGCTCGTCGACTTTTTTGCTTTTTGACTTTTTCTGCTCTAGAAGTCACATAATTTAAGCGATTTTGATCAAACTTACATCAACAACTTATATCTAAGTTAAAAACATCTGTGGTGAAATGGGTCAAATTGGTTCTGATTTAGATATAGCCACAATACAAATTTCGCTCCCTACTTGACATTTCCGGTCTAGAAACCGTAAATTTTAACAGTTTTTCTTCAAATTTGTCATAAAACCTTATATTTCAACTAGAATCATTTCTGTTGAAAGTGAGTCAAATCGGCTCAGATTTATATAACTCGCATATAAATGTAGCTCCCAATTTGACTTTTTTGCTTTAGAAACTACATAATTTATTTATTTAATTTCGCTACCGATTTAAGGTTAACCGTAGTAGAAACCACAAATTCAAATTCGGCAGAACGACTTATATTTACACTAGAAAAATCTATGGTAAAAGTGGATGAGATCGGTTCAGATTTATATATAGCTCCCATACAAATGGCGTTCACGATTTTCACCGAATTGAATTGTAGTGGAGTAGAAAGTGTAATGTATCATATAGACTTTAGATTTCCTTCACTTGATTAGATCTGAAGGATGTTTAGATCCGTCAAATGTTACTACCAAAATAGACAACACACTTAAAATTACAAAAGAAAATATAACTGTTGACTTAGACAACCGGCTACTGTACGGATCTTTCTTTGAATTTATATTATAACGTCTATAGTAAGTTGAATGATTGTCTTTTGATAGTCACATTTATATAAGTCAATTCAAGTATGCGTGGCCATATGTTCCTATAAAAAACAATAAACAAAAGCTACTCTAAGAACGTGGTTGAAGGTTGGAAGGCTTTATCGTCATGGTGCACTTGTGCTTCCATTCATGGTTATATTTAAATTGAAGATGATTCTCTTTGGATTAGTGTTAAGAAAAAAAATTACTTAATTTTAGTAAAAGCTTACTTAGTTTTAGGAAAATTTCAACAAAATATTCCTCGGTTTAAGTAAAAAATGTACATGGTTTGAGTAAAAATTAACTTAGTTTTAGGAAAATTTTACTTCAATTTTGTAAAAATTTGCTTAGTTTTAGGAAACATTTACTTAGATTTATGAATCTTTCAGTACTATTTTACTTAGATTTAGTAAAAATGTACTTGGTTTGAGGAGAAACTTACTGCAATTTTTTCGGTTTGACTAAATTTGTACTTGGAGAAGAACTTTGAAGAAAATTGTTCTACATTCAAGAAAAAGTTTGAAGTTGATATGAGGAAATATTGCTTTAGCGCTATACGAAGTTAAATTTTCCTAAATTTTAGTTCATTTGAACTCGTTATCGGGTTCACTTTTTCTAAGTGTACCCAGCAGTTTTATAATAAATTTGGAATACTAGCTATTTTGAGATGTATTGCTGAGCTCGCTTTTTATTTCAATATGCCTCAAGGGTGAAAAACATCTCGTCATTTTTATATAGATTGTATATTTGCATATGCCGACTACATAATCTCTGTATATTACAGGCCAAAAATATAGAATTTATTAAAACAATACAATCATAATAGATAAAAATAGCTAAATACTATTTATTTTTAATTTATTTTATTCATACTTTACTTTGTGGGAGAAAACTGGAAATGGGTTTAATACTAATAGGTATAAGCATAAAAATTAAAATAATTTTAATATGTATTCTGTAAAATGGACAAACGTTAGTAAAACTGAATTTGCAGTATACTGCTAGTAATCCATAGTTTAAGTTCTATATAGTCTCTTAGGAAAAAACTGTGTAACAAAACGTTAGTAAAACTGAATTTGCAGTATACTGCTAGTAATCCATAGTTTACGTTGTATATAGTCTCTTAGGAAAAAAATGTGTAACACGGTGTTATATTTTCGCCACCAAAAACTCAAGGGAACAAAATGGAGAAGAATGGCGAACAAATTTGCCCGAAAGATCAAAGACATTGTTCGCCCGTATCAAAATTGTCGATTGCAATTTGACGAAAAGGAAATTCTTTTCAGGGGAAATATTATTCGCGATATGGGTGATTATTTATGATTTTTTGAAACTGTCTGCATATGTAGGAATATGAAATGAGGGGGATATATTATTTTCTTTGTTTGCATGATTTAAGTGAATCACGTGGACTATAAGTTTTGGGCATATAAAAGCAAATTTCTTCAACTTTCATTAAATTCCAGAATAATCTTTATAATAACAAGTAAAAAAGGCGTTAAAGGCCGGGCCGAACTTTATATACCCTCCACCATGGATTGCATTGCACAGAGGCTGTCGATTTTCGTAGAAGTGCAGTAATATTACAGGAAAATATATTTTTTAATATACCCAAACCAAAACAAAATAATTATACACTCCACGAGAGTATTATGTCTTTGTGCATTTGTTTGTAACACCCAAAAAGAAGCGAGATAGACCCATTGTTAACAAGTAAGGAAAGGCTAAAGTCGGGCGGGCCGACTATATGATACACTCCCTTTCTATCCGAATTCAATTAAATTCGGTAAAAAAGTGAAAACGAGAAGGATTTTTGTATGTGTCCTAATCATAGACTGATATGATCTGACACAATTAGTCAAATCGAGAAGAAAAATTGTATCGGGGCTATATCCAAACATGGAATGAAGTGACCCACTTACACAATAGGTACTTCCAGTTCAAGTATAACGTGTTATGCTCAATTTGAAGAAATTCTGTGAAATACGTGGTTTCTTGGCGGAATAGTAAAGCCAGGTGCGAAATTTATATAGGAGCTATATATAAATCTGACCCTATACCACTCCCTGCGTATTTACCTCGCTTTGATTACTAAACCCAGGTATTTCATGGGATCAATTTTATGTAGTTCATATAAGCTATACTATAAATTCATCTTTAGACAAATTTAATGAATATGGTAAATAATAAAGTAATTGATCCAATTTTCCAGCAGATATTCCGAGTAAAGTAAATATAACATGATCTGGAAAAATTGATCAAGATCCAAAGACAAATACAGATTATACAGAATTAATTGGATGAATCGGACGGACATTTGAAGGGGGCCTATAACAACACTTGAGGCCTGTGCCAAAACATGCGCCAATATATTTCTCATTCACGGTAGGTATTCCTAGTTGAAACATAGAATGATCTGCAAAATTTGATGAAGATACGAGGTAAGATGTAGTTTCTAGAGCTGTAATAGAGCAGAATGGGCCTCATTTATGTTATACCAAAGTATGGACATATGGGCATCTCCCCAACAGTATGGAAAGGCTAAAGACGGATGGAGCCGACTATATATCTCACTACAATTCAATTCATTCAAAAAGTGAAATCGGGAAGGATTTTTGAATCCTGTAAATGTATTGGTTTGACAAAAAATGTTAAATCGGAAAGGACATTTGTATGGGGGTATATCGAAACCAGGAACGATGTGACCCGCTTTCACCATGTATGTTTATTGGTGAAATATAATATGTAAAGTTTGGCCAAAATCGGTTAAACATTCGGGAGCAACATTTGTATGACGGCTATATCTAAATCTGAACCGATCTTACCCACTTTTAGCATAGGTGTTTCTAGTTCGATTATAAAATGTTGTGCCAATTTTAAAGAAAATCGGGTACAATATGTCGTTTCTAGAGCGGAAAATGTCAAATCGGGAGCGACATTTGTATGGGGCTATATCTAAATCTGAACAGATTTTACCCAATTTTTGCATAGATGTTTCTAGTTGGATTATAAGATGTTCTGCCAAATTTAAAGAAAATCGGGTACAATATGTTGTTTCTAGAACGGAAAATGTAAAATCGGGAGCGACATTTGTATGGGGGCTATATCTAAATCTGAACCGATTTCCTCCAAATTCAATACCGATGGTCCTTGGCCAGAAAAAATAAATTCTGCCAAGTTTCATGACAATCGGACAACAACTGCGACCTATAGAGTGCGAACAAGCTTAGATGGACAGCAGACGGACGGACGGACAGACAGATCTCGTTAAATCGACTCAGCTGGTGATTCTAAGCCGATCGGTATACTTAAAGGTGGGTCTAGCTCGATTATTTCTTGGCGTTACAAACATTTGGCGCGAAACTAACTTATAATACCCTAGACCACGAAGTGGTGTAGGGTATAAAAATAATATAATTTCCGCTTTCTTGACTCAAGTCGGAATGAATGAATATTTCTCTTTTTGTAACCTTTCTTTACTATTGTGCTAAGAAAATCCACAGGAAACGTGTAATTTTACAAAAATCAAAAATGTCCCATCTTTCAAATCCCGCCCATTTGTATATTGTCTAAGCAGGTTACAACTAAATTAACTCACACAACAATATAGGAATCTTGGTGTCGAATATACTCAAAAACAGGTTTTAATTTCGTATGGGGAGGACCACGGCCACTTTCCGCCCATCTCGGTGTCGAAATTCTCTAAAACCGGTTTTAATTTCACGCCCACTTTCCGCCCATCTTTGCACAACTATTTACACTGGATCAACTCACACAAAATTTCAGCATCCTAGGTGTCATAGAACTGACCATATTCGATAATATGTTTTAACTTCGTTTGTGAGGTACCACGCCCACTTTCCCAATACCGTCCACTCTTGGCACAACTACTCAGGTTTATGCTAGATGCACTCACACAAAAGTTAAGTATTGAAGTTGTCATGGAACTGAATATGTTGGATAATAGGTTTCACTTTTACAATACCGCCCATTTTTGGCACAACTACCCACATTGATGTTAGATACACTTACACAAAATTTCAACACTGGCATAGAACTGACAATGTTCAATAATAGGTTCTAACTTCGTATGTGAGGTGCTACGCCCACTTTTTCAATACCGCCCATTTCTGGTACAACTACCCACATTGATGCTAGATGCACTTACACAAAATGTCAGCACTCTAGGTATTATATAACTGGCAATATTCAATAATTGGCTTTAACTTCGTATGAGAAGTGCAACGTATACTTTTCCAATACCGGCCATTTTTGACACAACTACGCACGCTTATGCTAGATGCACTTACTCAAAATTTCAGTATTGTAGCTATCATAGAACATCTGCTAACATAACACGTTCAATTATAACCATCCTCTCAAAATATATTCGGTCTAATTTCTAAAAACTTTATGTGGGACATCGTATATTCATTCCCAGCAATCAATTTACGTTATTGCACCACCATGATCACCGGCACAGTTCTTCGATAGTTTGCACGTTGGAATTTCTTTAATATGCGTATTCAACGGAAATTAGAATACTGAATGAGCTGTTCGACATTTTTCAACAATTATTTTGGGGGAAAATGCATGTAGGAAGAAAAGTAATACTGGGTTTGATAGTGCTATATACATACATCTTGAAAAATTCAATTCTAATGAATCAAAATATTCCCCAGAACAAGTCAATTGTTAAACAGGAAAGAGTGGAGTCAAATTCGAAAGACTTCAGTGCGCTGAAACCAAATACGACATCAGCATTGACCTATCAATGTGAGTCCCTAAGATATAATAAAAAATATATATTTTTGGCCGCATTTGTTGTTAAGTCGCGCGAGATGAAAATGCTAGTTAAGAAAAATATTATCACCATCTTCATGATTAAGAGATTTCTGGCAGACGGACATGGTTAATCCCCTCGTTTTATAATTCCATGTGAGTGAACAAATCACTTCGCGTTTAGTGTGTCCGTGTCGAATTATTATTTAAAAAACTTTTACGAGTAGTTCACGATAAATCGAATAGTTTAACATGGAACACTTTATAAACTGATTAAATACTTGAAGTAGTATCTACTACATACATTCACGTTATTGTGGAGAGATATTTAAAAACAAGCAAGGTTAAAGTCGGGCGGGTCCGACTATATGATACACTCCACTTTCTATCCTATTACAATTCAATTCGGTAAAAAAGTGAAATCGGTAAGGATTTTTGTATCCTGTAAATGTATGTGTTTGACAAAAAATGTTAAATCGGAATGGAAATTTGTATGGGGGTATATTGAAACATGGAACGATGTGACTTGCTTTCACCATGTATGTTATAGGTGAAATATAATATGTAGTTTCGGTCAAACATTTGGGAGCAACATTTGTATATATATAAATAAATTTATATCTGAACCGATCTTACCCAATTTCACCATAGGTGTTTTTAGTTGGATTATAAGATGTTGTGCCAACTTGAAAGAAAATCGGGTACAATATGTGGCTTCTAGAGGAGAAAAAGTCAAATCTGTAGCGACATTTATATGGGGGCTATATCTAAATCTGAACCGATCTTACCCACTTTCAGCATAAATGTTTATAGTTGTATTATAAGATGTTGTGAGTAATTTAAAGAAAATCGGGTGCAATATGTCGTTTCTAGATCGGAAAAGTCAAATCGGGAGCGACATTTGCATGGGGGCTATATCTAAATCTGAACCGATTTTAAATAGCGTTCGTCCTTGATCCACAAAACTTACTTGTGCCAATTTTTATGAAGATCGGACTATAATTGCGACCTGTAATTTGATTACAACAATAGATGGACATACAGAAAGACGGACATTGCTAAGTCGACTCAGAAAGTGATTCTAAGACGATCTGTATAATAAACGATGGTTCTAAGTCTTTTGGGTGTTACAAACAAATGCACAAAGACATAATACTCTCGTGGAGTGTATAAATACGCCTTGTATATTATTTTTGGAATATATAGAACAAATGGACGATCGATATTGTAATTGACAAATTTAAATGTAGTCATTAAGTTTTGTATTATTAAATTAGTATTATTAATATATATGTTTATTTCATTGTATTCACTAATTGCAGGATGCCAAACGTGGGACCGAACTGGATTATGTGATCGCAAGAAAAAATCCATTATTCCAAAAGCCTGTCTACCTCGAGTTATGGGTGAGTATCATAATTGCATTCCGTTTTCGATATGCTGTAAGGTGTTAGACATAAGTGCTTATTTTTAACTGCCAGATACTTAACACGCGGAACACTTCACATATACCAGTTTCTATACAAATAACAGAAAACATTTAGGTTTTGTTCCGAAAATTAACCAGATTATCCTAAAAAAGTGTGATAAATCTTTTAAAATGAATGAGAAACAGTTCGCCAAAGACAAAAAAGAAATTACGTTTTTTTAATTTTCAAAATCTGAAAATGGTGAAAATCTGTAATACAAATAATAATAATATTTTTTCTTCGCATTATGAACAAATACGTAAAATTATGTTAAAAAAAAACTAAAAAATAAAAATTTTAATTTTCTTTAAAATCGAATAATACGAAAATAGTCAACTTTTGACTGATTTCTAAAACATATCCGATTTCCCGATTTTTAATGTTAATATCTCAATATCTTAGGCCCTTGTCTAATTTTGGTTTTTTACAGAACTTAAAAATGTCTACTAGAACAGTTATTGAATTTTGGCCGATGGATTTTGATTCTGAACCACTGTGCGTCGACTTGCTTATGCGAAAAAAGCGTTCGCATAATAACGTGGTGTAGGCAATAGTATTTAATAGTGATTTAAATAATATAATTTTCGGATTTGCGCGGTGAGAAGGATCATATAGGGTCCTCCATCTAACGTTTTTTTTTTTCAACTACTCAACCGTTGGACTATTATTTGTGGGGCGCCCTCAGCAGCCATTTGAATGAAATTATATTCCATTATTTACCGGAAGGATTGTACTTTCAAAAAAAAAATTGAGAAAATATTCAGTAGTTTTTTTATAGCATTTTCAAAAAAAAATTATTTGTTGAAATATGTGGTTTCTAGAGCGGAAAAAGTAAATCATAGGTGACATTGGTATGGGGTCCGCCATCTAACGTTTTTTTCAACTATTCAACCGTTGGACTATTATTTGTGGGGTGCCCGAGGCAGCCATTTGAATGAAATTATTTTCCATTATTAACCGGAAGGATTGTACTTTCAAATAAAAAGAGAAATTTGAGAAAATATTCAGTAGTTTTTTTTATAGCATTTTCAAAAAAATAAGTTATTTGGCGGACCCTATATATATTATTTTCTTTGTGTAAATTGTTTGCATGAATCACGCTCACGTGAGCAAAATTTATTTTACTCACGTGAGCGTACGTGAACGTGATGAACGAAAAAATATTCGTGTGTGATTCAATTTTTTCCTTCGTTAGTGTGCGTGAACGTGAGTCAAAAATCATCACATTACAGCTGCACAAATACGACGCGAGCTTACGTGTTTGACACTGACCACAAACCACTGACCATGTTCACAAAAAATCAACAGCATTCGGTCTAAATGGAAGGTTAGAGATTTGCTACTCAGTGTGTAGATGTTCGTGAATCGTCGGCAATTATCAACTTCTCATTGCAATTGATATAAATATGCCACTAAACACACTTTCGAAACACGTGGCAGCCATGGGCGTGAGTGGGCTGTGCTGTTGCACTGACATGTATCAACATATAAATTGACCTAGTAGCTCGTATTGTAGCACACTGTCGTTACTTCGTATACCATTAATAACACGAATTCTGGTCACTGTTGAAAAACTGAAAAAAAAAAACAAAATGTTACGTTGTTATCTTTTCCATTGCCATAAGTTTTTAGGGTCTTTGAGCGTCCATCGTTCCTTGAACAGTGTAGCCAAAGTTAATTAAGTATTGCAAATTTATCCAGATGACTAATTCAAATTATATAAATAATTCTTTTCGATAGCTCATATACGCTTGCTGAATTTTACTATTACAGCTGAACTTACTTCGCGTGATCACTTTACCATTTTTACCCCTTTTGTGACGCTTGCGCCCTTAAACGTACAAAATTCGAAAAAAATATTTAGCGCGTCTACATAATGTACTCACCGAATTTCTAATAGCCTTTTCATATTCTAGCTGAAAATTTTGATTGGCACTATCTTTATCTCAATTCCCCCAATTTGGTCGGTACCATATTAATAACATTTCCGCTTCCCCCTTTAGAGTACACATTTCGACATGTATTGCATGCCAGAGAAATTATATGGACATTTGTACAGAGTCTACCATGCTCGAAAATAAAAATTGAAAAAAATATTGTTTCTGACCTGTATTAGTAAACGATTATATTGTATATATCAAAGCGTAGCTTAGCTACAATGATGTTCATATGAAGTGCAAAGTTTCGTTCATGTTTTATTCAATTTTTATAAACCCCACCGAGAACACGGTATGCGCATTCCTCTAATTAGTAGATGCATAATATAATGTATTTTTTTCATATTCGTACTTTTAAGGGGTAAAATGGGAACAGAGGGATAAAAATGGTACCATTCAAATGGCTGCACCCATAATAATGAAATTCAGTATATACATTCCTCTGATTGCGTAGACAAGTAAAATAAAGAGATTTTTCGAAATTCGCACTTTTTGGGGCTAAAATGGAAAAAGGGGATAAAAATAGTACCAACCAAATGACAGCAGCTAGAGTCATGAAATTTGAAGTATACATTCCTCTGACTGCGTAGACACGAAAAATAAAATGTTTTTTCCAAGTTCGTACTTTCAAGGGATGCAATGGGTACAGAGGGATTAAAATAGTACCAACTAAACGGCTACAGCTAGAATGATGAAATTCGGTGTGTACTAATCTAAGTCTAAATGCGTAGACACGTAAAATAAAGAGATTTTAGAAAGTCGTACTCTTAAGGGGGTAAAATAGGAAAAAGGGGATACAAATATTACCAACCAAATGGCCGCAACTAGAATCATGGAATTCGGTGTTTTCATTCCTCTGACTGCATAGACACGCAAAATAAAAATATTTTTCCAAATTCGTACTTTTTGGATTTTCAAAAAATATATATTTTGGAATTAAAATAGAATGGAAATACAACCATCTGTAAAACCTACTATGTACCAATATTTATGGTATTTAAACTTTTTTGAAAATATAAATATAAGAATATTTATTTTTTGAATTAACTTGAAATATTATTTCAATATAAATAGCGTAAACGTATTTGTAGCCCTTTTTTATAAGCATGGTTTGAAATAATAAAAATATTACATTTATTTATAAAATTACTAGCTGACCCAAACGTTGTTTTGCCTTCAAATTTTATTTATTTATCTGTGCAATGTAATTCACATTTATTTGAACAAAAAAATTGTAAATAGTATATGAACTATTAAATGATAAAAAGTATATGCATAATTAAGATCATGTCAGTGTTATTCATTATAGTGGACCCGGAGAACTTCGTCTCACAGGCGTTATCCTACGTCATTTCAAATTGCAGAAAATCTGTGGTCAATTTTGCATTGCAACTGATTCTTTTCTTAAATATTTGCTGGATGGGTTACGGTCGTGTCGCTTTTGAATTGTATTTTCGCTCATTGAATCACTCTGTGATAAATAATATTTTGTTTTGTTGTCAGGTGCGAAAACGATCAAAGCGGGTGGTTTTCCGACATGGAAACATGCGACATACAGATGACCGTGTGAAAAAAATGCATTCTCCAGACTGAGGACACAAGCACTCGATATGATTTATTGATTGTCATGGCGAATGCGAGACGAATTGGAAATTGGATTCGCTTAAATCGAATGTCATATCGGTTGGAATCATTGGAATTCTCGGTATGAGAACTTCCTCACCTTTGAAGTTTTCTTCTAGTATTCTTGCGCGAATCACATTGCTCACGAGTTTTGTAGAACGAAACCCGCCTTGCTTTCGACGTTAAATTTTCGAGAAGAAACTGCTCAGCCGCTGGTGGGTTCTGAACACGTTTTGCAGCATTTGTTGCAGTGAAATAAACTCTGCACTAATGCACTGCCAAATGAGTAACAGTCGGATAGCGTTCTTAAAGGAGAAGTGGGAATATACGCCAATTGGAGCTCCGTTTCTCGGAATCATCAACCGGATTGCGCCGACCTTCTTGGATTGAATCTGCGTTCATCAATAATATCTGCTCCAAATGAAGTCATTTGAAAGTATCCGTAATATTTCTGAGCGTTCGATAGAAAATGAAGTGATTCTGGTCTTTCGCCATGAAGCAAAGAATGCAATGGCTCTGGTGGTAATATAACCTTGCTACTGAGACAACACAATCCAGGCGTTTCTACAGTGCGCTTCAATGCACCGTAAACATAAACGTCATCTATAATGAAGATGGCACCGTAAAATCATTCCATACAAATCGGGGATATTTCGGGAATTTTCTTCGGTATTCTTCTTGGTTGGCCGGCGACCAATCCGAATTGGTGCGAATCATCGAAATCGGTCCATGCGTGCTTGAGTTATAATCGTAGTAACTAACGCCACTCTCTTTTATATATATAGATTTTTTCAATATTTGTAGTTGTTTTGGTTTGGTTTTATTAAAAAAATATATTTGTTACAACAATAACCAACGCCAATAATATGAATGAATAGATAACACATATAAGTTTAGTGCAAATTTTTTATTTGCTTTCATTGACCGTTGTAGTGTATCATGTCCTGTACTGTATCTGTAAATTAATGCGAAAAACGGCAACATATTATTGGAACTTTCTAGTCAAATGTCAAAAAAGTAAACAAATAAAAGAAGAAACCTCAAGCGCCAATGAATAAAATAAGAAATTGAACTAAATTAATGTACATATATTGTTTAAAGCGTCAATAAGGATGTAAAGTGTACACACAAAAGCGTATAGTGTACATTAAAAAGTGACAATAAGTTATTTTATTGTTTTGTAGTTGTTTAAGACTTTTAATAATGCATGCCGTACTGCTGATTGCTGTAGAGAGATGAAATATTATGCGGGGAGAAGATTTTAAACATTTTGGAAATGTACTAATTGTTCTGAAATAGCAATTAAAATTATTTATTTACATAATAATACACAAATAACACCGTTTAATGTTTTTCTTTGTTGTTTATATCATTTTTTGGTTTAAACATGTGTGAAATAATCGTTCCCGCAATGTTTTTAATTGTGAGTATATTTGACAGTTCATAGTTGCAACCTCGACTAAATACTTTACATATTTACATTTACGAATTTTTCCAGTAATTAACAATTTTTCATTTCACATGTACCAATACAAATATTTCGATGCGAGATTTACAGAACATGGGTACTCCAACATGTAGAAATGTATGTCACTTCATGCAACGTCCCGTCAAGTTCCACAGTATAGGTTGTAAAAACGTGAAAATGTTTTATTAGCTCGCCAAATTGTAAAACAAACTAAAAATATTCCAAATCATTTAAAAAAGTTTTATTAAAAATGTCCGACGCAATTCGCACTGCTGTGCGTTTTTGTAAAGAATTAAAAAACTGACTTCTATTTCTTTCACGTCACTGTCTTTAGTATCCAATATTTTACGATAATGCAGTTTAATTGATTTCTTCTTTTTAGTACGGAAGTAAAAATAATTTTAAGTTTTTTCTTATTTTTCACCCCTTTGAAATGCACGTTACTTTGGTGGGTAGAATTTAATCGCTTTGTTTCGTTTTCTACTTTAAGTATTAAAAGTATAAATTTTGAAAAATCGTTGTTTGTATGTATAGTTGGTCTGTTGTATGTGTTGTCATTTATTTAGGTTTAAGACCAAAGGTTGGGCTGAAGTCTTCAGCAGAACCCAAAATTAGCAAAAAGGCAAAGTGAAACCTTTATTATTGCAGCTAAAAGTTGACTGCGCAGTTTCGATGGGCGCTACCCCATCTCGTCAGAACTTTCGCAACGAATGTATGTCTTTGACTTAAATCAGGGTTCATATTAGTACCAGTGGTCACATATGACAAATGAGAAGCGCTGATAAACAAAATATTCCACCGAACTAAGTCGATACACTAAAAATCTCTCTTTGCCAATTCAATGTTATGCATGTGCTTGCATCGCTCGCAACAATGCAAATGTTGTTGTTGTACGGTATGTCCCGCCTTCACTGTACCTCGTGTGTATTGTTGTTGTTTGTATGTATAGTTGGTCTGTTATGTTGTATGTGTTGTCATTTATTTTGGTTTAAGACCAAAGGTTGTGCTAAAGTCTTCAGCAGAACCCAAAATTAGCAAAAAGGCAAAGTGAGACCTTTATTGTTGCAGCTAAAAGTTGACTGCGCAGTTTCGATGGGCGCTACCCGATCTCATCAGAACTTTCGCAACGAATGTATTTCTTTGACTTAAATCAGGGTTCATATTAGTACCAGCGGTCACATATGACAAACAATAAAGGTCTCACTTTGCCTTTTTGCTAATTTTGGGTTCTTGGAAAAATAATTTTATGGTAAAAATTTTGTAAGTTAAAAAGTCGACAAAAATATTTTTTTTTAAAATTTGTTTTGATACAAATATTTATATTGTATTTGGCGACAATGTGAAAAAAAAAAATATTTTTTTATTTTGAGCAAAAAATTAAATTTTATAACGTTTTTGTTATCGCAGCTTGTTACCTTGTTACAGTGAAAACGGGTTTAAGTTGTTTGTGTAAATACCACAAATATTTGAAACATTAGGGGCCATTTTCTCATAGTCCGGATGAAATTTATCGTAACGAATACTCCCGGTTACCACAATTTCATTTTCTCAATATATGTTTAGTGGTTAAACGCTAACCGGCACTTCTCCACCGGTTAGGCGTGTATGGGAACGTAAAACTTTAATAGCTGATGGTAATTTGCTGTTGCTGTAATTAACAATTTTTTCCATCAATTTGTAGTTAGCTTCAATTTTTCGCAGTTGCTGTTTCGAACTAAAGAGTGATTTTTTTGAGGTTAGGATTTTCATGCATTAGTATTTGACAGATCACGTGGGATTTCAGACATGGTGTCAAAGAGAAAGATGCTCAGTATGCTTTGACATTTCATCATGAATCGTCTTACAAACGAACAACGCTTGCAAATTATTGAATTTTATTATCAAAATGCGTGCTCTGTTAAGAAAGTTCATTGCGCGCTTCCATTTTATGGTCAGTTTAATCGACCCACTGAAGCGGCTATTCGGGCTATTGTGACTAAATTTCGCACCAAATTTACATTGTTGGACATTAAACCACCAACACGCTTACGTAGAGTGCGAACTGAAGAAAATATCGCAGCTGTATCGGCCAGTGTTAATGATGACCACCAATTTTCGATTCGTCGCCGTTCGCACCAATTGGGTCTCTGTTACTCAAAAACGTGGAAATGCCAAAATTGGACTAAGCGCATGGACCACCTAAGACGCAGCCGCGGTCAACATTTAAATGAAATTATCTTCAAAAAGTAAATGTCATGGACCAATCTAACGTTTCAAATAAAGAACCGATGAGATTTTGCAAATTTTATGCGTTTTTTTTTTAAAAAAAGTTATCAAGCTCTTAAAAAACACAGACTTGTCCTCCTCATAAGCCTAGAAAGTAAACGTTCCACCTCCTGTGAAGCATGTTGCAATCTTTGCTTTTTGGATCATTTTCGATGTATTTTCAGTTTTTTTCCACTTCAACAAAAAAATAAACAGCTGATATAGCACATCATTGACATTTGATTATCATTTCAGTTGATAATTGTCAGTGGTGTTGCCATACTCACTCATTTATCTAAGAACAATTTAACCGTTGAATGAGAAAAGCATTATGGTTCATTAATAGGCACTTTAATCGAACTATGAGAAAATGGCCATAGGGGTGTTTACACATGAATAGGTTTTGTATTTATTTATGCACACACAGCTAGATAATAAAATTTAGGTAAATAAACAAAAATGCAAAGGTAAATTTTAAATAGTACAAATTGTATTATACTAATTTAAAATCCGGCGCTAAAATTTTTATGGGTTGGGCTTAGCCCCCACAGGACCACCTGTCCTACGCCAATGTCGATGTACAAACAGAATTTCATGATTGGTACTTTGTTATCGCTTTTTACCAAATTTCACCCCCAAAAAGTACGAATTGTGCAAAAATATTTTCTTAGCCGCATTCATGCTATATTACGCCGTTATCACCCTAAAAAGTGAGTTTAAAATTATTATGGAAAGTGTGTAATTTTTAGTGTAAATTTAAAATTTTTGTTAATATATACGCATTGAGTGTTTAAAAAGTGATTTAGGCATTTATTATTTAATATTGCATTCCTTTACTTGTACATATACATGTTGAATAGTACACAAGCATTGTTGTATTGTAAAAACATCATGTAAAATTGCTACAATTGTGATTAATTGTTATAGTGTCACCCAATATTCTACTTACACCTGCTAATATTGTAGTGGCAATACTTGTCGACCATAGTGAGTCAATGCATGCACCAAGCAGCAACATGCGTAGCATATTATATTGCACCAAATATTAACACGCGCAACAGATTATTATGCTGACTCTGTGAGAATTGTTAAAATTCACATTGGTCGCACAGTGTAATATAACACCGCATGTGTTGCCACTAGCCTCACTTCATTGTTTAAAGACTTTATGTCAAATAAATGGGCATTCGCTCACCTAAGCTGCAAGTGACAAGTGTTTAATTAATTATTTCGCTATATGGCGACCGTGACTTAGTACTTTAATATTCTTTAGTAATATTACTTCCACGTGAAAAAAAAACAACAAACAACATCAATGTAGTTGAAAACAATTATCATAAATCAGTGCTGAAGCAATTTTAAATAAGAAAAATAAAAAAAAAACATCAGCCAAATTTAAGGCTCATAAACTCAAAGTAAAATACCAGTTAACTTGACATCATCAAAATCAGAAAAGAGACCAAAACAAACAACTAAAAGATGACAGCAACCACAACATTAACACCACCACCACTCATATTGAAATAGTTTTTATACGCCGCCGTAGAGCAGAACACACCAATCAACAGAATAAGATGAAGCAGCGCAAAGCCCAACCAGTACGATTGTTTCCTATACAAGAAGGTGATGACCGGATAACAGTAGTGCATATAGCAGTCAACACAATCCACACCATTGCTAAAGGACATTTTTTGCTTTTGTAGCAGGTAAAAAAAAAAGAAGCCCTCTGCCAATACAATGTATTTTATTATTATTATTAAGTCTATAGATACAAATATCCTTACAGACTAAAAACGATATGCATATATACACTTAGATACTACAAAAAATTATATATTTAAATACAAGATAATTTTTCTTTTAATATAGTTCTATTTTCTGATAATTCAATAATGTGGTAGAATTTATTAAATTTAATTTATTTAAATTAGCATATCTTGAACGGGAATAATTATCGTGAAAGAAACATATACTAACATACATAATAAGGGTGTTCATGTTTGGTCGTAAAAAGAACACGACCAGTATATGCCATGACATTTTAAATCTGTCATCCAAGAGGGGACAGATATATTATGTTATGACATATATCCCAATTTTTGGTTTGCCATTCTGACCCAAATTAATAACATTAATTTTAATATATATATTAAGAAATAAATTTGAAAGTTTTGTTAGGAATGGGAAGTCAGGAATCAAAAAGTGTTGAGAATACGGGCGAGGTTATTAATGAAATTATAACCTCTCCCAGTGATTCTAATGATTTAGGACAAATTAGAATTATGTTAGGAATAATAACAGGGATATTAATATTAAATACGGCATGGAAAATGCATAATATTTACAGAAACAATTTAAAGAAAAGATATAAGTCCTCAGCCACATTGGCTGAGATTTAATTCATAATATGTCTACAAATATAAATGGGAAATTACTAAATACATATATTTTTTAAAAAGGAAACATGAAATGAATTAAATGGATTGGCAGGATATAGTATTTAAAGTAAGGGCCATAAAAGAAAGTTTCGAAAAATCATATAAATGTTTAAATATCGAAAGGCCTATAAAGTCGGAAACAGCAGAGAAACATTTTAGAATCCTTTTTAGTAGCCTTGAACGTATTCGAGTAATACTCAACGTTAATTATTTAAAGCTTACTGTTGCTCATAAGGCTGCGGCCGACAACTTTTTTTCGGATATACGTGCGAAATTGGTCAACGTACTATCGAAGAGAAATTTGAATATAACTTTGCCTTTGACCCTACACGAGGAAATAACATATAGCACTGAGATTATAGAGACAATATTAGGCTCATGTTTACAAACTAAGACTGTAGAATCCCCAACTTCTGGTACGGATACCAAAGAATTACCACGTTCAATTGACATTACCAGGGAAGTGAAAATGTCTCAATCTGTGACTGAATTTCTGGGGTTAGCCACAAAGATCCTCCCTGAATTTGATGGCAAACCTGAAAATTTACAAGCATTTATAGATGCTCTGGATTTACTAGATTCAATAAAAGAGTCTCATGAGGCGATTGCCGTTAAAGTAATAAGGACGAAATTGAAAGGTAACACCAGAAATCTAATTTCGAATGAAGCCACAGTTTCTGAAATTTCGAGAAAATTGAAGGCTTCTGTAAAGGGAGAATCTACCGAAGTCCTTTCCGCGAAATTGATGAACGTTAAACAAAACAATAAGTCTGCAAATGCATTTGTCAATGAGGTTGAACAGTTGGCAAAAGCGCTATCTAACGCTTACATAGTCGATGGTTTGTCAAATGCTTTGGCAGAGAAATACTCGACCCAAACCGCAGTAAAGGCCATGACCAAGAACGCATCCAACGATAAAGTTCGACTTATAATGGCTTCAGGAAACTTCAGTTCGATGAATGAAGCAGTTTCGAAATTTGTAAATTCCTGTACGGAAATGGGATCATCCAACGCAGGAGTAGTTTACTACAATTCAGTTTGGAACGGATCAGGAAATAGTCGTGCACGTGGTCGTGGTCGAGGCCATAATAATAGCCATGGTCGTGGGAATGATAGAGGTCGAGGGAACTGGAATAGCAATGGCTACCGGAATTATAGAGGACGTGGAAATTTTAGGAATGCAAATAATCGGGATAACAGAGAACGAAATGTTCGTGTTGCCACACATGACGACCATGATTCGGAAAACCCGCAACACCCCTTGAGAGAACAATAATTGAGTCGAAATTATATAATATTAATTTAAGTCAGAGTATTTTTGTGAGGGCATATGATAACACCACCAATAGCATTCTCACATTTTTAGTAGACACGGGTGCAGACATATCAATATTAAAGCAATTTAATAATGAATACTGTCGTGTAGATACTTCCAATTCCACCACAATACGTGGCATAGGTCAAGGAACCATAAAGTCCTTAGGTACTGTACTGATAGATCTTAGAGTTGATCATTTCATAATCCCACATAAATTCCACATAGTGCGGGATAATTTTCCAATACCCTGCGACGGGATAATTGGAATGGACTTTATGAAAAGATACAACTGTGTTATAGATCTCAGTGGAAATAGAGATTGGTTCATAATAAGACCCGGAAGTTGTAATTCCCGTATTTCTATGCAAATTGCTTATTCAGATTCAAATGATAATGTACTACTACCTGCTCGTTCGGAGGTAATCAGAAGAGTACTCATCGATTCCAATGAGGAAGAAGTTCTAGTCATTAATCAGGAACCTGAGCCTGGTATAATAATAGCTTGTACTATGGTAAAAAGCAAAGATGCATACATTCGTATTTTAAATACCACCTCTGAAAATAGAATACTGAACTGTAAGAATATCGTCACAGAAAGTTTGTCAAATTACAACATCTACAACTCGCAAAATTCTCAAAATGATAGAACAGAACAAGTTTTGTCAAGATTGAAGAAAAATTTTCCTCAACAATTTAGCGAGCAACTCTACGAATTATGCTCTGACTACAGCGATGTTTTCGGGTTAGAAACCGAACCGATTTCATCAAATAATTTTTATAGACAAGAAATTCGACTCAAAGATAAAGACCCAGTTTATATAAAAAATTACAGAATTCCACACTCACATAAAGCCATTATAAATAAACATGTTGACAAATTAATCTCTGATGGTCTGGTAGAACCATCCATTTCAGAGTACAATAGCCCATTACTATTAGTGCCGAAAAAGTCGTTGCCAAATTCTGCTCAGAGACGATGGAGACTTGTAGTAGACTACCGTCAAATAAATAGGAAAATGGTTGCAGATAAATTCCCTCTTCCGAGAATTGAGGACATTTTGGATCAATTAGGTAGAGCGAAGTACTTCTCGTGCCTCGATTTAATGTCAGGTTTTCATCAAATCGAACTTGATGAAAAATCGCGAAACGTGACTTCTTTTTCTACAGATAGTGGCTCGTATCGCTTCACGCGATTGCCATACGGACTCAAAATCGCTCCGAACTCTTTTCAGCGTATGATGACACTTGCATTTTCCGGCTTGGGACCAACTCAAGCATTTGTTTACATGGATGATTTAATTGTGATAGGTTGCACTGAGAGACATATGTTCAGGAATTTAATAGAGGTATTTGATCTGTGTCGAAAGTATAACCTAAAATTACATCCTGACAAGTGTTTATTTTTTAGGCGAGAGGTCACTTTTCTTGGGCATAAGTGCACGGATAATGGTATCTTACCTGACGACACGAAGTATGAGGTTATCAGGAGCTACCCTGTACCTACAGACGCTGATAGTGCTCGAAGATTCGTTGCTTTCTGTAATTATTATAGAAGATTTGTTAAAAATTTCTCTTACTACTCCAGACACATAAGCCGTTTAAGCAGAAAGAATGTAGAATTTAAATGGACCGAAGAATATAACCAAGCTTTCGTGTATCTCAAGAGACAGTTAATGAAGCCAACACTTCTACAATATCCCGATTTTGAGAAGGAGTTTTGTATTACCACTGATGCAAGTAAGCATGCTTGCGGTGCTGTTCTCAGTCAGGAGTATAATGGTAAACAGCTCCCCGTAGCGTTTGCATCTAAAACTTTTACAAAAGGAGAAAGCAATAAGTCTACTACAGAGCAGGAACTCACAGCAATTCACTGGGCAATACAACATTTTAGGCCGTACATATATGGCACACATTTTCTTGTAAAAACAGACCATAGACCATTGTCATACTTATTTTCTTTAAAAAATCCAAGTTCAAAATTGACCCGAATGAGATTGGATTTAGAGGAGTATGACTTTACCGTAGAATATCTCAAGGGGAAACAAAATATAGTAGCTGACGCTCTTTCTCGGATCACTATAAATGATCTTAAGGAGCAAAATTTACAGACGGGAAATGTTTATAGGGTAACAACCAGATCTGAAACTAGGAAGAACAGACAAGATTACTCTAATAACGTTACAGAATCAGATGATGAGAAATTATTAAGAAAGCCCAACGTTTATCAGGTTATCAATTATAATGATGCCAGAAAATTTGTCAAATTAAAATTGTCAACCACTAAATGTTTCCTCAAACATGGAAAAACAATTTTAGGACATATTAATGTTGACGATTTGTACGTTAATGGAACTTTTGACCTAAATCAATTTTTCCACAGGCTTAACAAAGAGGCCGGCGTACTTAAAATCGCAAAAGTCCAAATGTCACTCAACGAACAAATATTTGAAGTTGTTTCGTTACAATTATTTAAAGATATGGGCAATCGTGTATTAAAGAAGGTAGAGGTAGCGCTACTACCGCGAGTGACAATGATAAACGAAACTAATGAGAAGGAGATTACATCTATTTTATTGAGGTACCATGACAACCCCGCAGAAGGAGGACATACTGGCATAACGCGGACATGTGCAAAAATTAGACGATATTATTACTGGAAAGGAATGATTCGTGACATTACGAAATATATTAAAACATGTAGGAAATGTCAACAATCCAAAATAACGCAACACGTTAGGACACCAATGACCCTGACACCTACACCACGTTCACCTTTTGATATCGTCTTGGTAGACACAATAGGACCATTCACAAGATCTGTGAACGGCAATGAATACGCGGTTACACTAATATGTGACCTCACAAAATACTTAGTAGCCCTACCTGTTCCGGACAAAAGCTCGAGAACTGTCGCTAAGGCCATATTTGAATCACATATATTGACGTATGGACCGATGGGAAAATTAATAACAGACATGGGCACAGAGTATAAGAATATGTTGGTTGAAGATTTATGTAAATATCTTAAGGTGGATAATATTGCCTCAACCGCCTACCACCATCAGACTATGGGAACTATAGAACGTAGCCACCGCACGTTTAATGAGTATTTGCGATCATATGTTTCCATAGATAAGGATGATTGGGATGTATGGTTAAAGTATTTTACATACTGTTTTAACACCACTCCATCGGTTACACACGGATATTGTCCATACGAACTTATATTTGGAAGAATCCCTAATGGATTCAAATTCTTCAACCAATTAGAGAGAGTTGAACCTCTCTATAACGTTGATGACTACTCGCAGGAAGTACGTTATAGGTTGGAAACCGCATATAATAGAGCAATACCTATGCTAGAGCGAGCGAAATTAAAACGGAAAGAAAATTATGATAGACAAAAAAGAGAAATATTTCTTCAAAAGGGTGATCAGGTTCTTCTAAGGAACGAATCAGGTCACAAATTAGATAATAAATATTTAGGACCATTTAGGGTTATAGAAATAGGAATAAATGGTAATATAGTTATAGAAAGTAATAATAAGAAAAGACAGTTAGTACATAGAGATAGACTAATGATATTTAAGATCTAGAAAATAAACATCATGCATGAATGTTATTTTAATGTAAATATTTTTAATTGAATTAATTAATTTAATTTAAAAAAAATGTATGTATATTTGTATTAAATAAGTAACTAATAAATAAGTATATTATTAAATTATATTAAATTATATTAAATTCGCTATAATATAATTTAACGTAACAATGTTATAGTGTCACCCAATATTCTACTTACACCTGCAAATATAATTTAACGTAACAATGTCTCCCAATTTTCCCCTCAAATAAACCGACTCAGAATTAATCGGAAAATCATACATTCAAAATTCGGTCAACAATTCATTTACACGTTTTGCACTTCCGTTACCACAGACGGGAGAACAAACAATTCCAAAGAATTGTTTGCCAAATAATTTATACTATCAAGTTTTCCCATTTCTTCATTTCCGTTCAAGCTTTGGCAAGAACTTCAATACCAAAGCAAAATTCAGACCAGACAAAATTCCATGTAATTTTGGGCCACACAAAAAAGTGGTAAACAGTTCCAACGAACTGCTTACCAAAAGATTGACATTTACAACATATAAATATTGTACGATCGAACCGATCAAGTAGTCTTAAGATAGATTCAAAAATAAAAGGAACTCGCAAATAAAGTAAAAACTTGAAAGAGTGAATAAAAAAATTAATTTATTTTTATTTTTTTTCACACAAAGTGATTACAAATACTTTTGATACACATGTATGAAAATATTCATACGCCGAGAACACACAACAGGTATGCAAGAATAAACAACATGCATGTATGACGTACAACTTGTTGTGTATGAAAGATGTATTGGTTGTATGTTACACTCATACTTGCATGTACTTTGCACACATCTGCATGTAAATGAGTATACACATCCCAAAATATCAAATGGGAATAAAACCGCAATACAATTTGAGAACAATATTATGGCTGTTTTTCTTTAAGTCTGGATAACTAAGCTGCGAAAACAAAATAAAAAAATAAAATGTTAAAATTTCACTCAAAATAAAAAATTCTTTTTTAAAATTGTCGCCAAAAGCAATGTCAATGTGTGTGTGAAAACAAATTTTTAAAAGATAATTTTGTGTTAAAAATGGATAATTATCCAGTGTAAGTCAAAATGATGGATATCGAGGCTAAGTCCAATAAAGTCGACACAAAATATTTTTTTGAAAATTTCTCTTGATAGATATATTTATATTGTAGTTGGCGACAATGTGAAAAAATAATTTTTTATTTTGAACGAAAAATTAAATTTTTATTAAAGTTTTTGTTATCGCAGCTTGTTATCCCGGCTTAACAGCCCTATTATAAAAATAGTGAATTCACAACGAGTTTTTAACAATGCTTGAGGAATTCTTATAATACACAACAGTTTCTCAACTTCGCACACGAACTTTCTTCCTTTTATTCTCAATAAATATTGAGAATAATATTATAATAAGCTTACCAACACAAGCCTCAAGCTAATTTTCGTTAATATTAATTAATTTTATTAATTCGGTCCATTTCTTGTAAATTTCAGTTGTAATTATTAGTTGTAAAAAAATAAGCCAGGACAATATCCTAGTTCAAATCAATAATTTTAATGTTCATATTCACATTTTGGGTAATTGTTTTGCAGCTTAATACGATTTTTAGCGAACGTTCGCGTGTCTTTTATGAACTTGTCCTCCGTGTTGCGCACTGATAAAGCTGGATGTGTGACATGTAGAAATTTATTGCTTATTACTTTCATTTAATATTTTTAATAGAACTTACTTCTTATAGCAACACTCGATGGTATTATTATCTGCTGGCTGCAATTAAATCTTCATCCAATACATTAGTTTTTTGTTTTTTATTATTAAAAAGAAGTTCAATTACTTATTTTGTTTCTCTTCGAACACTTTTTTATATTTATTGTACATTATTAATTATTTTATTAAAATATTACCAATTTTTTAACACAACACAATTATCGTACACTCACTTTGAAATCGAACACTAAACACAAAACAAATTTGTCCAAAAATGAAGCGTGCCATGTTGACACTTTTCACCAAATTAAACACTACAAAAAAGGAAGAAAGTTCGTGTGCGAAGTTGAGAAACTGTTGTTTATTATAAGAATTCCTCAAGCATTGTTAAAAACTCGTTGTGAATTCATTATTTTTATAATATTGTTCTCAAATTGTAGTGCGGTTTTAGTCCTTGTTGGGGAAATCTTTTCTCTTTGGGCCGATTTTGTTAATTTTCAATCCCAGCCGATCTGCAATCATTAGACACATTTGTGGAAAATTTGAACCCCCTAGCTCATTTCGTTCGCAAGATAGCCTGCTTTCAACAGAAAGATATACGAAAGGACATGGCTAGATCGCCTTAGAATTTTACCACGACCCGATGAATATTTCAAAGTATTGTAAACGAAATGACAAAATGAATATAATCCCATCCTGAGGTAGAGAGTATAAAAATGTAAGTCATTTGTTCCTGTTTATGAATGTGTACTTCGCATGTATTTTTCGTACATGTACTCATCCATCACCATACAATAAGTATGACATGGTATAAATTAACGAAACATTAGTTTTGTTCGGTTTTTAAAAAAGACCGTCTTTATTGAGTGGTAAAATACAACTGATTAATCTGATCAAAGATAAAATAAAATAATCTTAATTCTAATGTTTGACGTATGAGAACGACACGTATGAGATTGAGCTGCAGGTGTTCATACTGCAGAATCAGCATTTTGGCGTTGATGTGAATTTCCCGTGGGAACGTTTGATGAACATGTTGTTACAATGTTTTTGTCGTTAACATATAACAGACACACAGTATAATTCTACACACCATGTTGTACATCTTACAAAGATGGTACACATCGATTGATGTGTAGTGTACAGTAGTGTAGTAATGTACGGTTTGTTATTTGAAGGATACACGTCATACCCATACATGTTGTGCCATTGATACTCAAAGTGTATCCAAAACGATAATTTTGTCATTCTCTGGTGTATACCCGTAAAAGAAATTGTAATCAATCAATCGCCACAAAAAACGGTCTGTACAAAAATATAACCATCGAAAAATGAACAAGTTCTCCAAGTTTTATCTCTTATATCTCGTCGTAAAATATTCTTATTTGCCTATTTTTCTCAATAGCTTTATTGTAGAAGGTTTTGATCAAATGACTTCATCTTACGACTTTAAGACGTGACGAAACTATTTATTTAAAACAAACCAATTTAAAAATTATCAAAACATTTTACAATAAAGCTATTGGGAAAATAATACGTAAATCAGAAAAGAAAATAAATCTAATGCATGAAAGCGAGACATTTCCAAATTTGCAAAATACACACGTTAAAACAACAATCTGTATAAATAAAATAATATTTCATTTCAAAGCGTGAGATTGAACATAGAATTGGTGAATCATTTTGATGAAGTAATCTAAAATTGTTGAATTTTCCTAACTGATGCAATAAATGATTATTACGTTTTCAATGTGTTTCCCCATCAGCTGTCACAGTCCATGGAGTTTTTGGTTTGGGGGTTTTTCAAATATTATCCAAAAACAACCAGTGAGCCGAAAAAATATTGATTGTTTACATTGTTTTTAACTAGTTGCCTATAGTCGCGAAATTAAACAGACAGGTAAAATTTAACCTTTTATGTCTAAATTTAAACATCAGATGCACTCAGAAAAAAGTGAACCCTATAATGAGTTAAAATGTGCTAAAATTTTGGAAAATAGAACTTCGTATAGCGCTAAAGAAATATTTCCTCATATCAAGTTCAAACTTTTCCCTGAATGTAGTACATGCTTTGAACTTGATTCTAGTTCAATTTTCCTCAAACCTAGTAAATATTTACTCAAAATGAGAAACATCCAGTAAGTTTTTACTGAAACCAAGTACATTTTCACTAAATTTAAGTTAATTTTTCCTAAAACTAAGTGTTTAATTACAAATGTTGTCATTCTCAACTTCAACCTTTCTTGGTGTGCGGCCTACGGTCAAATGGCATTCCTTTATTTATTCCCCTACGTTAGATTTTGTCTAATACTTTCTTCATACGACTTTGTGATATTACGCACAAAAAGAGTAGTAACACCTTCTAACGAGTAGCGAATGCACTGAGAGCCGCCTTTCTCCATCTAAGCTATGCTTTAGTTTTACTCGTTATTGTAAATCTCTTGTTTTTGGATTTCGTCCAGACAACACCCTCACAAACTTTTGTACAAAAGGTAATATTGTTTACGACAATAAATTGAGTTTTATTTGAAAATATTAAATTTTCGTATTTTTATTTATTTTCATCCTTGCTACGCAAACATTGGTCCTTCGAACCGGATACTTGCTTCCAGCAATTAATTGGTTTTTTATTTTTTCTTCAAAGGCAAACCTGACTCCGTCAGCAACAACAACACCCACATAAATCAGCCATCTTCTTTCGCCCATCTTCATAATATATATTATTAACAAAAGGTGCGTATTGTCAGTTTTATTTAAAAGTGAGCATATCGCGTTTTGTTTGTTTATAAAGAAATATATTTCCGAACAAATAATAATAAAACGGTCGTTTTACAACATCGGTACCGCGTCGGTTTGTGTCTTTGTGTGATTCTCATACATCCAGACGGACGGACATACATCCGTACATTAGAACATATTTTCGTTACGCGAAAATAAAGATAAATATTAAAATATTGCCTACGCATATTCAAAATATTTATCAGTGAGTGAAATAAGAGAAAAGTGTGCTGTAAATAATTATTGAAACAGATAAATAAAGTGCTGGGTTTTCAACGTTGATCGGTGGTGGTTTTTTTGCAACAACAAAACATATGTATGCAAACGAGTAATTGCATTACTCTCGGTTAAAAGAAGAATAAACAAAACAACAACAACATACATTTGCTTACCATACGGCTCGAAGTTGCAAAACAACATCATCATACCCAACGGGCAGCGTATGAAAGAGTACATACGTACGTCAGTACACACACAGCCATACATATATTTTCTCTTATTTATTAGCGCGGGTCGTTCTCGGTGCGATTTGAAATTTATTAGCGTGGGTCGTTCTTCGTTACATTTGAAATTTTTTATCGAATTTTTTTCGTTTCGTATCTCGGGTAGTATTATTGTTGGACTATCCGGATATAGTAAAAATTTTGGTTTCGCGACACCGTGTACCCTACAGTCGGTCTTCTACACTGTCAGAAAAATATTTTAATAAATTTTCGGTTTTCGGTTTATTTTTGAATTTTTGTTTTTGCTTTTTGCTTGATACGAGCGTAAATTTATTGCGTGCATCATACAGTCCGTGCACCCTACTCTAGGTCAAGTGAACATACATAAGAATTTATATTTTTTTCGATTTTTTCCATTGACTTTCTTTTACAGAGAAATATTTTGGGGCATTTTCGTGCTTCTCAATAAAATTTCGTGTATTTTTCGATACACTGGGAAAAAAATCTGTGAGGTTTAATAATTTTTAATTAAATTTTGGTTAAATTTAATAGCAATTTGGCCAAAGATCGTGACTGAACTAAATTTCGTGTATTTTTCGATACATTTTGCGGGAATTTGGTTGGGCGTGTTCGAATTAACTCATTTTTTAGTATTTTTAACTGATTTGGGAAGAGTTCGAGCTCAGCTTTGAACATTCAGTGTATTTTTCGATACATTGGACTATTTTTGGGGTATCGTTCTACCTTATTGCTGGACTTTTTTCATTCATTTAGCATTTTCGTGCTTTTTCAAAATATTCAGGGTATTTTTCGGTACACTGTGAATGTTTTTGGATTTCTTTCTGAAATATTTTTTGGATAACTTTGAATAGTTTTCATTCATTTGGCACTTACGTGTATTTTCCTGGTATTTTTTAATACATTTAGCAAAGTTTTTACTTTTTTTGGGTTTTACCTAATTCTCGCTTGGTTCAATATGCCTCTCACTCCACTCGACTTCTTTATCAGAGCAACTGATGCTTTGTTAAAATTTGATGCGAACTTCAGTACCCTACGGGATGAAGACCTCGACATATATTCCCTTGAAATACAGGGTTCAGAAGCGAGAACATTATGGAGTAATGTTAAGGACAGGTACGATAAGTGTCTTAGTCATCTCCAAACTCCTCAGGATGCGGAGAAGGAGGACATAGATTCTGCTGACAGCAAATATGATGTAGCGTATAGGGCATTTGTACGTGTCCTCGCTGCTATTAATAGGAAATTGGATGAACTTCGAGCTCCGCTGAAGTCATCCCCTCCGTCTCCGCCCCGTACTTCTACGGATACAAATTCGATACATCACTTGGATTCTCCTTCTGATCGATCAGAATCTATAAGGGAGCAGCAGGAGCAATGTGGAGGCAGCAACAGTATGGCTCACGGCCTTTCGTTGCCGCCATGCGATACTGACGTTTTCCATGGCGATTTCCTCTCATGGCCTACATTTAGGGATCTGTTTTCAGCGGTATACATTAATAACTCCCGCTTAAGTGACATTGAACGGCTATGTCATTTGATTAGGAAAACGAGCGGTGAGGCTCGCGAAATTGTATCCAAATTTCCACTCACCCATCGCAGTTTTATTCTAGCCTGGAAAGCCTTGAAAGATGTGTATGATAACACTCGCATCTTGGTGAACAACCAGCTCAAGATGCTTTTTGATCTTCCGATCCTTGATAGCGAAAGTAGCTTAGGTTTGAAAAATTTGCAACGCGGAATAAATGGATGTCTTTCTGCAATGTCCATTTATGACGTAGCCACGGATAGTTGGGATCCTATATTAGTTTTTTTTGTGTATTCAGCGATTGCCCAAAAGTAGTGTTACGTTATGGGAACAGAGTGTGAAGAATAAGTCGGCTTTGTCTTCGTGGAAAGATTTGGATCTCTTTCTTACGGAAAGAATACAAACTCTGACATGTCTTCGTGACATAAAGGGTATCGATTCCACGAAGAAGTCCGACGGTAGGAAGGTGGGTGCGCATTTTACAAATGCAGGCTCATCAGGATCTTCTCGTTCTCATCAGAACAAACTGTGTATTCTCTGTCCCAGACAATTTCATCAACTTCGTGATTGTCCACGATTTGGGGGCCTTTCGGTCTCCGACCGGTTTGACACGTCATCACTGCTGTGTAAATAGCTTGATGCGTGGACACGAAGCTAGGAAGTGTGGAAGTATTCACAAATGTGGAAAATGCGAGAAGAGACATCATACTCTTTTGCATCGTGATACATCGAATTCTGAGGGTTCGGCTGTTGTAGCGAATCCTGCGGGGAGTTTGGTTCCGATCACACAGCATACTAAGCCTCCATTTGTAAATTCTTCGCTGCCGTCAACTTCTTCTGGAGGTTCATCTGGTGCTATAAATAGACAGGTATATCATGCTTCGCAGGATAGAACTGTGTTATTAGGGACAGCGATGGTAAATATCGTACACCAAGGTACTTCGTACCCAGCTCGGGCTCTTATCGACCCGGCGTCAGAGGCTTCGTTCATTACGGAACGATTGCAAAATCGCCTCAACATTCCGGCAAGTTCCACTCAGGCTAGAATATCGGGTGTAAATCAGTCATTCTCGGCTACCTCTCGAAAAATATGTTCTTTGTGTATAGGGTCCATTTTGGATACGGCGCTGTTGATGGAAACTAATGCCTTAGTTCTTCCGCATATTTCGGGCAACTTGCCATCTTTTTCAACGAAATCAGATGTGACTTCTCGTTTGCAAAATATTCGTTTGGCTGATACGCATATTTTTGATTGTCGACCTGTGGACCTTTTACTGGGAGCAGATCTTTATCCGAGAATTCTCTTGGAAGGAACTCTTCAAAACGTGTTAGGTTCATTGATCGCGCAAAACACGGTCTTTGGCTGGATCATTACTGGTCCCGTTTCCTCTTCTTACATTCGAGTTTTTTCTACCTCCATTGAGTTCACCGAAGAAGATAATCTTAACAAGAATCTTCTTCGATTTTGGGAACTAGAGGAGACCCCGAGAAGGTCTATGTTTTCTCCTTCGGACAAATTTTGTGAAGACAATTATAAACTGACGACCCGTAGAGATTCGGAGGGGAGATATATTGTTACACTTCCCATTAAATCTGAATTCTGCGGACAACTGGACTTAGGACAATCAAGGGGAAATTGTTTACGACAATTTCTGCGCAACGAGGCCTCTCTCCTGAGAAAACCACATATCAAAACTGTTTATGACGGGGTGGTAAGGGAATATTTGGACTTGAACCATATGAGGCCAGTTTCAGCCCTTCTTCGGCAACCCCCACAGTATGTTACTTGACTACCAAACTTCGAGTGGTTTTTAACGCCTCAAATAAAACATCAAATGGGAAGAGTCTTAACGATATTCTTCATATAGGTCCGACCTTACAATTAGATCTAGTTCTCCTCATTCTGAGGTGGAGACTATTTAGATTCGTTTTCAACTGCGATATTACACAGATGTACCGCCAGATTAGAGTCGATTCGGCCCATACTCCTCTGCAGAGAATACTCTTTAGGGATTCTCCTCAAAAGATTGTTCAAGATTATGAGCTGCAGACGGTAACCTTTGGAGTTAACTGTGCTCCATATCTAGCCATACGGACGTTATTACAACTGGCCGATGACTCTGAAGACGAATTTCCCCATGCTGCACACATTATACGAAAGTGCATGTACGTTGACGACGTTTTAACCGGTTACCATGATCTGGAGACTGCATTGACCTCTCGTGATCAATTAATTTCAGCTTTGTCTTCTGCGAAATTCGAATTGAGGAAATGGACGTCAAATGACCGGACTATTTTAGAATGTTTTCCTACGGAACATTTAGTCGATGCGAAGCTTCTCACTTTCGTGGAAGCTAGTAGTTCTAAGCCTTTAGGCATTCGTTGGAATGCTCAGTTAGATGTATTCTATTTCAGTATGACTCCTCTCGAGCGAAAATCTAACTATACAAAACGGGAAGTGTTGTCCACTATTGCGAGATTGTTCGATCCTGTAGGTTGGTTAGGCCCGGTGATAGTACTGGCAAAGATAATTATGCAGCGAATTTGGCTGGACAACATTGGGTGGGATGATTCACTTCCGTCTACGACGGAACTTGAATGGCAGAGGTTTGTTGATAACTACCAGGAAGTGAATTCCATTCAGATTCCTCGGTGGGTTCGATATTCTCCCAGTTGTTCAGCTGAACTTCATGTTTTTTCTGATGCCTCAGAAAAGGCATACGCGGGTGTGGTCTACATTCGTATTGTAGCACCGAATGGGGATATTACTACTCATTTACTTTCGGGTAAAACGAAAGTTGCCCCACTTAAATCAATTTCTTTGCCACGTTTAGAACTTTGTGGCGCTGTGTTGGCGTCCGAGTTGTTGAAAACCATCATGAGGGAAATAGATATAGATCTTCAAAGAGTTTATTGTTGGACTGATTCTACGATCGTCCTTTCTTGGCTTAGGAAAACTCCCTGCACGTGGACTACATTTGTTGCTAATCGTGTATGCAGGATTCAGGAGAATGTAGGTGGCCACAATTGGTATCACGTGCGGTCTGAGGATAACCCTGCTGATCTAGGTAGCCGCGGGCTTTCGCCTGCAGAGCTAGCCACGTCTCAGATTTGGTGGCATGGACCACAATGGCTCCGCTTAGATAGCGCTCAATGGGATATTAGGGATTTAGCTGCTCTCGACACCGATATTGAATTACGTGCTGTCAAGAGTCATGCATCGTTCTTTACGAACTATGAGGATATCCTTGAAAGATTTTCGTTTGGGATAGAGCTATACGTGTTGTGGCATATATCTTTCGATATTTTTATAGAACTCATCCTTCTCATAGGGGTCATAATCTTTTCCGAGATTCGACTATTTCGAGTTCTGAGCTGAAAGCCGTCAGGCTACGTCTGGCTTCACTGGCGCAGAAGGCATTATTCGCGGATGAATATGATTGATTGTTGCAGAAAAGACCATTAGATCGTAAGAGTTCGCTCTTGCCGCTAAATCCATTCCTGGATGAAGCGGGGGTCATGCGGCTACACGGGAGACTGGTTAGATCGCCCAGTCTGTCATATTCCGAGAAACATCCAATTATTTTGCCTTATGCTAGTAGATTTACTCAGCTCTTAGTACAGTTTGTTCATGTGATAACTATTCATGGTGGAAACCAATTAATGCTTCGCATTCTGCGTATTGAATATTGGATTCCACGTCTGACTTCTTTAGTCAGAACGACCATCAATCGTTGCAAACGCTGCTGGTTAGACAGAAGACGATCTTGCACTCAAATTATGGCCGCTCTTCCTCCGGAGAGAACTGTTATCACAAGGCCCTTTGTCACTACTGGCGTAGATTTTGCGGGTCCTTTCGAAGTTAAATCTTTTACTGGTAGGGCATGTAGAATAACAAAAGGTTACGTTTGCGTCTTCGTTTGCTTTTCTACGAGAGCAATACACCTCGAGGCTACTTCAGATTTGTCAACGACAATCTTTTTAGCCGCATTTCATAGATTTTTTTCTCATCGTGGTTGTCCAAAATCCATATTTTCGGACAACGGTACTAATTTCGTTGGTGCTTCTAGGGAATTGGAACGGGATTTCAAGTGTGTGCTTCGTGAGAGTCGAGATCAGGTTTGTTCCGCATTCCAGTATCAAGAACTTTCATGGCAGTTCATTCCTGCCGGAGCCCCTCATATGGGTGGGCTTTGGGAAGCTGCGGTGAAAAGCTTTAAGCTGCATTTCCGCAAGCAAGCACAAAACTTCAAATATACGTTTGAAGAATTTTCAACGGTTCTTTCCAGAATCGAAGCTTGTTTGAATTCCCGTCCTCTGTGTCCTATGTCTGACAATCCACATGATCCGGTGGCGCTTACGCCGGGTCACTTTCTGATAGGGTCGCCGATCCTGGCTCCACCGGATCCGGTCATAGAAGAAGCGCCATTGCACATCGTGAATCGATTTAGGAAAATTAAGGCTTTAACTCAGCAATTCTGCCTACGCACTGTGTTGCGGCTAGTGGAAAAGTAACTTTTTTCCGATTATTTTTTTCAGTGTTTTTAATGATGCAATTTTGTCACAGACATTCCAAGTAAACAAAAAACACATAAAGCTTATTTTTATGTTGGCCCGTTGATTTTTAATTGATTTTAGAAGTCAAATATAGAAAATTTTCTCGAAAAGAGGGGATTTCAGGGCTGTATTCAAAATGATCTCATTTGATTTTGGTGACAGATATTTTGATTCGGAAAAAAATATGCCTTCGGACAAGTATCTTCTGTAAAAAAAGGAATGTTGTTTGAGACATTTTCATATGCACCTTTTTTAGAACGAAAACCCGACTAAAGGTCAATTTTTCCTTTAAATTTGGGTTAGGTAAGCAATATCTAAAAAGTCCCAGAGAGTCCCAGTTCCAAACCACTACAGAAATGTTACATAATTTGTTTTCAACGAACTGTGAAAAAATCAGCTGCCCATACCTGCCCTCTTGGGAGTTATAGCGATTTTAGTATATCACTCTCAGTATTTATTCCATAGAAATAGAACGGAAATTCTCGGAATCACTTATTGAATAATTTAATCATATTGGTTTACGGGTGACTTTCCGTCATCCCACGTCAAATTTTTATTATTTTCAGACCGGTTTCGGCTAATCGCTATCTTCAGTGTTTTCTTTTTTGTCACTAATTAGTCCGCATGTGTGTCCCTCTTTATATAGTGTTTATAGTGAATAAGAAGGTTTTCTAGTATTCTTCAAGCTATAACTTCTGGATATAAGATAGAATGCGATAAGTTCTCTAAGTACGGAAAAGAAACTGCTGGTCTCTATGTAAAGAAATATTCGTGACATTATATGCCACCAACTGTCCACAAGGTTCTTATTCATGGAGCTGAAATAATTCGTTCATTTTTGGTCCCCATTGGCCAACTATCAGAAGAAGCATTGGAAGCAGGAAACAAGGACTTCAGAAACACAAGGCTTTACCATGCGAGGAAAACATCAAGAAAAGACAATTGTGAAGACATATTACATTATCTGCTCGCCAATTCTGATCCCGCAATCACAAGTAGGAGAATACTGATGGAGAAGAAACACCTGGAATTATCAGAGGAAGCTATGAACTTATTGGTAGATGACTGATAATTTGTAATTTTTCTGTAGAATGCAATAAAATATGCCTGTGTTATAAAATAGTATCTTCAAATTTTTTTATTCTACATCTATTCTAGCACTCCACAAAAATGAGCATAACTCTCTTAAAACTGAAGCTATTGACTTCAAACCGGTATCAAATTAAAGCTTTGCCACCTTTCAAATAAGAAATGAAATAGATTTTGGTTTTTTATAAAATTTTAGAGTTTTTCAACAAATATCGAAAAATCATGAAAATTTGACGTTTATAATTCTTGTTCGGACCACCCTATAATTTATTTAAAAAACTAATCATAAGGTATTTATCAGAAATAAAAGAAGAATTAAAATAATTTTTTTTTGTAAATTTTTCGAACAATTTTTTTTTTGACTTTTGTTGAAAATTTGACCCAACAATTTTTTTCGGTGTAAATTTTTTTTCACTCATTCTGTTTGGGATTTCATTCTGACCAATCTGTAGAAGTTTCTCATCGATACAATTAAAAATACAGTTTAGGCAATATGATTTCCAAAAAATTCCGCTTTTGCAACACTGTGCTACGGTGGAAAGATGAATATCTAAAAAGTTTGCATAAAAGATATAAATGGAAATTTCCGCAGCGCGATGTTCAAATAGGCGATTTAGTTGTTATTCGAGACGAACAACTGCCTCCCACTTCGTGGAAATTAGGTCGGGTAAATAACGTCAATCCGGGTATCGACGGTCGCGTTAGAGTCGCGGATATTCGAACGGGAAACGGTGTTGTAAGACGACCTATAGTAAAGCTGGTCACTTTGACCCAGTAATTTAAAGCATTTTCGTTATACTATCGCGCCATTTCTATTTTCGTAGAACAATGGAAAGCATCCGATCGCTATTTGTGTCCCTCCCTGACTCCGAGGATGACGTCCCCATGTCTGACGAGGAAAAAGGCTCCGCCGAAGTTCAGTTAGACGTGGTAACGGCTCCGAATGAGTCGGTTCCAGTTGTCGAGCAGGCCCCTGACGTCGGGATAATCCCAGTCGTCGCGCCCTTTCAGGGTGTCGTACCGGCGCTCTCAGTTGTCCCGCCGCCGGGGGTTGATTCAGCTCCCGCTGATGTCACGGCGTCTAACGTTACGGGCTCGAATAGTCGACGTCTATGGTGTGGTCAGCAGTACTTATGGTCTCTACGAGCTGTGGTACTGCTAATCTGGGCTCTACGAGCTATATAGGGTTTTTGTTAATTAGTATGTAAGAAAAATTAAATCGAAAATAAATGCTCATAAAACTGACAACTACCCCTTTTATTTGGCCTTATCAATAAGTGTATATACATATTTATATTACATTAGGGTTTGATTTAAATTGTTTAACTTTCTTTACAACATAGAGGGACGTTGCAAGGCGGGCGGCAATGTTTAATTACAAATGCTGTCATTCTCAACTTCAACCTTTCTTGGTGTGCCTACGGCCTACGGTCAAATGGCATTCCTTTATTTATTCCCCTATGTTAGATTTTGTCTACTACTTTCTTCATACGGCTTTGTGATATTATGCACAAAAAGAGTAGTAACACCTTCTAACGAGTAGCGAATGCACTGAGAGCCGCCTTTCTCCATCTAAGCTATGCTTTAGTTTTACTCGTTATTGTAAATCTCTTGTTTTTGGATCGTCCAGACAACACCCTCACAAACTTTTGTACAAAATGTAATATTGTTTACGACAATAAATTGAGTTTTATTTGAAAATATTAAATTTTCGTATTTTTATTTATTTTCATCCTTGCTACGCAAACACTAAGGTAATTTTTACTCAAATCAAGTAATTAATTACTTGAACTGAGGTCAACTTTGCTGATAGTTTCCTAAAAGCAAGTAAATTTTTACTTAAACTGAGTAAAATTATACGGAAAAAAGAATTTAAATAATTGTAGTTAGGGAATTTAAATAATTGTAGTTTTCCCCATCAATTATTTCATTTTCATGTCCAATATTACGCTCTGAAATCAAAAAATAAATATATATTTTATTTATAAAGATTGTTGTATTAACGTGTTTTTTTGCAAATTTGGATATGTATCGATTTCATGCATTAGATTTATTTTCTGTTCTGATTTGCCTATTATTTATTGTGAAATGTTTTCATCATAACATTTTATATATATTTCCCATCGATCCTATAAGGAGCATTGGGCCTCAATTTGCTTGTTTTTTATTGCTTGTTCTTTACACTTCTTTTATTTGTAATAGTTTTGCTTTTATGACTTCGCTGCACGATGGTTTACTGGCGTCAGTTGCTTTACTACTTTTTGTGTTCGAGATTAAACAAAATTGTCGCAATTTTCAAAATGATGTGTTTAAAATTCAACAATGCGCGTGTTCTCTTCAACAAACTTTTGTACTCACTCAATACATTTATATAAAGAAACAATTTAAATTTACACTTAAAATTACACACTTTTCCATAGTAATTTTAAACTTACTTTTTAGAGAGTAGAAAATAGGAGTATTCGTTTGCATTAAAAAAGTGTAATTATGTTTCCGCAGATATTATGTTAACAGATATTGTTAAACTTTATTCATTTTAAAAATAATATTCTGCTTATGGCTGCAAACATCGATTTAGTTACTGAAATGGTAAAACCTTTTAAGCCAAGAATAAAGCCATACTCTCTTCGTTGTTCTCTGTTAACGTATTTCGAAAATTTTGTTTAAAGCTAACTTTAGGGATTTTCGTAAAACTCTTTCTTAACTCACATTTAAGTTGTAAGACGAATATACCACCCGAATTTCGTGTTTGAGAGTCAGCCATTTGAATGGTACCCCTTTTATCCCTTTTTATCCGATTTTGCCGCATTCATGCTATATTACCCTTTTCTAAATTTCAAGATTCTAGGCTCAGCCGTATTGTCAGGGGGTGGTACAATTTTTTACCCTTTAATTCTTTAAAAGTACAGATTACGAAAAAACTCCTTCTTATCATTTATCTACGCTGTAAGATGAATATACACACCGAATTTCATGAATGTAGCGTCAGCCGCGTTGTTGGAACCTTTTTTTGCCCCACTTAACCCCCTAAAGGACCAAGCCGTTTGGGCGGTGGTACCATTTGTATCCCTTTTCTTATTATCTCAACACTACGCAGTAAGAGAAATGTATTCTAGCTCTAGTCGTTTGGTCTGGGCAGTGATCAATCAATCACTCATGCACGCAACTCTTTTATATATAGATTAACTTTTATATGTGATTAACAGTAGATGCTGCAATATTTTCATGCGAATTGGCTCTATGTTAGCTACAGGTAACACTAACTTTGAGATGGGAAAAATTTAGATCTGTGATTATTGTATCGATCAGCGTTTGCTGTTATAGATATATACCCAATTTAAAGATACGGATATTTAATTCAGGTTACGTCAAAGGGGAATTTTATATGCAAAAATAATTCTGTCGGCGGTACACTGTTGAAAATACCTCTCATTGACAATTTCAAACAATTCTTTTTAATATATATAGATTTTCTTAATTTTAATTATGAGAATCATTTTTGTGTAGTCGTATAGTTTGAAACTTTTACATACAAATCGTCTGTCTAGTCATTTTTCGGCCTTTTTTCTCCAGATCGATTAATTTACTTCGACAGTTAGCACGTTGAGCTGTTCAACATTTTTTAACTACTTAGCTGCCATTCCCGATGAAGCTAGTACAATTAAATGCGGGAAAATCGTAGTCAACGTCTACGCGATCAAAATAGTCTTACGTTTACAACGTGAGCGTCGAAGACGGGAATCACTCCAATTTCATCGTTCACAACTTTCAATATACAAGACAAGAAATCTCGCTCTTTGTCTGTTAACTTGCAGAAAGGCGAGCTATGCCACCGAACAGCAACAACATTTGTTTCTACATAGTCGATTTGTTTGCCGTTATTTTATTTATTTTTATAAGGTTTTGCTAAGAAATTCAAATATATTTCAAACATTTAGCAATCAACCACATATATACATTTCGTTTTCGTGTATATTTGTATGAGTGTCCATTGTTCTTCTTATTTCAAATTGCGCCAGTAATAACAGACAAAGAGCGAGATGTCTCCTCTTGTATATAGAAGATCTTTGAGCTTTCCCAATATCAACACCAGTTTTCCTATAGCGAATGACCAGCAACTGTTTTGAAAATACTCCAGATTGGCGGTTCCACAACACATTACTCTGTTCGTCTGATGGAGATTGCAGTGGAATTACCAGTAATGTGATTCCGCAGTAATGCGGAATGATCAAAACATTGGTCATCTCAAATCTTTGAAAGGTTGCACAATTTAGTTTTGTTAATTTGCATATTCATCGCAACCTGATTGCTTTTCGGCAGTTTTCCAAGGACGTAGCTGATATTTCATTTGAAGCAAGCATCACTTTAATTTTGTGATCGAACTTTTGCAAAAGTTAATACGACCAAAAATGTTCCACCGGGAGCGTCCAGGAAGAAAATCACTATAGTTAAAATTTTCATAAGTCGCATGAGTGTTCCGTAAGCATAATTTTGATGGCGATTCAACAACAGAGCGTTCGTTAGAACTTATTCTCGCAATGCATTGTTTTTGCATTGAATTCCAACTCTAGATTAAATGCGCCGTGCATCGGATAGTTAAGCGCTGTTCATAGTTGAGCTAATATTAATATTAATATCATTCAATGCCTCATTGTGAACTTTCAGACTAGACATCTTCATATTAGGTTCACAAAACATTAGGTTGTGAATATTTTGAGATAATTATGGAATTATATGAACATTTGACAGAATCAAAACATCTGCAATTGTGTAATCCCAATAAGCGCCGACGAGCGAATGCATGAAATACCTGTAATACCTGGATTTCCCTGTTTGATGACTGATTATGAACAGGAACTACGAACCAAACAAAAATAATCAAAATATGTCTTCCTATCGTCTGCTCTGACATGAAATATAAGATTTTTTTGCATTTTGTCCCAATTTGTTTACTTTTCTTAATAATTACCTAATTTTTCTGTTTCGAAAATTTTCGCAGAATCATAACGAACATAGTATAAAGGAATTTCGCGAATCTTTTGCATGAATCGATTCTTATATTCTTGTGTTCATTCAAAAACTTTATAGAAAAAGGCACTCTCTCAAAAATCAGCTAAATCGGTTCCGCCGTTCTCGAGTGATGCGATTATCAACGAACATCATTTCATTTTTATACCCTCCACCTAAGGGTATATTCATTTTGTCATTCCGTTTGTAACAGTGTATATATTCTGGGTCGTTGTTAAATTTTAAGACGATCTAGCTATGTCCGTCTGTCTGTCCGTCCTTCTTTTGAAAGCACGCTAACTGCCGAACGAAATGAGCTAGCAGTTTCAAATTTTCCCTAAATTTGTCTTATAGTTGCAGATTGGTTGGGATTGAAAGTGGACAAAATCGGCCCAGAGGGAAAAATTTTTCCCTAACTAAGACTGAAAATACCCCCTAATATTTGGATTATTTAAGCAATTTTTTTTTTTGAAAATTTCTGTTTTACATGCACATAAAATTTGTTACGGACATTCCCCTTGAACTTTAAAGCACCAGAAATTAAAAAAATGCGTCCAAAATGGGACAAATAGGGTTAAAAATGGCGCATTTGATACGACAACGGCTAGAAATATGAAACTCGGTCAGTACATCTCTATAATTGCGTAGACTCGTAAAATACAAATATAAAAACAAAATAAAAATATTTGTTGAAAATTGTACTTTTTAGGGATACAATTGGAAAAGAGGGATACAAATGTACCAACCATTTGTATCATGAAACTCGGTGTATGCGTTCCTCCAAATGTGTAGTCGCGAAACAAACAAGAATTTTTCGAAATTTGTCCTTTCAGGCCCGAAATGGGGCGAAGGGGATAAACCGCTGAAATTGAAAGCATGCAATTTGGAGTATACATTCATCTGACTGTGTAGACGGGAAACATAAAATATTTTTTGGAAATGTGTACTTTTAGGCAGAAAATGGAGCGATATGGGATAAAAATTTTACCAACCAGACGGCTGCAGTTAGAATAGTGAAATTAAATGTGCACATGCTCTGACTGCGTAGACACAAAAAATAAAGAAATCTTCGTATTAGTACTTCGTATAATCCGTACCTTTAGGATCTAAATTGGATAAAGTTGGTACCAACTACACTCGTCTGGCTGCATAGACCAGCAAAATTCCAAATTCGTATTTTTTGGGTCAAAATGAAAAAGGGATAAAACTGGTAGCATGCAAACGGCTGTAGTTAGAATCATGAAATTAGGTCCGTACATTCCTCTGTGGACGCGAATAGAATAGTGGATCTTCAGTATTAGTACTTTTGGTATCTAAATGGTATGTAGCTGAAATCAAGATATTCAGCTGGAGGAAATCGGCCTCGAGGGAATGAATGAATAGTAAAGCATCACTATTTATTTAAAGCAATGGGCATAATAAGTATGCCTTGTAGTTTGAAATAGTAAACAAATGTCGTAATATTCATCAAAAATTTCACAATTTTCCACACTTCTATGTAAAGTCGACAGCCTCTAATCTGTCGGCAATACTGTGGAATGCACTCCGTTGTGGAGGCTATATAAGAATTGGCCCGGTCGAACTTAACGTCTTTTTACTTGTTATTATATAGATAGAGGATAACTAAACACAAATACAATTCTATATAATAATATATAAAAAAATTATGTTCGTTGGTAATCGCATCACTCGAGAACGGCTGAACCGATTTAGCTGATTTTTGTTAGTTAGTAATCCGAACTAGGTTTTAAAATGAAACAGATTTTGAATAGTTGACCGCGAAATTGGAAAAATTTAAGAAACTCGAAGTGCCTTTATCTATAAAATTTTTTAATGAACTCAAGAATATAAGTGTCAATTCATGCAAGAGTTTTGCGAAATTCTTTTATGCTATGTTCGTTATGATTCTGCTAAAATTTTCGGAACAGAAAAAGTTAGATAATTATTAAGAAAAATAAAAAATTAGAGCAAAATGCAAAAAGTCGTTATATTTCATGCACTTTTTGTCAGAGCTGACGATAGGAACGACATATTGTGTTGATTCTTTTTGTTTGGTTCGTAGTTCCACACAGAAAAAACTAAAATCAGATTTTAATCAAAAAAATCACAGATCCAATTAAAAAGTTTATTGATTTCGGACCTATAAACAAAATTCGCAAATTCAATTAAAAATTTAATTGAAATATTTCGAGAAATTTAATAAAATAATTTAATTGCATTTATTAATAGTTCGTTTTTTTTTTTAATTTTTCAATTAAATGTTTTAATTACATCAATTAATACTTTAATCAAAATGTTTTACAATTAATACTTTAATCAAAATATTTAAAAATCAGAAAAAATCAATTCAAACCCAGTTCAATTGTCTGTATGTTAAAATAAATACACAGTGACACCTTGCTCCAACCAATGCCGAACTGCAACTGATTTGATTTACATCAAAGAAAGTGAAAAATAAAATAAACAAAGCAAGAGTCGAATGACCACAAACTACTAAGTGTGGCGACGACGCATGCTAGAAAAGCAATAATAAACTACAATCTGGGAGTGATCAAACCAAAGTAGCATTTTACCGTTTTCTGTTCATGCAAACCACAAGCAACGAAAGAATGAAGAAAATTCGATAAAAAATTAATTTATATTATTAAATTAAAAAAGTTGTTAAACACAAATTCAATTAAAAAAATTAATTGATTCAATTAAGACATTTATTGAAAACCAAATTTGATTTCAATAAAATGTTTGCTTGAATATGTAGGCCCCATATTTTTTTCTGTGCAGCTCATAATCAACCATCAAACAGGAAAATCCAGGTATTACAAGTATTTCATGCGTTTTCATCGATGCATTAGGTCGGCGCTTATTGGGATTACACAATTGCAGATATTTTGATTCTGTCAAATGTTCATATAATTCCATAATTATCTCAAAATATTCACAACCTAACGTTTTGTGAACCTAATATGAAGATGTCAAGTCTGAAAATTCACAATGAGGCATTGAATGAAGATATACGATTAATATTAGCTCAACTGTGAACAGCGCCTAACTATCCGATGCACGGCGCATTTAATCGAGAGTTGGAATTCAATGCAAAAACAATGCATTGCGAGAATAAGTTCTAACGAACGCTCTGTTGTTGAATCGCCAACAAAATTATGCTTATGGAACACGCATGCGACTTTTGAACATTTGACCGGTGGAACATTTTTGGTCGTATTAACTTTGGCAAAAGTACGATTTCAAAATTAAAGTTATGCTTGCTTCAAATGAAATTTTAGCTATGTTCTTTGAAAACAGCCGAAAAGCAATCAGGTTAACGAAAATTAATTATGCAACCTTAGATCTTAGATGGCCAATGTTTTGATTTTTCCGGAGGAGTGTGCTATGACGCACACATTATTGCGGAATCACATTACTGCAATCTGCAATCTCCATCAGACGAACAGAATAATGTGTTGTGGAACCGCCAATCTGGAGTATTTTCAAAACAATTGCTGGACATTCGCTATAGAAAAACTGGTGTTGATATTGCGAATGCTCCATTATATTTGTCAGATCTTGATCAACTAGAAACACCTACTATGAAAGTCTACTATATGGTCTATCTTTTGGTATAGTCCCCACTTTACACTATTGTCATGGGATCTTGATCATGTTATATTTAATGTAGGAATACCTACCGTAAAACTGACCCCTATAGTCCCATGCAACTGTTCTCCAATCTTGATAACATTTTCCAGATCGTGGATTAATTAACCTACTGTTAAAGTGAACCATATTGCCCCATTCATATTTATGTAGACCCACTAAAATAGACATCCAATACAATTTTAAATGTAAGATAATTTTACTTGACTCCTTTTAATTTCCAAAGGATATAATTTATATCGGTTGTGATTAAAAATGGGCGAAATCGGTTCAGAGGGGAAACAATTTCCCTAACAAGGATGGACGTTCCCAAGGGCGCAACAAGTAGTGCCGTAAGGCACCGTTTTGGATATGTTTTATTTTTCTTCGGTAATATGTTTGCATAACTGGGCAAGATACTGTAAAATAGTTTAATTAATGAAATCTCGGAAGAACAAATATTTATGTTTAAAAAAAAAAAATCTCTATTAGCGCAAGAACTTTTGGCCTGATTGTCAACATGCAGTACGTAAGCAGCGGCGTTTCCGCCAAATTTGTTAATCTGCGCTTCTTCGATGAATCCGCAAAATCCACATTATGACGCATGCATTCTCAAGGATAAAATAGTGCCGACCAAACGACTGCAGTTAGAATAGACAGGCAAACTAAGAAGAAATTTACATAATTATAATTGAATTTTTCTACTTTTATTGAAACATATGTATTTTAAAAAACAAATCCGTCGATTTCTGCTCAATCTCACACTAGAGGACAGTTTTTATTTAGTAGGTTTTCCATCGAAATTTTTATCAGGAATTGACAGACCGGCAGGTGCAGGGGGCCAAAGCCACCCGAAGGTTTGCCAGACATGGATTTTTTTCTCCTCATAATGTAAGGAGTTTACCATAAATGTTTTGACAGTTTTACTTACAGTGCACATAAGTGTACTCTATAGTTTGAAATAGTAATCAAATATCGCAATGTGCAAACAAATTATCATAATTTTCCTAATATGCTATGTAAAGTCGACAGCCTTTAAACTGCCGGCATAACTGTGGAATGCACTCCGTGGTGGAGGGTATATAAGATTTGGGCCGGCCGAACTTAACGTATTTTTACTTGTTCTACATGCGATCTCTAATTTCATGTGTATATGGCCTTAAGTAATATTATATCTAGATGAGTAATATTTATTTATTCAACGTCCATCAAGTGTCGTCTCCGTTTAAAGTTTAAATTTGCAATCGGGGTGACAAAAAAATATACGTACTATCCTGTGATGGAGTGTGTAGAAACAAAGTATTTTTTCAATTTCTTCCTTGTTGTAGTTCATTCCCTTTTAGGAAGGAAGAAGGACGTCTATCGCTTTTAAAAAGCGTGAGAACTTCTGAAAATAAAGACGTCATCAAATTGATTGCATGAATCGATTGTTAAGTGCGCTATATTGCAACTTTTGCCGTCATGTTGGAACCAAATGTCGTAGATTTTTAGCTAAAATTGTGAAAACAAAAACTCGCCATTCATCACTAAACATAATTCCTTCCTTGTAATGCACTGTTCAGCATTGTTCTGGCTTCAAAACAGTTTGACATTATCAGCTGTCAAACCATAGTTATCAATATCGGTGGTTCTCATACTGCTTAAGAAACACCCTTTATATACAAATTCATATTCCTAAGTAATTATTTCAGTTATGTTTACTTATTTATCACTTTTTACAGGGCTCACCCCTATTCGCCATTAGGCAGAAGATTGTATCTCCTGAAACTACAGAAGGAACCGTTTTTCTATTGGGACCATTGGATTTTGAAAAACAAGCAATGTACCATTTAACCATATTGGCAAATGTAAGTAGATAATATTACATTCAATATTCACATATAAATACGTCAGGAACACATACATACATTAGGATGTGTCACGAAAATAAATTGTTGCGGTAACCCTCCAAATTAGGGATTAGATTATTTAATGATCTGCAAAATATTTCGTCCATAGGTCACTCCGTCTGTGAGCTAAACAAGAATTCTCCTACTTTGTCTGTTATTATCGGAGCAACGTTGAGGCAAATAAAATAATAAAAACGATGAATACACACACAAATATACACGAAAACGAAATGTATACGTTTTGATAAATGTTTGAAATATATACAGATACTAGCTGAACCCTGACCGCTTCGCCAGGCATAAAAAATGGTAAAATTAAAATCACATTGATATTTCACATTGATATTATCGTGGCCAGTAATATATACATTCCAATTTTCAGCCTTCTAGCTTAAAAAACACTATTGCCACGTCCACAAAACGAAAATCCAAATTTCGGCATCAAATTGATCTTTCTCGTGGTCAGTAATATATATGTACCACTTTTCAGCCTTCTAGCTCTCAAAAACACTTTTGCCACGAGCACGAAACGAAAATCCAAATTTCGGCATTAAATTGATCTTTATCGTGGTCAGTAATATATATGTACCAATTTTCAGGCTACTACCTCTCAAAAACACTTTTGCCACGCCTCGACCGCCCACGAAACGAAATTTCAAAATTCTGCATCAAATTGAACTTTCTCGTGGTCAGTAATATATACGTTCCAATTTTCAGCCTTCCAGCTTAAAAAACACTATTGCGACGCCCACTAATCGAAAATCCAAATTTCGGCATCATATTTAGCCTTCATTCTCGTGATCATATACATGTACAAATTTTCAGCCGACTACATCTCAAAAACACTTTTGCCACGCACACTCCGCCCAAAAAACGAAAATCCAAATTTCGGCATCAAATTGATCTTTATCGCGGTCAGTAATATATATGTACCAATTTTCAGCCTACTACCTCTCAAAAACACTTTTGCCACGCCCAATCCGCTCACAAAAAGAAAATCCAAATCTCTGCATCAAATTGATCTTTATCATGGTCAGTAATATATATGTACCAATTTTCAGCCTACTACCTCTCTAAAACACTTTTGCAACGCCCACTCCGCCCACAAAACGAAAATCCAAATTTCTGCATCATATTTATCATTCTCGTGGTCAGTAATATATATGTATCAATTTTCAGCCTTCTAGCTCTCAAAAACACTTTTGCCACGCCCACTCCGCGCACAAAATGAAAATCAAAATTTCGGCATAATATTTATCATTCTCGTGGTCAGTAATATATACGTTCCAATTTTCAGCCTTCTGGCCCAAAAAAACACGATTGCACGCCTATAGTTCCTTCCAGACCTGCATCTATCTGTACTGAAAATTTCAACAACATCGATTCAGCCGTTTACACGTGATTGCGGAACAAACAAACAGACAGGCAGACTTACACTAAGGTTTTATAATATAAATAGGGATAGTTCCTTCCAGACCTGCATCTATCTGTACTGAAAATTTCAACAACATCGGTTCAGCCGTTTACACGTGATTGCGGAACAAACAAACAGACAGACTTACACTAAGGTTTTATAATATTAATAGGGATAGGGATTTAAATCTTTCAAAATTTTTTCAATTTAAATCTTTCAACGTAGAAGGACTTCAGGAATGGGTGTCGGACGAGTAATAATATTTCTGAAGAAAGTATGAAGGATATGTTAATATTTTGGTAATAAAGTAGGAACATTTTTTGTTTGTTCTTGAAGAGGAGTTAAATATTTTTCTGTTTCATCCCTGATAAATATATTGTCGTGAAAGTTAGTGGGCGTAAACGTCCAGATAACACCGAAAAATTATCACAAAATTATCTGTCTTTTAGAGCGTAAAGAAATCATATTGGGTCTTTTTATGGGTCTATATGAAGCCATGTATAAAGACATTTGTATAAAGGCTATATCTACATTTAAACTGATTTGCTTAATATTAACTAGTAAATCAAAAAAAAAAATTTCAAATCCATGCTTTATGCAAGCAGAATTCTATTGGGCCTAGAAATTCTTTTTTAGTTATCTTTTGTAGAAGGAAAAATTACTGCAAAATTTCAGTTTTTTATCTGCCATAGAACGGCATATATTCGAAAATGGGTTTTAACTTCGTATGGGAGGTGCCACGCCCACATTTCCATTACCGCCCATTTTTGTCACAACTACGCACATTAATGCTAGATGCACTTACACAAAATTACAGTAGGTGTAATTTTGGTTTTAACTTCATATGGGAGGTGCCACGCCCACTTTTGCATTACCGCCCATTTTAGGCGCAACTACGCACATTGATGCTAGATGCACTTACACAAAATTTGAGCACTATACGTGTCATAGAACTGACACTATTCGATAATATAGTTCAAATAACTCGAACGATATTTTTAATAACATTATGAATACCTTTAATAATATTTATGAAAAATCTAAAGAAACACACACACATATTAAAAAAAGAAATCCCTACCCTTGGCTTACTGCAGAACTACTCAAATGTTGCGATATACGTGATAAACTCAACAAGAAATGGCAAAAAAACAAACACAACAAAACCAACGAAAAAATTTACAAAACATACAATAATAAACTAAACAAGAAAATAAAATATGCAAAGAATTCATACAATATGCAACAGTTTGCAATAAACAGAAACAATATAAGAAAATCCTGGGAACTTATTAATGAAATAACAGGCAAACAAGTTAACAATGTTAACAGAACAATTAGAATAAACTTTCCAAACGAAGATATACAGAGTCTAACCGAAACATTCGCTAAAAACTTCGATGAAAATGTCAAAAAAATAGTGCACAACTGTGACATAAAAACTTCTATAAATACATACATTAATATACCAAATACAATATACCTGAATTATACAAGTGAAGATGAAATATTCAATATACTAAAAAAATTGAATGTAAGAAAAAGTGCGGGTGCAGACGGAATCAGGTCTATAGATCTTAAAAATAACGCTGCGAGTCTAACCCCAATAATAACAAAATTTATAAACTGTAGTCTAGGTGAAGCAAATATTCCAGAAATTTTAAAAAGAGCTCTAATTCGGCCAATCTTTAAAAGCGGGAACAAGTCGGATTACAATAATTACAGGCCGATTGCCATATTATCATCAGTGGAAAAAGTTTTAGAAGAAGTAATATCTAGACGTTTAAACCTATTTCTACAAAAATACAAAATAATAGATTCCAATCAATATGGCTTCCAAGCGGGAAAAAATATAAACAAATTACTTGGCTTATTCTCCAACTACGTAAACCAAAGTTTAAGTGAAAATAAGCAATGCCTAGCTCTATTCATTGACTTCAGCAAGGCATTTGACACTCTGCCGCATGATAAGTTACTACAAACACTTGAGATATGTGGAATACGAGGCTACTGCCTTGAGTGGTTTAAAAGCTATTTGCAATGCAGATCATACAGAGTGCAAATAGAAAACAACTTAAGCGCAACCTTGAGCACAAAACATGGAGTTCCACAAGGATCCAAACTAGGACCAATATTATATATAATCTACGCAAATCAGATGCTAATGCAACTAAAAGAAAGCAAACCCTTTGCATATGCAGATGATACTGCAATAGTTATATCCAGTAATTGTATTCATAACGCAACAAACATTCTACAAAGAGAGCTGAATGCCATAACTAAATGGTGTCACGATAGTGGCTTGGTTATAAATGCAACAAAAACTAAAATAATGCATTTTAGGCCAAGACACATTCCTTATACAAACATAAACCTAACCTTCCACAACATAGAATGCCTACACGAAACACATACCAACAATATTGCGACAGAAGACAGCTGTTCTACTATTATAGAACTTGTAGACAGCTATAAATACCTAGGAGTATATCTAGATACTCAATTTAAATGGAAAACTCACATAGAAAATATACAAAAAAAAACTACGAAAAACTATGTTCGCGCTATACCATCTAAGTAAATGTTCTCCATACAAAGTATTGAAACAAGCCTACTTTGCAATGGCAGAATCATATCTTAGACATGGTATAACTGCTTGGGGAAGAGGATATTGTAGAACACTACAACTAACACAGGATCGTCTACTGAAACTGTTATATAAAAACCATAAATACACAACAAATAATGAAACCCAAAACATTCCCAATAACAACAATAATTTCACATACAATTATACGAGAAACAATCTACAAACAAATAGCATTATAAACCAAAACAACACAAATAATACATACCAAAGAACACGCTATCCTATAGACATTTACAAAGAGCTAAAAATTCTCGACATCGATGGAATTTACAAAACTACAATTGTGAACGAATTCTATGATGACCCGAACCTTCTACAAACCATTAACCACCAACAAAACACTAGAAGAAGATTAGAAGGACGATATCAGATACCGAAATTCCGAAACGATTATGGAAAAAACTCGCTATCAGTTACCCTGCCAAAAACCATCAACAAAATGCCAATTCATCTGTTGAATTTACAAAATTGGAAAAATAGAAAAAAGATAATAAAACTTCATTTTTTACGATAACTATCAATTATGTATATAAATGAATCAATGTATAAAATCTTGAAATTATAAAAAAAACATTATTATAATAGTAAGTGCATATTTAAGCTGAAACATGTAATTAATCTTTCCGCAAACAAGCCGCAACGGCTTCGCGGATGTAGAAATTAGATGAATTATATATCTCAATAAAAAACTGCATTAAAAAAAAAAAAATATATGTTTTAACTTCATATGGGAGGTGGTACGCCCACTATTCCAATACCGCCCATTTTTGGCAGAACTACGCACATTGATGGTAGATGCACTTACACAAAATTTCAGCACTCTAGGTGTCATAGAACTGACAATATTCAATAATAGGTTTTAACTTCGTATGGGAGGTGCCACGCCCACTTTTCCAATACCGCCCATTTTTGGCACAACTATGCACATTGATGCTAGATGCACTTACACAAAATTACAGCACTCTAGGTGTCATAGAACTGACTATATTCAATAATAGGTTTTAACTTCGTATGGGAGGTGCCACGCCCACTTTTCCAATACCGCCCATTTTTGGCACAACTATGCGAATTGATGCTAGATGCACTTACACAAAATTTCAGCACTCTAGGTGTCATAGAACTGACAATATTCAATAATAGGTTTTAACTTCGTATGGGAGGTGCCACGCCCACTTTTCCAATACCGCCCCTTTTTGGCACAACTATGCGAATTGATGCTAGATGCACTTACACAAAATTTCAGCACTCTAGGTGTCATAGAACTGACAATATTCAATAATAGGTTTTAACTTCGTATGGGAGATGCCACGCCCTCTTTTCCAATACCGCCCATTTTTGGCACAACTATGCGAATTGATGCTAGATGCACTTACACAAAATTTCAGCACTCTAGGTGTCATAGAACTGACAATATTCAATAATAGGTTTTAACTTCGTATGGGAGGTTCCACGCCCACTTTTCCAATACCGCCCATTTTTGGCACAACTATGCACATTGATGCTAGATGCACTTACACAAAATTACAGCACTCTAGGTGTCATAGAACTGACTATATTCAATAATAGGTTTTAACTTCGTATGGGAGGTGCCACGCCCACTTTTCCAATACCGCCCATTTTTGGCACAACTATGCGAATTGATGCTAGATGCACTTACACAAAATTTCAGCACTCTAGGTGTCATAGAACTGACAATATTTAATAATAGGTTTTAACTTCGTATGGGAGGTGCCACGCCCACTTTTCCAATACCGCCCCTTTTTGGCACAACTATGCGAATTGATGCTAGATGCACTTACACAAAATTTCAGCACTCTAGGTGTCATAGAACTGACAATATTCAATAATAGGTTTTAACTTCGTATGGCAGATGCCACGCCCACTTTTCCAATACCGCCCATTTTTGGCACAACTATGCGAATTGATGCTAGATGCACTTACACAAAATTTCAGCACTCTAGGTGTCATAGAACTGACAATATTCAATAATAGGTTTTAACTTCGTATGGGAGGTGCCACGCCCACTTTTCCAATACCGCCCATTTTTGGCACAACTATGCACATTGATGCTAGATGCACTTACACAAAATTACAGCACTCTAGGTGTCATAGAACTGAATATATTCAATAATAGGTTTTAACTTCGTATGGGAGGTGCCACGCCCACTTTTCCAATACCGCCCATTTTTGGCACAACTATGCACATTGATGCTAGATGCACTTACACAAAATTACAGCACTCTAGGTGTCATAGAACTGACTATATTCAATAATAGGTTTTAACTTCGTATGGGAGGTGCCACGCCCACTTTTCCAATACCGCCCCTTTTTGGCACAACTATGCGAATTGATGCTAGATGCACTTACACAAAATTTCAGCACTCTAGGTGTCATAGAACTGACAATATTCAATAATAGGTTTTAACTTCGTATGGGAGATGCCACGCCCACTTTTCCAATACCGCCCATTTTTGGCACAACTATGCGAATTGATGCTAGATGCACTTACACAAAATTTCAGCACTCTAGGTGTCATAGAACTGACAATATTCAATAATAGGTTTTAACTTCGTATGGGAGGTGCCACGCCCACTTTTCCAATACCGCCCCTTTTTGGCACAACTATGCGAATTGATGCTAGATGCACTTACACAAAATTTCAGCACTCTAGGTGTCATAGAACTGACAATATTCAATAATAGGTTTTAACTTCGTATGGCAGATGCCACGCCCACTTTTCCAATACCGCCCATTTTTGGCACAACTATGCGAATTGATGCTAGATGCACTTACACAAAATTTCAGCACTCTAGGTGTCATAGAACTGACAATATTCAATAATAGGTTTTAACTTCGTATGGGAGGTGCCACGCCCACTTTTCCAATACCGCCCATTTTTGGCACAACTATGCACATTGATGCTAGATGCACTTACACAAAATTACAGCACTCTAGGTGTCATAGAACTGAATATATTCAATAATAGGTTTTAACTTCGTATGGGAGGTGCCACGCCCACTTTTCCAATACCGCCCATTTTTGGCACAACTATGCACATTGATGCTAGATGCACTTACACAAAATTACAGCACTCTAGGTGTCATAGAACTGACTATATTCAATAATAGGTTTTAACTTCGTATGGGAGGTGCTACGCCCACTTTTCCAATACCGCCCCTTTTTGGCACAACTATGCGAATTGATGCTAGATGCACTTACACAAAATTTCAGCACTCTAGGTGTCATAGAACTGACAATATTCAATAATAGGTTTTAACTTCGTATGGGAGATGCCACGCCCACTTTTCCAATACCGCCCATTTTTGGCACAACTATGCGAATTGATGCTAGATGCACTTACACAAAATTTCAGCACTCTAGGTGTCATAGAACTGACAATATTCAATAATAGGTTTTAACTTCGTATGGGAGGTGCCACGCCCACTTTTCCAATACCGCCCCTTTTTGGCACAACTATGCGAATTGATGCTAGATGCACTTACACAAAATTTCAGCACTCTAGGTGTCATAGAACTGACAATATTCAATAATAGGTTTTAACTTCGTATGGGAGGTGCCACGCCCCTTTGTCCAATTGGTCAAATTTTTCCATTTCCTTGTATTGTCATCGAAAATGATTAAGTGTGCAAAATTTGAGCAAAATTGGTTGAGAAAAAAGCTTTCAAAAATTGATTTCAAAGTTTGTGGCACACAAACATATATAGAAAGTAACCTTATATAAAGCATGGAAAAAGCGTTCGTATTACCTCAAAAATATCCACATATAAAGTTTCATTTGAATCGGTCAAGAATTGCGACCTGTAGTTTGATTACAGGAATAGATGCACAAACAGACATTGCTAAATCGACTCAGAAAGTGGATCTATGTCGATCTGTATTTATTGTCTCTTTTAGTTGATACAAACAAAGGCACATCGATAAAATATATTTAAATGTAATAATTTCCAATTATTTTAAATAAATGTATTTTAATTGAGAATTGTAAATATATCTTTCATAAAACTCTTAAAAATAATAAAATTGACTTCATCCGTACTGGCTTCATTCTTCCAGCATGCTAGCAGGCCTTGAAGGAAGGCAATGAATAATGTCCATTGCATCTATCTGGTAGGGAATGAGAAGAAGGCTTTTCTAAATGCCTTCTCAAAGAAGGCAGTCAAGAATGAGTATAGGATTTCTAAATGCTGATGATTAGGACTTCTGGTTGGCCTTCTTAGAGAAGCGAGGTGAGAATGTGTGCCGAATCTTTTTTCATGCGCGGTCCTTGTGGCAAAAATGGGCGGTATTGGAAAAGTGGGCGTGGCACCTCCCATACGAAGTTAAAACCTATTATTGAATATTGCCAGTTCTATGACACCTAGAGTGCTGAAATTTTGTGTAAGAGCATCTAGCATCAATATGCGTAGTTGTGCCAAAAATGGGCGGTATTGGAAAAGTGGGCGTGGCGCCTCCCATACGAAGTTAAAACCCAATTTTCAATATTGTCAGTTCTAGGACACCTAGAGTGCTGAAATTTTGTGTAAGTGCATCTAAATCAATGTGCGTAGTTGTGCCAAAAATGGGCGGTAATGGAAAATTAGGTGTTGCACCTCTCATACGAAGTTATAACCCATTTTTGAATATATTTAGTTCTAAGACAGATACAATACTGAACTTTTGTGTGAGTGCATCTAGCAGAAACCTGCGTAGTTGTGCCAAAAATGGGCGGTATTGGGAAAGTGGGCGTGGTCCTCACATACAAAGTTAACACCTATTATCCAATATTGTCAGTTCTATAACACCTAGAGTTCTAAAAATTTGTGTGAGTAGATTCAGTGTAAATAGCATAGGCGTAGGAATGGGGTGGTCTAATACCACCCCAGAACTTTTTAGCCCCCCAGATATTTCAGGAAAACTTTTTTGTTTTCCAATCTCTATATTAGGGATTTTTACATATGAAAACTTATTGTTTACATATGAAAACTTATTGTACAACTAGGAATCTTGCTATACCTCTGTGAATAGTTTTGATAGAAAAACCAATAAGTTGATTTCCTTGATGATATGGCAGCATATGAATACTGGAAAAATAAACATTTATTAATTGATAATATTATTGCAAATTCGGAACACAGATTTGGAAGTTATCCCTAGGTGAAGTAGTACGTAGTTCCTAGATTTGAATGGAGCTTCTGAATTTGTTGATAACAATGAGTAGGGATGATTTTCTTTAAGTATGGATTACAAATAGCGATAACAAAAACATTAATAAGGAGTCTTATTAATGTCTTAAAGAGAAACGCCATTATTAAATTATCATACAAATTGATAACACTAGTCAACAGTCAAAATGTACTCGGGATGCGATAATTTTTTCTGTGTAGATAACCTTGACATGAGCTCGAAAAACGCAATAAAAAATTTTTTTTTCGTTTGGTTTTTGTTTTATTTTTTTTTTTTAAATTTTAAATTTTTTTTTTTGGTTAATTTGTTTCGTCCGGCATAACTCGGGAACCACTAGCCCGATTTAATTGAATTAAATTTTAAAAAATTTAAAATTACAATTCCCTTAATCTGTTCATATATTGTTTTCCTATACAAGCAACAGTTTCCAAGTTAAAAATGAATATATAAAGGAAAAAACTTATTTTTTGCCTAAAGATTTAATTTTTTTTTTTAAATCCATAAAAAATCCAAAATGAAAAAAATGTCAAATCTTATTACTTTTACGTAAAGTCACATAACCTATGAGCAAAATGAGACAAAGATCACGAAAATCGATGCACGCGTTTCGCTTTTATTCGCAATTGAGTAAAGGTATGAATTTCAAAAATTTGCTCGACATATGCACAACTTTGTCTATGGTAAGGTTTTTTTCTTTTTTATTACAAAAAAAATTAAAATTTGTGTTGTGGGTCTGTTTCTGTTATCAGGAACCAGATATAGTCCCCCATCATAGCTTCGTTCCAAAATCCTTGGTATCGGTGCTCAATTTCTTTCATTTGCTGATGAAAACGCTCACCATGCTCGTCACTCACATCGCCCAGGTTGTCCGGAAAGAAGTCCAAGTGCGAGTGTAGAAAATGTATCTTAAGCGTCATATTTGCTCTAATTTTTTTATAATTTTGGAGTAGTTGTTCGACGATCTCTCTGTAATTTGAGCTTTTGTTGTTTCCAAGAAATACGGAAACAATTTGCCGAAATGAGTTCCAAGCTGCAGCTTCATTTGGTGATAAAATGTGCTCAAACTGTTGGTCTTGCAACAACTTTTTAATTTGCGGACCGTCGAAAACGCCTTCCTTAATCTTTGCCGATGAAAGGTGAGGAAAAATGGTTTTTAAATAGGCGAACGCTTCGCCATCTTTGTTGATAGCTTTCACGAAGTTTTTTATGAGTCCGAGCTTTATGTGAAGAGGTGGGAGAAAAACATTTTCCTTTTTTATGAGTGGTGTATATTTCACGTTGTCGCTGCCGGGGATGAAGTTAACTCTTTCTGTCCAACTCCTCCTGGTGTAATGATGTTGACGATCGCGGCTGTCCCAAAGGCAGAGAAAACAACAGTACTTTGTGAATCCACCTTGTAATCCACAAAGGATACCGATAACCTTAAGGTCGGCACAAACTTTCCAATCGTGCCTCTCATAGTTAAGGCACTTTAGTAGATTGTCCATGACTTCGTATGTTTCCTTGGTGTCAACGGCATGAGCAATTGGAATCGAAGGTTTCTTGTTGCCGTTGTGCAGTAAAATTGCTTTAAGGCTCTGCTTGTTGCTGTCGATGAAAAGACGCCACTCTCCTGGATCGTAAGAGTACCCGAGTTCACCAAATATTCCGGGAATGTCCTTACAAAAACAGATGTTGTCTTTTTTTGTGTAGTACCTTGCGTATGGTTCATGACGCTTCCTGTAGATTGTTGTCACCACACCAGGAGCCAAGAAACCGAACTGTTGCATGCGCGATGCATGCAACTCTGCATCTTCCTTGGAGAGTTTCAATTCTCTAACCCAATCGTTCAGTTCTGCTTGGGAACATAAGCGTTGACCTCCATGCAATGTATATGTTGACTCGCATTCTGATGTGGTTTCTACTGTCTCCGGATCTGATGTTGGATGTATCGCCTCATTATTAGATGCCCATCTTGAAACGGACGGTTGCGGGTCCACTGGTTCTTCGCAAAATGGCACTGGAAAATTCACTGTTGAAACAGCAGCGTAAGTCCATCGTATATTTTTTCCCACGCCTGTTTTTTTGCTAAGACAGAAGTAGCAATCTGTTACATGGCAAAGCGGAGCTCTCCAAAGCATTGGCATGATGATTCTCGGCTGTCGTCTGAAAGAATTTCAATAATAAGTTATATATGTTCTTGAATTTCGTAATCTACACTTACCTTGAGTCAGCTAGCTGTACGTAGCACCTTGGACATAGAGCACTTGGTGTCCACCGCTCATCTATGTCTGAGACCTTTAAATTGAAGCTCTCTTCAAATGAATCTCTCAATTTAGGTGAAAAACAACGCTTGTTTTTTTCAGAAACGTATTCTCCGCACATGTAACAAAAATTACTTGGATTGGTATTGCATTCAAATCCTCGCGAACGTTTGCTCATTTTAACTATCGCGTTCGTCGACACTTGTTGAATGAGTAAAATCGATCAATGAAGACCTATTTATACTGTGTATTGTTTAGTATTTTACTGACAGGTACTTATAAATGGGTGTATATTTTTTTACGGTGGCTACATACCTGTTTCACCATGTGTGAGTCTTAAATTTTCCGAATAATGACCACCCTTAAATGTGGGTTGCATTTCTGTAAAAAAATCATACAGGTAGCCAACGGAAAACCCAAATTTTAAAATTTAAAAAAAAAAAAATAAAACAAAAACCAAACGAAAAAAAAATTTTTATTGCGTTTTTCGAGCTCATGTCAAGGTTATCTACACAGAAAAAATTATCGCATCCGGAGTACATGAAATTTTTTTCATTTTGTTGAGTAGTGTAATGAACCACGGAAACTATAGTGCTATAAAATGTATGCAAGACTATGACAATAAGCGAATCAACATAAATATATTGAGAGAAAAGTTCGATAAAAATAGTTGTGCAAGTTACAATAAGCCATCCAAACTCTGCATGTTTTGAAAGAAGTTTTTCGACGATACGATGATTAAAACTTGGCTAAGATCTTCCATGAACTATCTTATATATTTAAGTAGTAAAATTGTTTGTGGCTGCAGATTATATTCTCAAAGTCTTTAAATTAACATTCTTATTTATTTTTTATTCTATTCCGGTATTTGTTATGTTCCTTATGAAAGTCTGAATTCTTATTTACTTATTTATCGTATTAAAGCGGAAATAATTCTCATTTCAATGAATTAAATTTTTACTTCTCATTGTCATTTTCTCATAAAATAACAAATATTTGTTCTGAACTGGGATATTGTTCTGGCTCACAAACGAACGAGAAGCACAACTCACTTGCCGAATATGCGTTAAAAAAATCGCACCAAGTAATAAAGTACACATGCCATCTTACAAGCATCTCATTGTGTGTGGCAAGTGAATTGTGCTTCTCGTTCGTTTGTGAGAATCATCTCCTTATAGGTTTGATGTTGAAAAGTCGCTGCGAAGCCACTTGAAAAGACTTTTGACATGGTCGAAATCATGATCGTGGTAGTCTGCAGCCAAGTAATAAATGTCACCATGCCATTTGTAAATAAATTTGCATTCTATTAAATACAGATGCAATGGTCTTGAGCCAGGACAATATCCCAGTTCAAATCAAATATTGATTACAGACCAAAAAATACAAACGAAAAAACTAAAAAAATATTTGTTCTTTTGAATACAAAAGCTATGGGCGGCTATAGCCCACCCCAGCAGAAATCTATTGCCATCCCATGGTAAATAGTTGTGCAAAGATTGGCGGAAAATTGCCGTGATACTTCACATACGAAAAGAAAACCCTTTTTTAGAGTATATTCGATACCGAGATTCCTAAATTGTTGTTAATATATCTGTAACCTGCTTAGACAATATAAGTATACTAATGGACCAGATTTGAAAGAGGAAATTTTGATTTGAATTTTGTAAAATTACTTATTTTCTTTGGAATTTCATAGTACAATAGTAAAAACAGATTACAAAAAATAAATATCTATTCATCAAATGCCGAATTAAGTCAAGAAACGGAAATTATATAATTTTTTTTTAGTTTTTGTATTGTTTGATTAGTGAACGATTTGATTGATTTTCTATGTGTTCTGAATGTAGTACATTCCAATTCCAACTATTCGATTAAGTAAGTTCTTCTTACGTTGGAAGTTTTTGTTTTGGTAATGGAAAGTAGGAGAATCCTAAAATGAAAACCTAAAATCAATTTGATTATTGACAATTCTTCTTTTATTCGCCGTAAACTAAAGTTCTGTTCTTCAATATTATCCATGGAACATATCAATTTCTTTAGTACCCCAAAAAAGTACCTTGATTATAAGTGGTACATTATTACCGATCACAAGAAAAAACAATGTGAAACCTGATTTTAATTTCCGTCTGTTTTGCTGCCTGGCGAAACGGGCGAGGCTTCAGCTAATCTTCCATAAAAATGATCCTTCAGCTAGTCTATAAATATAAATGAATCTATGTTTGTATGTTTGTTTGTTCTTTATAGCAGCCTAAACTACTGGACCGATCTTCTTCAATTTTTCACAGTATGTTCATGCTGAACCGGTGGTGAAAATAGGCTATAGAAATTTTTGTTATTTTTAGTGGGCGTGGCTCCTTCCACACGAATTGGGGATTTATTCGTTTTTTTTATAAATTACCATATTCGGAGTACTGTTGCAGCGAGAGTCTTAGTCTGCACAGTTGTGACAAAAATGGGCATACGAAGTTAAAATCTATTATCGAATATTGTCAGTTCTATGACTCGTAGGAAGCCGAAATTGTGTGTGAGAGCATCCAGCATCAATGTGCGAAGTTGTGACAAAAACGGGCGGTATTGGAAAAGTGGGCGTGGTACCACCCATACGAAGTTAAAACCTACTGGCAGAACCCAGCACTCGATATTCGAGTGCAATTTCATGTGCATTTAAATCTAGAAATGAATATATTTTTTAAATTAATAAATGAATTGAAGTCCTTTCTGGAATTGTCTTCAACAATAGAACATATTTTCGAAATGATACTTTGCATAATGCTGCCCTTTAAAGGAGTGTAGTACATGTAAAACTACTATTTGGATGGTATCATTTGTACTCTTTACCCCATTTTCCCCTTCAGGATTGTGTACAAAAGCATGAATTTGTTTATATTTTGAATATAGCTACAGCCGTTTATGAATGTTTATCTCTTTGTGTCCGACGGGGGTATACGAACTTTGTCATTCCGTTTGTAACACCTTGAAATATCGACCTGAGACCCTATAAAGTATATATATTCTTGATCGTCATAAAATTCTAAGACGATCTAGCCATGTCCGTCCGTCTGTTGAAAGCACGCTAGCATCTAAACGAAAGGAGCTAGAACGTTCAAATTTTCCATAAATGCGTCTTATAGTCGTAGATCGGTAGGGATTGAAATGGGGCGAAATCGGCCCACAGGGAAAAAATTTTCCCTCACAAGGACTAAAAATACCCATAATAATCCCTAATATTTTAGCGTATATAAGCATGTTTTTTGAATATGTCTGTTTATATTTGCTTGATATTTGATATGTGCAATGCACATTGTGCATTCCCCTTATAGCAAAAACGTGCACCATAAAGTGATTCTTATTTATAGTTACCCCCTATAATGGGGCAAAAAAGGGATAAAAATGGTACATATTAAACGACAACAGCTAGAAACACGAAATTCGGTGTGTACATTCCTCTAATTGAGTAGATACATAATATAAAAGTATTTTTTCCAAATTCGTACTTTTAAGGGGTAAAGTAGGAATAGAGGGATAAAAATGAAATTCGGTGTATACATTCCGCTGATTGCATAGATAAGTAAAATACACGGATTTTTCAAAATTCGTACTTTTTAGGGTTAAAATGAAAAGAGGGGATAAAAATAGTACCAATCTAATGACTGCAGCTAGAGTCATGAAATTCGGAGTATACATTACTCTGAGTGTGTAGACACGGAAAATAAACTGATTTTTCGAAATTCGTACTTTTTGGGGTTAAAATGAAAAAAGGGGATAAAAATAGTACCAATCAAATGACTGGTACATATTAAACGACAACAGCTAGAAACACGAAATTCGGTGTGTACATTCCTCTAATTGAGTAGATACATAATATAAAAGTATTTTTTCCAAATTCGTACTTTTAAGGGGTAAAGTAGGAATAGAGGGATAAAAATGGTACCAACCTAACGGCTGTACCTAGAATAATGAAATTCGGTGTATACATTCCGCTGATTGCATAGATAAGTAAAATACACGGATTTTTCAAAATTCGTACTTTTTAGGGTTAAAATGAAAAAAGGGGATAAAAATATTACCAATCTAATGACTGCAGCTAGAGTCATGAAATTCGGAGTATACACTCTGAGTGTGTAGACACGGAAAATAAACTGATTTTTCGAAATTCGTACTTTTTGTGGTTAAAATGAAAAAAGGGGATAAAAATAGTACCAATCAAATGACTGCAGCTAGAGTCATGAAATTCGGAGTATACATTCCTCTGACTGCATAGACGCGGAAAATAGAGGATTTTTTCAAAATTCGTACTTTTTGGGGTTAAAATGAAAAAAGGGGTTAAAAATAGTACCAATCAAATGACTGCAGCTAGAGTCATGAAATTCGGAGTATACATTCCTCTGACTGCGTAGACAAGGAAAATAGACGAATTTTTCGAAATTAGTACTTTTAAGGGATACAATGGTACAGATGGATAAAAGTAGTACCAACTAAAAGACTACAGCTAGTATGATGAAATTCTAATTGCGTAGAAACGTCAAGGGGGTAAAAATGGTACCAACCAAATGGGCGCAGCTGGAATCATGAAATTCGGTATATACATTCTCTGACTGCATAGACACGCATAATAAAAAGTTTTTTTCCAAGTTCGTACTTTTTCTTTTACGGCAAAAATTGGTTGAATCATTATGTTAGGTTATTTTGCACTATGAACGTCTGATAATGGATTTTCCAAATTTGTACTTTTGGAATTAAAATAGAATGGAAATACAACCAACTGTAGCACCCACTATCCACCAATATTTATGGCTTAAAAAATGTTTTTGAAAATATAAATATAAGAATGTTTATTTTTTGAATTGACGTATTGGTAGCATTACCTTATGAGCGTGGTTTGAAATAATTAAAATATTATATTTATTTATAAAATTAATTTTTCAATATTTGTATTTGTTTTGGTTTGGCTAAATTAAAAAAATTATATTTTCCTGTAATATTACTGCACTTCTACGAAAACCGACAACCTGTGGAATGCAACCCATGGTGGAGGGTATATGAAGTTCGGCCCGGCCGAACTTAACGCCGTTTTTACTTGTTTTTACTCATTCTTATCGAAAAATTGTGAATTCCAAAATTCGTTTATTTTGCGTGTCTACTCAAGTAGAGTATACATGTCGAATATCATGATTTGTTCAGGCAGATGTTTCCTAATTTTACTCCGTTCCCCTCTTATCACACCTCTACGCCGGTGCAGTGATCTCAGGTTTTTTCTCTTCTCTTTTTCTAAATCCTCAAAAAATCCACGTAATACAAATAGAAATTACCCATAATTAAAATTCTCAACAAAAATAAAATGTTAATAATGTGTATTCTGATATATCCACTTCAAAATCCACCACATTTCCCATACAAATTGACAGTTGCAAAACCCACTCATCCTTTCGGATTCTTTAAAAATCCGGTCAGTCATATCAAATATATCTATTTGCAACGTACTAATTCGAATAATACAGATGCTTTACCTTGAAGAATCAATTTTGCACATTCTGAGACAAAAAATGTCTACCGGTGTGATGCGTACACATTTTTACAAAGAAAAATGAAAGTAAATTAAGTATTACAGGGTTTTCCAATAAGAGTTATTTTGGTATTCAAAGAAAAATGCCATTTTTTTGAGATAAATGATCGGATGTTTATTTCATAATAAAGAGGAAGGTACAGGGCCGTGCGCAGGATTTTCCCCTGGGGGGGGGGTTTCATCTACACTCATAAAAAGTGAACCCTATAATGAGTTAAAATGAACTAAAATTTAGGAAAATTGAACTTCGTATAGCGCTAAAGCAATATTTCCTCATATCAAATTCAAACTTTTCCTTGAAAGTAGTACATGCTTTGAACTTGATTCTAGTTCAATTTTCCTCAAACCAAGTAAATATTTACTCAAACTGAGAAAAATTTCAGTAAGTTTTTCCTCAAACCAAGTACATTTTTACTAAATCTAAGTAAAATTTTACTGAAATAAAAATAATAAGTAAATTTTGCCTGAAACCAAAAATATTTTTATTATTTTAGTAAATTTCCAATTAATGTTAATTTTTTCTCGTTAAGTCTAGTCAGTCTATGGCGCAATGATAAATGACGTTAATTTGATTATGTGTGATTACGTCAGAGTTTGGAAATCATTCATATTTTATTGCCAGCATATTCGAGAACTATTTTGATACATTCGTCCGACAGACATCGGTAAAATTACATTTCAGTAATCCATCTATCAGTACACTCAAAGGAATTTGTCAGTAAAAGAAAACAGATTTTCTGCTGCTGAAAAAGAGACAGCAGATTTGTATCTGCTGAGATGGTAAACAGCTGTTTGCTGTTTTTAGCAATATAGAAAACACTTAAATCATATGTACAGAACAGTATGACCACTTAGATATACATGTTAACAACACTTTTTTGAATAGAAGTTATTATAAAGCAATTTATTACCACGGAAAGATATTGCGATTGTATTTTTAATGAAATGATATTGCCCCAAGCTATTATAAAAGGAAATTCGAGCTAAACTCGCTTATGAACGCTTATCTATTTTTATATTTTAATTAACAGCAGCCAATGTTAGCAGACTGCAGTGTGAATGGTGATGTAAGATTGCACAAAACTGCTGTTATTCCAAAAAATCTGCAATAGCAGAAAAATGTCTGCGATAGGCAGCAGACAATCGCTGCTTTTATTAACAGACTTGTTCTCTAAGTGTAGAACTTCTTTTTTTAAATAGTTGCTTGAAATTACATACATACATATCGAGGACTTGTATTCATAAGTGGCTATGAAGAAAAACATATATAAAAACACATAACTTTTCAGGAGAGCGAAAAAACTGATTTTCTCTTTAATTTGAAGAGAAATTATTAATCGTTCTTCTACAGTTTAATCTAAAAAGGATTACTAATTGGTACGATTAAAAAGTTTTCGAAAATTCCTATTATTCATAACCACTTTTGTATGTTTAAAATTGAGCACTATGAATGGTGAAATAAGCACATAGTCATTTATGCCCAAATATATAAATAAGATTTGTTATAAACTCCATAAAGTTTTTCATGAAATCTTGGCAATGTTGTATAGAAAACGCATTTTCTTCTAAATCTAGAAAAATGTTTTAAACAAAATCGTTGTAGCGTATTATAACCTTCGGTTTTATGCTGCTCCATTGTTGAACTATTTTATTTCTATTATTTTTATGTTCAGACAATTAAGCAGTCAAAAACTAACGTATGAGTGGATAGCCAAATCAGAAAATTAAAAAAATGGCTTTAGAACAAATTTTTTTTCCAAATTTATATGACAAATGACTCATTTTCGAGAAAATGGTTCATAGCCACTTTTGAATATAAGCCCTCAATATATATATTGAAGAAATATTACACAATAAACGATCAAATTCCTCGGCGCTTAACCCTTCAAGCCCGCATTTTTTCTGTGATAAATGCAGAAAATTGGATATGCTTTTTGACAAAGTATAGGTCTAAATAGGATGTCTAATGAGTTTTGGGGTTTTTAATGTATATAGGACATGAGTAACATGATGTTTATTCAAAATCCTTATACGCATATTACGATTAAATAAAAAAAATATTTGGAAATGTTTCTTCATTTTTATAACAGTTTTTTGTACTCGATAAAATGCAAGAAGAAACACCTAGAAATTTTACTTAGATCCAAGTTACTGAATTTGCTGTTTCTCTTTTGAATGATAGATACATGTTTCATATGTACAAAAAAATACTAACTCAGAAAAATATTTGACTCAAGTGAGAAATATAAAAAAAATTGAGTAAGTTAAAACTCATTTCTTATTGTTTCGCAACTTCAAAGTAGATTTTAAAATAAAGATTTTAAAGAAAGAAATTTTAGACACGTGAATATCTTTTTTGAGTTTCTTTTCTGGGAGAAAATAGTTTGTTTGCGATAAACATGTCATCACTTGAAAGAGAAATATGTTTATATCAAATATTTTTCATCGTTTGTCGAAATGGATTTGTATTATCATTGCAAACTGCAATTAGAAGTAACAAAAACCATTGTTGTTGCATCTGTGATGAAAATAGGACACATCGGTTCAGATTTAGATAGAGCTCCATAAAAATGTCGCATCGCAAATGATACATCTTAGCGATCTACAAGCATCAAGCAAATTATTTACTTTTATTAAGAATGTTTTTAGATTTCATTATGATATCATAGTGATTCTTATCTACACTTTTTTAAAATTACTAAAATATTTTGTTTTTAAATTTCTAAACTTTTATTGTAGTACACGATTAAAAGTTCATAAGATATTGCTCTAGTCGAATGTCAAGAAGTGGTATCGGTTAATTAAAATGAAACTTTTCGGAAGAATTTGGTGTCCATTAGCGAAATTAGCATTACACAATCTTGAAATTGGCGCAATTCGTTTAGTTTGTTTGTTTTTTCATAAACTATGTCCGAAATTCGAAATTACCATTTCAGACGAGTTATTTTAAAAATACCTTAAAATTTCTATATTTTATTGCTTCAGAAAGTCCAGAAGGCTTTAAAAAGTATATGTTCGAAACCGCTCTGGGGGGTTTGAAGCCCCAAAAATAAAATAAGTAAAATTTTCACAAAATTCGAGTAAAACACAACACGGTTTTCAGTATTTTTTATGTGTTTTTTTGTGTGTTTTTTTATTTTTCTTTGTACGACTGTCGTAGAGAATAGACTCGCTCTCACAGAATAGTTGTGTGTATTCTTCATTTAAAAGCTCTTTTAGCTGATCGTGTGTTTTATGCAGTTTTTGTTTGTAGGCAGGAAGGCCTTCTAGCAGGCCTTCCTAAATAAGGCATAATGCATGTCGGAAAAAAGCAGTCCTTCCAGAAGATCTCGAAAAAAGATCTGATGAAGGCCTTTGAGGCACAGGCCTGCTATAAGGCCTTCATGAACAAGGCAGACATTATGTCCGAAAAAATCAGGCCTTCCAGAAGGGCTTAAGATGAAACCTGTTTAAGGTCTGAAGCCACAGTCATATTAGAAGGCCTTGGAAAATGAATGCATAATGCATGGCAGAAAAAAACCCCCAGAGAGGTTTCGAACATATACTTTTTAAAAAACCTTCTAGACTTTCTGAAGCAATAAAATATTTTTTTTAAATAACTCGTCTGAAATGGTAATTTTGCAGTAAAAACACGAAAACTACATAAAAATCGTGGACACTTTCTTGAATTTCGGACAAAGGTTATGAAAAATACAAACAAACTAAATTAATTGTGCCAATTTCAAGATTGTGTAATGGTAATTTCGCCACTTCTTGGCATTTAACTAGACCAATATCTACAATAAGTGTTTGGAGATTTAATAATTTTGTTATTAATTTTAAAAAAGTGTAGATAAGAATCACTATGATATCATAATGAAATCTAAAAACATTCTTAATAAAAGCAAATAATTTGCTTGGGATAGCATCAAGCAGCTTAACTATGAGTGCCAAACTTTGGACAAATTTGTAGTATATCTAATTGGAATGAAATCATTGAAAAGCAATTTACCTCTAAATTAATAATTATGTAAAAATCTATTGGCCAGATGAAATTCTTCATTTCTGCGAAAAAGTATTGGAGTAACCTAAGAATTTTTTATGTAGACATTTTTACTTATACAAAAGAAAGTACAATACTTTAATTTTTAAATGAAATACGATTTGCATTTTTAAATCTCTTTCAAATCAAACGAATGATATACCCCTCTCTGAATATAGAAATCGGGTGGGACATTTGTATAAGGGCTATATCAAAACATTGACCCACATATTCCACTTCCACAATAGATGTTCACAGGTCAAATATAATATGGTGTGGCTATTCGTATATTCCTTTTGTAATGTGTGGTTTGAAACATTTGCGATGCGACATTTTTCAGGACCTGTATTTAAATCTGAACCGATGTGACCTATTTTGATCACATATGAAACAACAAAGGTTTCTGTTACTCCTAAATGGTTTCTCCTTAATTATAAGATTAATTATGAATCATTCTTCTACAGTTTAATCTAAAAAGGATTACTCATTGCTACGATTAAAAAGTTTTCGAAATTTCCTATTATTCGCGATTTTATGGTTCGTAGCCACTTTGCATGTTTAGATTTGACCACTATGAATGTTAAAATAAGCACATAGCCATTAACGCTCAAACATAAAAATAAGACTTATTGTAAACTCGATAACATTTTTTTACGAAATGTTGGCAATGTTGTGTACAAAATGCAATTTCTGGAATGTACACAGCGAATTTAAAGATGCCAGCTTCATCCGTCAGATTGGTACCAAAAAAGGGAAAAGGGATAACCCTTTTTCCAATTTTTTTACAAAAAGTGGATATTGCGGTAGGTAATACAAATTGGATATTTTTGGAAAATTTTAATTTTCGCGGCAAATATGGCTAAAATGATTTTCACACATGACATTTTTGATTTATGATTTTCTCGCGATCTAGCCTACGGATCCGACTGAATTTTTGTTTGTGTATTAAGAACCAATGTCGCTTGTAACATTTATGAAGTCAGTCGCGAAAATCGATGCAATTGTTGAAGGATCCAAAATTCGCGGAATGAAGTCAGCAATCATATGCCATACAAATATTTTGGTATTCTCAATATGATAAAAAGTTGAGCGGGTTTTTCTAAAGATACTTTCCACAATTGTTGACTTTACAGACACTATTTATCCTATTTTAGCCTTATAACTTGGGAACCAAAATGTTATTAACCGCGTAATGATAGAATTTGATAATGCGATATGTCATAAATCTAGAAAAATGCTTTAAACAAAATCGTTGTAGGGAATTACAACCTTCGGTTACATGCTGCACAGTTTTTGAACTATATTATTTATATTATTTTTATGTTCATAGCCACTTTTGAAGTCACAAATTAACGTGTGAGAAGATAGCCAAATCAGAAAATTAAAAAAAAATATCTTTAGAACAAAATTTCTTCACTAAATTTATATGACATGATATGAAATCTAAGAATAGTTTGGCATCAAAAACTCATTTTCCAGAAAATAGTTCATAGCCACTTATATGTATATATATGTATATATAGCCTCGATATGTAAACATATTTCTCTTTGTTCAGTTACAACAACTGATGACATGTTTACCGCAAACAAACCAATTTTTCCCACAAAAGAAACTAAAAAACGATGTTTACGTGTCTAATATCTCGTTTCCACGTAATGTATTTTTTCTCTGCGTGTAGGTCTCTATTTTAAAATCTACTTTAAAGTTGCGAAACAATAAGAAATGAGTTTTAACTTACTGAATTTTGTTGTCATGTTTTTCGTCTTGCATTTCATAGAGTACAAAAAAGCTGTATTTGTTATTCGAATTTATACATTTTAAAGATTATAAAAATGAAGAAACATCTCCAAATATTTTTATTTAATCGAAATATGCGTATAAAGATTTTGAGTAAACATCCTCATATAACTATATACAGGTATAAATTAAAAACCCCAACACTAATTAGACATCATATTTAGGCCCATACTTTGTCAACAAGCATATCCAATTTTCTGCATTTATCATAGAGAAAATACGGAGCCTGAAGAGGGGTCAAGCGCCGAGGAATTCGATCGTTTTTTGTACAACAACAAGACATCATATTTAGGCCCATACTTTGTCAACAAGCATATCCGATTTTCTGCATTTATCATAGAGAAAATACGGGTCCTGAAGAGGAGTCAAGCGCCGAGGAATTCGATCGTTTTTTGTACAACAACAACCTCTGCATTGTTGCGAGCGATGCGAGCACATGCATAACATTGAATTGGCAAAGTGAGATTTTTAGTGTGTCGACTTAGTTCGGTGGAATATTTTGTTTATCAGCGCTTCTCATTTCCCGTATGTGACCGCTGGTACTAATATGAACCCTGATTTAAGTCAAAGACATACATTCGTTGCGAAAGTTCTGACGAGATGGGGTAGCGCCCATCGAAACTGCGCAGTCACTTTTAGCTGCAACAATAAAGGTCTCACTTTGCCTTTTTGCTAACTTTGGGTTCTGCTGAAGACTTCAGCACAACCTTTGGTCTTGAACCAAAATAAATGACAACACATTTCTTCAAAATATATATGTATGTATGTAATTTCAAGCAACTACTTGAAAAAAAGAAGTTCTACATTTAGAGAACAAGTCGGTTAATAAAAAAGCAGCGATCGTCTGCTGCCTATCAGCACACACTTTTCTGCTATTGCTGCAGTTTTTTTGGCATAACAACATTATTCTGCAATCTTACATCACCATTTCACTCTGCTAAAGAGTTTGCAGTCTGCTAAAATTGACTGCTGGTAATTAAAATATAAAAATAGACAAGCGTTCATAAGCGTGTTTAGCTAAGGCGACCATACGTACTCTTTTTAAGATGACAATACTCTATTTCAACTCGCTGTCCTCTATTAAATTTGTGTACTCTATCTGTCCTCTTTTTCATAATCAGTCATCTTTTGTCATCTTTAATTTTAAAAGTATGATCAATAATTGTTTTTACTGAGTTTTCGATTTTGAAAATAAGTGGTAACACTTACTTTCTTCCCGTAAGTTTTATGCTGGAGTTAATGTCGACGGCGTTGACGGCGGCTCAAAGCCGAAAATGTGATGTTCGGCGTAAAATTTCATTTTGCTGTTAATGCAGACGACGTTAACACAGCTGTGTACTTGAATATATTCGGCGTCGAATTTCTTACGGCGTTGAGATTAACTACTCTCATACAATTTCATACGATTCAACTTTTTGACATTTGACGCCGTCAACGCCGTCGACATTAACTCCAGCATTATGTGTACAGGGTGTGATATTGTAAACATTTTGTTGTTGAGCTTTTTTCCTGTTTTTATGTTTTGTTTTTTTCTGCGTGCTAGTTTTTTTTTTTTTTGATAGAAAATTATATAAATATTAATGAACTATTCGGTAAGTAGTAACTTTTAATTATTCAAAGTAATCTATAATAAATTAATAAAACAATTGAAACCAATATCTTTATTTTAATCCAGAAATGACCAATGTAAAGAGAAGAAAAGTATCTTTCAACGAAAAACACAAGCAAGAGTTTCCACACATTGTTGCTGCAGATACTGATTGGAAAGTCAAGTGCATAATTTGTGGACAAATATTTTCTATTCAAAATAAAGGGAGGCAAGATATTATTCAGCATAATAATACAAAAACACATAAAACCAGCGAAAATGCCGCTGCATCCTCTTCAAAGATATCAAGTTTTTTACGTAGCCACGACTTCCAAAATGAAACAAAACAACTAGCACTACATGAACTAGTATTTTCTTACCATCAAGTGATGCACAACCACTCATTTCGTAGTATGGACTGTACCAGTAACTTGATACAAACGTTTTATGACAAGAAATTTTCTTGTGCACGGTCTAAATCTAATGCTATAATTAAAAATGTTTTGTTTCCTGCTGTAAAAGAAGAATTAATTGCAGAACTGAAAGAAATTCATTTTGTGTCCATTTTATCAGATGCATCCAATCACAAAGCCGAAAAATTATATCCAATTGCCGTTCAATATTTCAATTCAAAATATGGTGTACAAGTTAAACTTTTAAATTTATCGACAATAAAAGGTGAAACATCCGAAATTATATCAACCCATATGATGGAAATTATAAAATGTAATAACTTGAAGGATAAAGTAAAGTAGCATATCAGCGGATAACACTAATACTAATATTGGAGGATTAAAACGGAGGGGTAAAGAAAATATTTTTTGTAAAATAAAATCATCTTTGGGACGCAACATTTTTGGAATTGGATGTAATGCCCATATAGTTTCAAATACGATTAATACGGCCAATCATGATTTATCTATTTTTTCGAAACTATACTCTTCGAACAGAAAAACTAAAAACTTTCTGTGAAGAAACTGATGTCGAATATCAGAAGTTACTTGGGTATTCCACAACTCGTTGGTTAGCACTTATGAAAGCAGTTGAAAGAATAATTTCTTTATACGAACCATTGAAATCTTATTTCTTAAGCGAAAATTCTGTTCCAGAAATATTGGAAAAATTCTTCGCTAATGAAGCATCTCCAATATATTTAGAATTAATTCACAATCAGGCATCAATTTTTCAAGCTGCTGTATTAAAATTAGAAAAACAAACTTTAACCGCAATGGAAGCTTTCGAAATTTTAAATGAATTAAAAGAGCAACTAAAATTTCAATTAAATAACTTATATATTCCACTAATTGTACGGAGTAAAATACGGCAATTGGAAGAATCGGAGCCTGACCTACGAAAAAAATTTGAAAAACATATACAAACATTTTATGAAACTTCAGTGAAATATTTGGAAGAATGGACAGAATCTTTGAAGGAAACAAATATTTTTCGTTGGGCCCTCTTGACAAAAAAAATTGATTGTTGCTGTGTGTTCATGTCTGGAAAAGGTGACAATATTAATTGGTAAAAATAAAATAAATGAAAGCAAATTAGTTGAAGAAATAAGAAAAATAAACATATTTTGTAATGAAGAGAAGCTGGAATTTTGGAAAGACAATGCCATTGAATTCGACCAAAGATGGGTGGAGATATTTTCTCACTTTGAAAAAGAATCAATATCATTTACAGAAAGTTTAAAGCTTGTTCAAATTGCTTTTAGTCTACCAGGAACTAATGCAGCTGTGGAGAGAATGTTTTCATTGATTAACGATATTTGGACCCAAGAGAAAGCAATATATCGATTAATTGTGTGGAGGCTATAATTACTATCAAGTGCAACACCAATAAAAGCTGTATAGAATTTTCAAAACACTATGGATCAAGAGACGATATTTTAAAGAAAGTTCACGAATCTGAAAAGTACAATAAACCATAAACTGATTATATTAGATATTACAATAAGAACTTTTGAATAATTTAGTGCAATGAATTTTTAAGTTTCTTTATTAGTTTAAACTAATTTTATTTATTTTTATTTGTTATTTTTTTAACTACATATTTACATATGTAGAATGTAAATTTTTCTATAAAATACATCATATGTATGTAAAAAATGTATTTATGAATTCAAATAAATTTTTTGTTATATTTTTTTTAATGTCCTCTATTTTCATTTCTAAAATCTGGTCGCCTTAGTTTAGCTCGAATTTCCTCTTATATTAGCTTGGGGCAATATCATATCATTAAAAAGACAATCGCAATATCTTTCCGTGGTAATAAATTGCTTTATAATATCTTCTATTCAAAAAAGTGTTGTTAACATGTATATATACTGTTCTGTACATATGTTTAAAGTTTTTTCTATGTATATTGCTTAAAAGAGCAAACAGCTGTTTACCATCTCAGCGGATCAACAAATCTGCTTTTTCGGCAGAAAATCTGCTCTTTCAGTAGAATTTCTGCTTTCTTTTACCGACAAATTCCTCTGAGTGTACTGATAGATGGATTACTGAAACGCAATTTTGACGATGAATGTATCAAAATATCTCTCGAATATCCTGGTAATAAAATATGAATGGTTTCCAAACGCTCACGTAATCACACGTAATCAAATTCACATCTTTTATCATTGCGACATAGACTGACTTTATTTTTTGTAAAACTAGATGAAAACCCACCAGGGGAAAATCCTGCGCACGGCCCTGTCGGAGGGTATATATCATTAGGGACAGAAAAAAGTGTAACGCGTTGAAGGAGTGACGTAAGACCCTAAGTATGTTTGTACCAAATCCGTTTCACAACTTTTTAAGTTGTTTAAGCCACGTCCGTCCATCCGTCAATCAATTCAAAGTTTGCACATGTTAATATTTTCCCCAAACTTAGTTTAAGTTTGAAGATGGGCGAAATTGCCACGCCCCTTCTGGTACCTTCCACACAAATGGCCCATATTTAGATGATAAACTAAAACCAATATAACTTCCACACGGATCTTCGAAATCAGCTCTATTTTGGTGTTTGTCAGTATTTTTATAATCTCTTTAAGCGTACCAAATTTGACGGGTTTTGCCACTCCCCTTCCAGTACCTCCCACACAAACCACCCGAAACTACCTAAAATTAAAGCTGTTATAACTTCTATACAGATGATTGAAATACTGTGAAATTTGATAAATGGCAATGCTTTTATAGGTCTACATTCGTGTTGAATATGGGCGATATTGTTACACCCCTTCTGGTACCTTCCACACAAAGTGGCATAAACCGATATAACATTCATACGGGTAGTCAAAATCATTTGCAATTTAATTTGGAATAATTTAGAATATTCGAGTTGGGTGTAAAAATACACTTATTTCTTGGATTAAAACTCTTATTTTTTCCTCACAATATGCAATAAAATAGACACAGATATCTTTCTGTTTTGTTTGAATTGCAAAATTTAATTTCTGTTTACATTTACTTCAGAAACTGTCACAAATGGATATAAATTTTGTGAATTGTTATCCATATGTAGTTTTTGAAATAGGCAACACGTGTATCCCCGGTTTACTTACTGTGGATATATGGCTAAGCGTATATGTGGGACGAAAAGAACACATATAGTATAAAATTGGTCAAAGTAACCTATTTGAAGCCATGCCAATTGTTACCAACTATTTTTTTATCGAAATGTATACACTATATACTAAGAACAAAAGCCACTAGTCTGATTTGCAGATGATTTCGAGTTCGAATCGTGGCTCGGGGGTTATTGTTTTTTATTTTTATAAATTAATAATTTTTAATTTAAACAATTTTGTACATTTTTTGTTTTACTAAAGTACTTCAAATATTTATTTTTATTAATTAAATTTTCATTGTATATCAGTTAATTTTAACCAAATATTTAGTTAAGTTTCCTACTGTTACTTCTGTTTTGTTATTCGCCAAAATGGTAAAGTAGTGAAAAAAGTAGATTGCCTCAGCATAGAATAACTTAACTATCTTTTTTTTAAGTAGGTCCCCCGATAGCGGGGGATTTTTTGAAATTGAAATTTAATGTCAATTTACATCAAAAACTATAGTAGATAAAAGTGTAATGTCCGTCGTCTAACATCCTCGGTAAATCTCGACGTAAATAAATCTCCGGGCACGGATGGCATTTCAGCACTTGTCCTATGTAAGTGCTCTTCGACGCTTGTCCGTGCAGGGGTCCTCCCGGCGCTAATATACAGCACATGCCCAAAAAAGGTGTGGGTAATAACTCTGCTAACTTCCGCCTGATTGCGATTTGCTCTATGCACTCGAATGTTATGGAGAGTATGGTTAACCACCATCTTGCCAGGTATTTAGAAACCAATGAATTATTTAATGATCAGTATATACAGTATGGGTTCTCATCCGACGAGAATAGGTTAACAACAAGAGTACCACAGGGCTCTATCCTTTGACCCTCTAGGCTTTTAAAAGCGGTGTAAGAAGTATTTCACTTCCTGCTATCTTCTCAACATCTACACTACCTACATCAGACCAAAGATGGAATACAACTCCCATATATGGTCGGGTGCTCCAGCATCTTCCCTGGAGCTTCTTGACCGTGTCCAGAGGAGGGCAATGGTGTTGATAGGGGACGGCAGGATATCCAATTCTATTGTTTCCCTTGAACATAGTGTTAATATGTGTTGTGTGTCCTTGTTCTATCGATACTTTCATGGTGTTTGTTCTTGGAATATTCGTGATCTTATACCGCCCATGAGAACATTCGGTAGAGATACGCCACTTTCCAGGAAATCTCACCCTTTTGTTGTCGATTGAACATCCGACCGCAGAATGAATTCGTTCTTCGCCCATTCCATCGGTATGTGGCATGGACTTCCGGCAAATATCTACCCGCCAATTACGATATTCAGAAAATCAAAACAGATTTCAACAGACACTATTCCCTCTTTCATCCTTCCAATACCTTATGTCCCTTCCGCCAACGCAATGCACTGTATTTATAGGGACATTCCCTGAGTATTGGTTCAGTGAAAAAAGAAAAAACAATTCTTATCTTTACTGAAGCACAAATTAATGATACATTTTTGACAAACAATTTGAAAATTTGCATCTGACATTATAACAACAAATGTGACCCATTAGAGTTGGACACATCTGAAACTTTCTATCTCTACCGTTCAAAACCAGAAATATACTTGTAGTATTTTTTATCAAAACCAGTTTTTCCACACCCCATCAGCTTACAATGTAAGTTTCTTTACAAAATACACAGGCAAAATCTTTTATAATATTAATACCATTTTACCACTACCGCCCATTTTTGTACAAATATGCACATTTATGCTAAACGGACGATACATGAAATAGTGTTGCGATATTTGTGTGAGGTGTCATGCCCATTTTTTCTCGTTTACGAAGGTTACAACTCATTGTACTCACACAAAATAGCAAGATTATCGTTGTCAGATAAGAAAATTTAGCTTCACTACGCAAATTAACCTTCAAATCAAAATCATGTTTTTTATAGATTTCGCAATTTGTAATATATGTGCCAATTTTACCACGCCTCATCCTCCACAAAGCAACTTTTCCTTTTTACTGTTTATAAAGGGTGATTTTTTAGCTATTATCTTTTTGGCAACACTGGTTTAAACAGCTGACGCACGTTTCGTGTTTTGTTTCACTGTCAAACATCTTCAGTTTGGTCTATAATTTAACCATGAATCGTCTTACAAACGAACAACGCTTGCAAATTATTGAATTTTATTATCAAAATTCGTGCTCTGTTAAGAAACTTCATCGCGCGCCGAAGATCCACTTTTTTTACCGAAAAATTGTATTCAGCGACGAAGCTCATTTTTGGTTCAATGGGTACGTAAATAGGCAGAATTGTCGATTTTGGAGTGAATATCAGCCAGAAGCATTGCAAGAGCTACCAATGCATCCAGAAAAAGTCACAGTTTGTGCGGTTTATGGGCTGGTGGCATCATTGGACCGTACTTCTTCAAAGATGATGCGAATCGTAACGTAACTGTGAATGGTGTGCGTTACCGTGAGATGATATCCAGCTTTTTTTGCCCAAAATGCAAGAGCTTGACTTGCATGATATGTGGTTTCAACAAGACGGTGCCACACAGCACGCTCAATAATAGACTTATTGAGAGGCGAGTTCGGTGAACATTTTATTTCACGTTCGGGACCGGTCAATTGGCCGCCTAGATCGTGCGATTTAACGCCTTTAGACTATTTTTTGTGGGGCTATGTTAAAGCTCATGTCTATACAGACAAGCCCGCTTCAATTGACGCTTTGGAAGACAACATTGAAGCATTTATTCGTGAGATACCGGCCGAAATGTTGGAAAGAGTACGCCAAAATTGGACTAAGCGGAAGGACCATTTGAGGCGCAGTCAAGGTCAACATTTGCATGAAATAATCTTCAAACATTAAATTATATGGACCGTACTATCGATTCAAATAATGATTTCATGCATTTTTCTGAATTTGATGTGTTTTTTTGAAAAACTTTCCTATAGCTTTTAAAAAATCACCCTTTTTAGGGTAACGATATTTTTTAATATACTTATATTATTATTTATTGTAGGATGCCTATGCTGAACCTGGACAAGATAGTCGCAACATTGCTGGTATGGAGATTGTCGTAATTGTCCAAGATGTCCAAGATCAACCGCCGGTATTTACCACTGCACCGCCCGTTACAAAATTACCTCCTGGGATACTTCCTGGAGACAAGGTAAGGTTTATACTGCCTCAATCACATTTCAATTTTAACATTATTCGACAATTGGATGTATTTACACATATTCGATTCGCGTCTCGTGTATAGCACAATTAAAATTAAGGTGGACATTACGATTGGGATAGTGTTGAAGGAGATCATATTAGACCCATGGTTTATTTGGGAAATCTGCTTTGAATTTTCGTAGATTACGTTTTACGTGTTCCCTATGAATTTCTTATGGGTGTAGCGAAATTCCATTTCATTACAATACTAGTCATAACCCAAAAAACGAAAATGACAAAATAATCATTTGTCTGTAAGTGAATATTTATTCAATTTTCCTTTAACAAATCATGTTGACTTTTCCCAAATGTTATTTTTAAACCCTCACTCTACAGAGTAGGAGAGTATATATCATTTGGGACAGAAAATCCGTTTCACGACATTTTAAGGTGTTTGAGGCTTGTCCGTCCGCCCTGGCTGGCTTTTGTACACGATAACTCTCGAAAGGAGTTAAGGAATCGATTCAAACTTTGCACATGGTAATATTTTTCCCAAACTTAGTTTAAGTTCGAAGATGGGCGAAATTGCCACACCCCTTTTTTACCTCCCCATAGCCCATATTCCAATGTTAAATTAAAACCCACATAAATTCCACACGGATGTTCGGAATCAGCTATATTTTGGTATTTGAACATGGTTTTGTAATCACTATAAGTACACTAAATATGACGAGTTTTGCCACTCCCCTTCTAGTACCTCCCACATAAATAACCCTAACCTACATAAAATTAAAGCTGTTATAACTTATATACGGATGATCGGAATACTGTGAAATTTGATATTTGAGAATGTCTTTATAGTAGTAACATTCTCATAGAATATGGGCGATATTGCAACAACCCTTCTGGTACCTCACACACAAAATGGCTTTGGTTACAATAAAACCGACATAAAATCCATACGGGTAGTCAAGCTAATTTGCAATGTGATATTTGAAAATGTTTTTATGATAACTTTAAACATAAAAAATATTTAAGCTTTAGCCACGCCCCTTCTAGTACCTCCCACACAATTGTCTCTATCCTAGGTATAATTAAATGCTTTATAACTTCATTAACCTTTACCGGAGCCTGAAATCCCTTATGATTTCATATTTGATCATGTTTTTTATTGGCATAAACTTCTAGGACCTCCCACAAACATACTCCGGCGCGGCGATAAGCAAAATTGAAGTCCTCCCATACACACGTTCTCTGAGAGTATATATAAGTCCACCCTCCACCTCCAGGATGGGGTATACTAACTTTGTCATTCCGTTTGTAACACCTTGAAATATCGACCTGAGACCCTATAAAGTATATATATTTTTGATCGTCATAAAATTCTAAGACGATCTAGCCATGTCCGTCCGTCCGTCCGTCTGTTGAAAGCACGCTAATATCTAAACGAAAGGAACTAGAACGTTCAAATTTTCCATAAATGCGTCTTATAGTCGTAGATCGGTTGGGATTGAAACGGGACGAAATCGGCCCAAAGGGAAAATGTTTTCCCTCACAAGGACTAAAAATAATCATAATAATCCCAAATATTTTTGGGTATTTAAGCATGTGTTTTGAATATGTCTGTTTATATTTGCATGATATTTGGTTTGCGCATTCCCCTTATGGCGGTGAAATAGGGCAAAAAAGGATAAAAATGGTACATATTAAATGACAACAGCTCGAAACACGATATTCGGTGTGTACATTCCTCTAATTGAGTAGATACATAATATAAAAGTATTTTTTTCCAAATTCGTACTTTTAAGGGGTAAAATGGGAATAGAGGGATAAAAATGGTACCAACCAAACGGCTACACCTAGAATAATGAAATTCGGTGTATACATTCCTCTGACTGCATAGACACCTAAACTAGACGAATTTTTCGAAATTCGTACTTTTTGGGGTTAAAGTGGAAAAAGGGGATACAAATAGTACCAACCAAATGACCGCAGCTAGAGTCATGCAATTCGGAGTATACATAATGGATTTTTACTTTTGGAATTAAAATAGAATGGAAATACAACCAACTGTAGCACCCACTATCTACCAATATTTAAGAATATTTATTTTTTGAATTGACGCATTGGTAGCCTTGCCTTATAAGCGTGGTTTGAAATAATTAAAATATTATATTTATTTATAAAATTAGTTTTTCAACATTTGATTTTTTTTGGTTTGGCTATATTAAAAAAATATATTTTCCTGTAATATTACTGCACTTCTACGAAAACCGACAACCTCTGTGGAATGCAATCCATGGCGGAGAGTATATAAAGTTCGGCAAGGCCGAACTTAACGCCGTTTTTACTTGTTTATGTTATATTTGTTTAGAATATACCCAATTATGTGCTTTTAAATGGCTGTTTTGCCTTATAAGCAAATAATTCGCAGAAAATGGTCTTGGATTGGGTATATTCTACGAAGACCTCAAAAACAACGTGGCAATAATGAATGGGAATAATGAAATAAAGTTATGTTTGTAAATTGCATTATTTATTAAATAAATAATTATTATTAATTATTAATAAATATATGCATAATTTTATATCAGTAATATATATAAGAATTAGACTTGTTCCAGTTTTAATTATTTCACAAGACCTGATTTTGCAACCTGTTTTTTGCAAAAATAATTTGTACGTTTAAAACGGCCTGTAAGGACTGTTAGCGGCAAGCCCTTACAACCGTTGCTGGGTATTAATATTTTATTGGCTGGCTATAAAATCTTAAACTAGTATTTGTAAATACCATTAAGTCGAAGTCACGACAATGCCAAAACTATAACAATGCAACTTAATTAGGACGATGAGAAAGATACGATTTTTGTTCTGAAATTGCCAATAGCTATCGAGAATTTTGTTTGCAGTATGTACATTAGGGCTGGTCGATAAACATGTATTTGGGACAAGAATTGATATAGCTTACTAGCTTACAATTAAGAAACTAGAAAAGGTGCAGCATTGTTAGCCATTGCTTTTGCTTTTATGGATCTGGAAGACAAATCTGGCAGCGAAAGCCAAACAACTTTCTTGTTAAGCGAATAAATTCCACACAAATAGTAAGCTAGTAAGCCCAATAGAACAGGCCTATCTTCAGGAAGCATGGTTTGGATTGGACTAGACTTTGAAATATATCCGTCTGAATCATATAAATATCAGTCTTTTACTTTATTGCTCTTCAACAGATTCTGTTCATTTCTTTTCGTAGGCAGTCCTTCTGTGAATGGTGTTGAACAAACTGTATTTGCATTTAACGTTTGTAATAAGAGTGTAAAATAATGATAGAGAGAAAAAATCTACTTGTATTGTTGTTGGCGTAATTTCTATCCAGAAACTCACCATGCAGACACGATAAGAATTTAGTATGATGAGAAAAAAATACGACATTAGTACAATAAATGACATCATGTTAACGCAAACTCTCCATTCAGAAGGATCACTTATGATTTGTCCCTACACATTACAATGAAATACGTATATGGTCAAATGTGTGTATGGTTGAGTGTGGTTCTCCTTCTTTCCATTACCAAACCAAAGATTTCCTTCGTATTAGATATTTTCACCTCATGATTTTAACTTGAGCGGTTTGGTTGGTACCATTTTTATCCCTCTTCTTCATTTTTATCCCTTAAAAGTACAAATTTCGAAAAATCTTTCTATTTCTATTTTACGTGTCTACGTAATTATAGGTACGTACACACCGAATTTCATGTTTCTAGCTGTTCTCGTATCATTGGTACCATTTTTATCCCTTTTGTCCCATTTCACCCGCTAAATCTTTTTTGTACTTTTTGATGATTACACTTTACTAGAGGAAGGTATGAAACATGTGTATAAAAAGCTGAAATTTAAAAAAATGCTTAAATTGTCTAAATATTAGGGGTTGTTTCAGTCCTTGTTAGGATAAAATTTTCGTTAAGTAAACAGTTTTGAGTTCTGTAAAAATTTAAGTTAGACAAGGGCCCAAGAATTATTATGAGATATTAACATTGATGGCCATTGAGGTGAATTCAATTGGTATCATATGGTTTTTTGGTCATAATTCCGGCAAATGAACTCCGATTGACATTAAATTTAGCTTGGTGATAACTGCAATTTTCTCATCTTTTTAGATGCGTATTTACTTTTCAAAAGCTAATGATAAAAAATTCACGTTTTGGAACTAAAAATCTGACATTTTTCACTAAATGTATCCTATCTTCCATGGGTTCAGTTTCGTTACCCTAAAAAAATTGGGATCCCTTCAACCTTTCTAAATATGTATTTTATTCTTCAAAGGCTTTCAAACGTTAGAACAAAAGTTATTGCATTTTGGCCAATGGAATTTTATTCTGATCCACTGTGCGGCGGACAATTTAAAACATATATGCCATGAAATCATCTAGCAGATTTTAATAAAAAATCATTCCAACAATATTTCTGTCTTGTATTATCATTTTATGTTCTCAAGCTCTTTAAAAAATAAAAACAAGGGTTGGGTTATTATCTGAGAAACTAAGATTTATTCAACAGTAATATTTTTGGGGATATGTCATCGTAATCTAATAAAGGGTGTTTTTTATTGGGGTATAGAACTTTAAGTTGGCATCACTTTTTTAACTGGCGGCCATTTTGTCAGCTGTCAAGTGATTAATATTTAGTTTGGTTTGCCATTTCATCATGAACAGGTTGACAAAAGAACAACGCTTGCATATCGTGCAAATTTATTTCGAAAGTAATGGTTCAGTTCGCGAAGTTCACCGCAAGCTCCGTCCATTTTATAGTCGACATAATCGTCCATCAGAGCAATTAATTCGGTTAACCATGGATCGTTTTCGCACTACGTTTACTCTATGTGATAATACGCATCCGCAGAGACGTCGAACAGTGCGCACCGAAGAAACAATTGCCGCTGTAGAGCAAAGTGTTGAAGAGGACCCGAATGAATCGATTCGCCACCGTGCACAGCAATTGGAGCTTTGTCCATCAACTTTATGGAAGATTTTGCGCAAAGATCTTGGCTTGCGACCTTACAAGATCCAGCTTGTGCCACATGCCCGAAATCATATTTAAACATTAATGGCATAAAATTATCCTTCCAATAAAGCCAAATTGATGGACATTAAAACGATTTTCTTGTGTTTTATTTCAATTCGAAGTTCTATACCTCAATAAAAAACACCCTTTATATTCTCCACTTTCCATACAGGCTGCACCGCAAAGCATTATAATGTTGTTGAATATTCTGTTTCAATACTAACTGAATCGACAAAATTAAATTTTTCTGAGCATCCCAACTGTTTGTTTAAGAATGGTCATGTTGTTTTACATTGTTTTTATAACTTTACTTACCCTCTTAAGTGGTTCGTAGTATTTGGTAAATATAATATATATATTCTTCTTGTAACGTATCACAGACTGTAGATGTTCGGTCGCCCAAGGTGTTTATGAGGCCCTATGTTCCGCCTAGGAACTATGGGAATTAAATAAAAAAAAGGTGTTAAGTGTGCATGTAGGCTGGGTCGCGGTCAAAAAACAATTTCCAGTCACCCCACGAAAATAAAGTTTGGATTGTATAATGGAGATTTGCAAAATATTTCGTTCCTAGATCAAGCCGTCTGTGAACTAAACGCTCCTGAAACACACCTAAAAATCATGTTTTCCCGTGTAATATTTTTATGTTGCATTTTTGTCCATCTTTTCTGAATTAATAGACCCTTAAAAGAACTTCAAATATAAATTTTTATTCTTGTCTTAGAATAACTTATTGGTCGAATTATTGGACTTTTTATAGCGTTTTTCATAGTGAAAAGTGAAAAAAATCGTATTTCGTCGTATTGTTTCACGAAAAATAAATAACTGCAGTTAATACCTTTCAAATGACATCGGAAGGAAATTGACGCTGCAGCGCTCGTTTTTTAGAAAATTTTAGCTCTGAAAATCCATCTTATTATTTCACAATAATTGAGTCAGTGACATGTTCCCAAGGTTCTATTAATTCAAGGGAAAATGTTGGCCAAAAATGCAACATAAAGAACATGTAAGGAAAGGCTAAAGTCGGGCGGGGCCGACTATATGAGACACTCCACTTTCTCTCCGAATACAATTCAATTCGGTAAAAAAATGAAAACGGGAAGGATTTTTGCATTTTCCTAATCATAGACTGATATTTTTTTGTCCTAATCATAGACTGATATGACCTGACCCAATTTGTCAAATCGAGAAGAATATTTGTATCGGGGCTATATCCAAACATGGAATGAATGACCCACTTTCTCAATATTTCAGTACATGGTCCAATGATGACGCCAGCCCAAAATCCACACCAAACAGTGACTCGTGAATACATATATCAATAGTCTCGTATGGGTTCTCTGAAACCCATATGCGGCATTTTTGTTTATTGACGTAGCCACCGAGATGAAAATGAACTCTGAATCTGAAAACAAGAACATTTTCCACGTAAATTGCTTACAGTTTCCGTTAAAGACTTTGGAAGTAAGTTTTTAATATTTACCAATTTTGTTCGAGCGTCCCATTTTGCAAATGTCAAACATAAACCTGAAAATGAAAAGTAAAAATGAATGTTATTCTACCTTTCAAAGCCAAAGTAATCGGTAGTTCAATGGCCCACCCAATTAGCGTGGCCTTTGATGACCCAGAGTTGTTACAACATATCTATTTCTTTTCTCAATCACTTTATCAATTTGTTTTAAATTTACACTTAGTCCTCTTAACACTCGCTCAAGAAAGATTAAATTTTTTTAAAAGATTCCATTTTTTGCCTATATTTAAAAACCCGGTTTGACTGGTGAAAATCATGTTTAATATAAAGAAAAAAATTAAAAACTGAACATTAATTACAAACTAGAGCATAAGAAGGTTTTAATATTAGATAAAAAAACCGAAACCCGGGTTTTTGCAATTGCGATCAATCAACATAAAGGGCGATTTTTTAAAAGCTATAGGAAAGTTTTAAAAAAACACATAAAATTCAGACAAATGCATGAAATCATTGAATCGATAGTACGGTCCATATAATTTAATGTTTGAAGATTATTTCATGTAAATATTGACCTTGACTGCGCCTCAAATGTTCCATCCGCTTAGTCCAATTTTGGCATTTCCACGTTTTTGAGTAACAGAGGCCCAATTGCTGCGAACGGCGACGAATCGATAATTGATGGTCATCATTAACACTGGCCGATACATCTGCGATATTTTCTTCAGTTCACACTCTACGTAAGCGTGATGGTGGTTTAATGTCCAACAATGTAAATTTGGTGCGAAATTTAGTCACAATAGCCCGAATAGCCGCTTCAGTGGGTCGATTAAACTGACCATAAAATGGAAGCGCGCGATGAACTTTCTTAACAGAGCACGTATTTTGATTATAAAATTCAATAATTTGCAAGCGTTGTTCGTTTGTAAGACGATTCATGGTTAAATTATAGACCAAACTGAAGATATTTGACAGTGAAACAAAACACGAAACGTCAGCTGTTTAAACCAGTGTTGCCAAAAAGATAATAGCTAAAAAATCACCCTTTACATCCATCTACTGTACAACATATCGTAGAACGATTTGTCCATGAGAATCGTGAGAAGAACAAGGCTCAGTGCTTGCGACGAGCGATATATTTTGGCCGTAAAATCATGGGTAATCCTATGCTATCCGCTGGAAACCGAACTGGAAAAGGAAATAGAAAAATCACGTAGAGCTAAAACTGTCCGACGCGTACTTCACAAGCACAATTTACATGGCCTTGTAGCTATGTTTCGCGTCTACAGAGGAAAGTAAACATCTAATTTCATGATTCCATTTATATACAGTCGCTTGGTTGGTACCAATTTTATCCCATTTTGATCCTAAAGGTACGAATGCCAAAAAATGTCTTTATTTTTTCGTTCTACACAGTCAGAGTAATGTTAAAACCGAATTTCACTATTCTAACTGCAGCCGTCTGGTTGGTACCATTTTAATCCCCATTCGCCCCATTTTCCGCCTGTCATATGAATGTATACACCGAATTTCATGATTCCAACTCAATGGTTTGGTTGTTACCATTTCAACCCTCTTTTACAATTGTAACCCCAAAAAATACAAATTCCGGAAAACGCCTTTATATTAGGTGTCTACGTAATTAGGAGGATGTACATACCGAATCTCATGTTTCTAGCTGTGGTCTTATCATCGGTACCATTTTTATCTCTTTTTTGCCCCATTTTTGTGGTTTCACGTCACAAGAGGAATGTACGCAACAATTTTCAAGTACATAAAGGGTGATTTTTTAAGAGCTTGATAACTTTTTTTTTTAAAAAAACGCATAAAATTTGCAAAATCTCATCGGTTCTTTATTTGAAACGTTAGATTGGTCCATGACATTTACTTTTTGAAGATAATTTCATTTAAATGTTGACCGCGGCTGCGTCTTAGGTGGTCCATCCGCTTAGTCCAATTTTGGCATTTCCACGTTTTTGAGTAACAGAGACCCAATTGGTGCGAACGTCATCATTAACACTGGCCGATACAGCTGCGATATTTTCTTCAGTTCGCACTCTACGTAAGCGTGTTGGTGGTTTAATGTCCAACAATGTAAATTTGGTGCGAAATTTAGTCACAATAGCCCGAATAGCCGCTTCAGTGGGTCGATTAAACTGACCATAAAATGGAAGCGCGCAATGAACTTTCTTAACAGAGCACGCATTTTGATAATAAAATTCAATAATTTGCAAGCGTTGTTCGTTTGTAAGACGATTCATGATGAAATGTCAAAGGATACTGAGCATCTTTCTCTTTGACACCATGTCTGAAATCCCACGTGATCTGTCAAATACTAATGCATGAAAATCCTAACCTCAAAAAAATCACTCTTTATAAAGCAGGCAAATAACAGATAGACACATGGACATGGCTAAATCTTCTTAGAATTTTACGATGAATATTATACTTTATGGATGAATATTTCAAGATGTTACAAACGGAATGACAAAATGAATATACCACCACCCTAAAGTGGAGGGTATAAAGGGCAAAAAAGCCGACTTCAGTTTGTTTATTAAGGTATACAGACTTTTAGAATGATGTCAATGTCATGATGAATTGGTCATTATTAATCCATCTCCAAAAGTCGTAACATCCAAGGATGCTCTGCTAAGTGTCGAAACATCCATGAAATGGGCCGAACAAAATGTTGTTTGTTGGCGATATAAACGATGATATAATTGCACAATGCAACGGTAATGCGGTAGAAATGTATGTTCAATGAATTTTATATGAAATTATGTCATAACCACATCACCCGCCCGATAAGTCAAACCTCTATTGATTTGGTGTATAGTAAACTCTGTCTAGAAGTAGTTGTACAAAGTATTGAAAATAGTTTATCAGATCATGACATTTTGAGCTGTTATATATTTGGACGTACCATGTAATGACTATATGAATCGTGAAAGGAAACAAATTGACTATATTTAGTTTGAAATATGAGCAGCAATATTATTCCTACAAAAGCGCTTTCTTCAACCCTTCTTTGATGGCAATTGTGTGCGTACCAACATTTTTATCCAATACGACCATAGATTCTCAATAACATTAATATCTGGCGACTGAATGGGAGGTGTCATTAAATGCGGGCAATTCCATAATAACCAGGACTGAACGATTTCACACTTGTGTTTAGGGTCACTATCCTGATAATAACGCAATCTGTCCCCTATTCAAAGCTTATTTGATCTTTGAATCAAGTTATCTTCAAGTATATTAAGAAATACAATTTTGTCCATAGTACTCTCAATGAAAATTACATTTCCAATGCCGCACAGTGGTTCAGAATCAAAATCCATCGGATTATTTTGAGATATTAGCATTAAAAATCGGGAAATCGGATATATTTTAGAAATCGGACCAAAGTTTCGTATTTTTCGATTTTAAACAAAATTTAAATTTGTATTTTTTTGTGTTTATGTTTTTAACATATTTTACCTATTTGTTCATAATGCGAAGAAAACATTTTAAAAAATATTTGCAAAATCTCTTAAAAGGTGTGAGAAACAGTTCGATGAAGCAAAAAAAGAGACCTGTGTACTGTTTTCATGCAGTAATTCGATTTGTCTGCTAAATGAGGTATTATTTTGTTTTTTGGTCATATTTCCGGCAAATGAACTCCGATTGTTATAAAATTTAACATGAGAATAAAGGAAATTTACTCATTTTTTATCTGCATACCTACTTTTCAAAAGTTAATGGGAGAAAAATGAGGAAATTGCGTTTTGGAACTAAGAAATCTGACTTTTTGCACTAAATGTATCCTATCTTCCATGGGTACAATTTCATTCAGGCAAAAGTTACCCTACAAAAAGGGAGAACCTCCAACCTTTCCAAATAAAGAGTGATTTTTTTGAGGTTAGGATTTTCATGCATTAGTATTTGACAGATCACGTGGGATTTCAGACATGGTGGCAAAGAGAAAGATGCTCAGTATGCTTTGACATTTCATCATGAATAGACTTACTAACGAGCAACGCTTGCAAATCATTGAATTTTATTATCAAAATGCGTGCTCTGTTAAGAAAGTTCAGAAAGAAAGAAATTGTGTTCAGCGACGAAGCTCATTTTTGGCTCAATGGGTACGTAAATAGGCAGAATTGTCGATTTTGGAGTGAATATCAGCCAGAAGCATTGCAAGAGCTACCAATGCATCCAGAAAAAGTCACAGTTTGGTGCGGTTTATGGGCTGGTGGCATCATTGGACCGTACTTCTTCAAAGATGATGCGAATCGTAACGTAACTGTGAATGGTGAGCGCTACCGTGAGATGATATCCAACTTTTTTTTGCCCAAAATGGAAGAACTGAACTTGGTTGACATGTGGTTTCAACAAGATGGCGCTACATGCCACACAGCTCGCGATTCTATGGCCATTTTGAGGGAAAACTTCGGAGAACAATTCATCTCAAGAAATGGACCGGTAAGTTGGCCACCAAGATCATGCGATTTGACGCCTTTAGACTATTTTTTGTGGGGCTACGTCAAGTCTAAAGTCTACAGAAATAAGCCCGCAACTATTCCAGCTTTGGAAGACAACATTTCCGAAGAAATTCGGGCTATTCCGGCCGAAATGCTCGAAAAAGTTGCCCAAAATTGGACTTTCCGAATGGACCACCTAAGACGCAGCCGCGGTCAACATTTAAATGAAATTATCTTCAAAAAGTAAATGTCATGGACCAATCTAACGTTTCAAATAAAGAACCGATGAGATTTTGCAAATTTTATGCGTTTTTTTTTTAAAAAAAAGTTATCAAGCTCTTAAAAAATCACCCTTTATGTATATATTTCGTTAAAAGCTTTTGAAGGAAAAAAACTTGTGTAGGTCCAAAGTCAGACATTTGTTCAAAAAGGATATTTTTAACAATATTCATTACAACCAAACTATACTTGGCACAAACATAGTTTTGGTGTCATAATAAAGCTAAAAAACCACTATTTCTAATAAAAAAATTGAATACCAAATATCTTAAAATGTGTGAGAAACAGTACGATAAATTCAAAAAAAAAAACAAAACAGTTTTTTTTTCAATTTTCAAAATCTGAAAGTCTGTAATTCACAAAATAAAATAAAATTATTTCTTCGCATTATGAACAAATACGAATATATATCCAAAAAAAAAAACATAAGAACAAATGATAAAAATTTAATAATTTTCTTTAAAATCGAAAAATACGAAATGTAGTCAACTTTGGGCCGATTTCTAAAATATATCCGATTGCCCGATTTTTAATGTAATATCTCAAAATAATCCTTGGTGTCTAATTTGGTTTTTTTCTGAACTCAAAAATGTCTACTGGAACAAAACTTATTGAATTTTAAAGTGATAAGGAATGGTACTGATGATAAGACAACAGCTAGAAACATGAATTTCGGTGTGTACATCCACGTAATTTCCGTAGACACGAAAAATATAAGGATTTTTTTGAATTTGTGCTTTTTAGGGATACAATTGGAAAAGAGGAATGAAAATGGTACCGACCAAACGGCGTAAGTTGAAATCCTGAAATTTGGTGTATACTGTGAGCGTCAAAATAATTAAGCACTAATATTTTGTTTGCATTCCTTTTGACTTAATAACTTGTGATAATATTCTAGGCATTGAGTCGACAAGTAATTTTGTGTAGTCAGGGGAGATTTCACTCCATTCGTCCTGCAATAATATTTTTGCAGATTGGACGTTCCGAAAGTCGAAGCGCTGATCGTACTTAATTTGAATGTCGTGATGTGTTTCTACAAATAGGACGACTTCCAATGAGCCTTTGGTTTTCCGACTGGATCCGGTCATTGAGCCAATGTAAATATTTTGCAAACATCACCAAAAGCTTCTGCTAAACAGTTTTTATTGTTTGCAGCGTTCGATGTAATACCTACAAAGACTTTTTGTGAGCCATCGTATATTAATGCAATGATTATTTGATAATGCTGCTATGCCATCTCATAGTTCTTCGAAATGTTGCACGTTTGAATATGCATATTCAATATGCAATTTGAGAGCTAAATTAACTGATTGACCGTCAACTTAGCTGTACTTGCCGATGAAGCAAGTGTAATTAAATTCTGCGGGAGAATCACTGTCAAAATCTATGCTATCTATGTTCCAACCGAAGTACCCACAAAGAAATTCAGTCCTATTGCATCGTTCACAACATTCATGGCAGTCGTACATTTAAATATTTTAACCGATTTTACTCAAATTTGGCACAACACATCATATTACACCCAGGCACATCTAGAATGAAAACGGGAGACATCGGTCCATGTTTAAACTTTAACCGATTATATTTAAAGTTTCCTGACTCTTCTTTATAATTACCTAAATTAAAGAAGTTCATGAGAACATTGTATAGGTCAACTTTTTTGGCCAAAACTAAAAAGAATGCTTTATATGTGTTTGTTAGGGATTAAATTTAGCATGTGGCACTATATTTGGCTCAGAAATTCATATTTTGAAAGTGGTCCAAATTTTGATATAGCCCCCATACAAAGGTACCTTCCAGTCTGAATTCGGATCGCTCTAAAATCATTGCTTAAAAACAGATTTCGATGAAATTCGAAATAAGATGTTGTATTTGGCACAGAAACACATATTCTGATATTTTATTAAATCTATTTTCGCAAGTTCGTAAAAAAGTATCATTAAATATCATCAATAGTTAGTTCGGTATCTAAAGTTAAGTTTTCCTCTTCATCTGAGAGATATTCAGGATTTTCAAAAGGTTATAAGAAGCATGCTGTATTTTAATCCGCACTGTAAAATTTTGTTAATGTTTCATATTTTTAAAAAAAGTACTCACCATTTTATTTTAAATAACAATCATTTTCTCTTTTTTTAAAATAACAATCTTTCTCTCTCTACAGTTCAAAGCAAAAATATAGGAAAAACCTTTTAAAGAGTGATTTTTTTGAGGTTAGGATTTTCATGCATTAGTATTTGACAGATCACGTGGGATTTCAGACATGGTGTCAAAGAGAAAGATGCTCAGTATGCTTTGACATTTCATCATGAATAGACTTACTAACGAGCAACGCTTGCAAATCATTGAATTTTATTACCAAAATCAGTGTTCGGTTCGAAATGTGTTTCGCGCTTTACGTCCGATTTATGGTCTACATAATCGACCAAGTGAGCAAACAATTAATGCGATTGTGACCAAGTTTCGCACTCAGTTTACTTTATTGGACATTAAACCAACCACACGAATGCGTACAGTGCGTACAGAAGAGAATATTGCGTCTGTTTCTGAGAGTGTTGCTGAAGACCGTGAAATGTCGATTCGTCGCCGTTCGCAGCAATTGGGTTTGTGTTATTCGACCACATGGAAGATTTTACGCAAAGATCTTGGTGTAAAACCGTATAAAATACAGCTCGTGCAAGAACTGAAGCCAAACGATCTGCCACAACGTCGAATTTTCAGTGAATGGGCCCTAGAAAAGTTGGCAGAAAATCCGCTTTTTTATCGACAAATTTTGTTCAGCGATGAGGCTCATTTCTGGTTGAATGGCTACGTAAATAAACAAAATTGCCGCATTTGGAGTGAAGAGCAACCAGAAGCCGTTCAATAACTGCCCATGCATCCCGAAAAATGCACTGTTTGGTGTGGTTTGTACGCTGGTGGAATCATTGGACCGTATTTTTTCAAAGATGCTGTTGGACGCAACGTTACGGTGAATGGCGATCGCTATCGTTCGATGCTAACAAACTTTTTGTTGCCAAAAATGGAAGAACTGAACTTGGTTGACATGTGGTTTCAACAAGATGGCGCTACATGCCACACAGCTCGCGATTCTATGGCCATTTTGAGGGAAAACTTCGGAGAACAATTCATCTCAAGAAATGGACCGGTAAGTTGGCCACCAAGATCATGCGATTTGACGCCTTTAGACTATTTTTTGTGGGGCTACGTCAAGTCTAAAGACTACAGAAATAAGCCAGCAACTATTCCAGCTTTGGAAGACAACATTTCCGAAGAAATTCGGGCTATTCCGGCCGAAATGCTCGAAAAAGTTGCCCAAAATTGGACTTTCCGAATGGACCACCTAAGACGCAGCCGTGGTCAACATTTAAATGAAATTATCTTCAAAAAGTAAATGTCATGGACCAATCTAACGTTTCAAATAAAGAACCGATGAGATTTTGCAAATTTTATGCGTTTTTTTTTTTAAAAAAGTTATCAAGCTCTTAAAAAATCACCCAATCATCTATATATATAAAAATGAATCTGTGTTTGTATGTTTGTTTGTTCTTTATAGCAGCCTAAACTACTGAACCGATCTTCTTGAAATTTTCACAGTATGTTCATGCTGAACCGGTGGTGAAAATATAAATATATAAATTTTTGATATTTTCAGTGGGCGTGGTACCTCCCACACAATTTGGGGAATTATTCGTTTTTTTATAAATTAGCATATTCGGAATACTGTTGTAGCTAGAGTCTTGCATTTTTGTGAAAGTTCACTAATTATTAGTCTGTACAGTTGTGTCAAAAAGGGGCGGTATTGGAAAAGTGGGCGTGGCACTTCCCATACGAAATTAAAACCTATTATTGGATATTGTCAGTTCTATGACACCTAGAGTGCTGTAATTTTGTGTAAGTGCATCTAGCATCAATGTGCATAGTTGTGCCAAAAATGGGCGGTATTGGAAAAGTGGGCGTGGCACCTCTCATACGAAGTTAAAACCCATTATTGAATATTGTCAGTTCTATGACACCTAGAGTGCTGAAATTTTGTGTAAGTGCATCTAGCATCAATGTGCATAGTTGTGCCAAAAATGGGCGGTATTGGAAAAGTGGGCGTGGCACCTCCCATACGAAGTTAAAACCTATTATTGAATATTGTCAGTTATATGACACCTAGAGTGCTGAAATTTTGTGTAAGTGCATCTAGTATCAATGTTGTGCCAAAAATGGGCGGTATTGGAAAAGTGGGCGTGGCACCTCCAATACGAAGTTAAAACCTATTATTGGATATTGTCAGTTCTATGACACCTAGAGTGCTGAAATTTTGTGTAAGTGCATCTAGCATCAATGTGCATAGTTGTGCCAAAAATGGGCGGTATTGGAAAAGTGGACGTGGCCCCTCCCATTTGTAGTTAAAACCTATTATTGAATTACACCTATTGTGCTGTAATTTTGTGTAAGTGCATCTAGCATCACCGTGCATAGTTGTGCCAAAAATGGGCGGTATTGAAAAAGTGGGCGTGGCACCTCCCATACGAAGTTAAAACCTATTATTGAATATTGTCAGTTCTATGACACATAGAGTGCTGTAATTTTGTGTAAGTGCATCTAGCATCAATGTGCATAGTTGTGCCAAAAATGAGCGGTATTGGAAAAGTGGGCGTGGCCCCTCCCATTTGTAGTTAAAACCTATTATTGAATTACACCTATTGTGCTGTAATTTTGTGTAAGTGCATCTAGCATCAACGTGCATAGTTGTGCCAAAAATGGGCGGTATTGGAAAAGTGGGCGTGGCACCTCCCATACGAAGTTAAAACCTATTATTGAATATTGTCAGTTCTATGACACATAGAGTGCTGTAATTTTGTGTAAGTGCATCTAGCATCAATGTGCATAGTTGTGCCAAAAATGGGCGGTATTGGAAAAGTGGGCGCGGCACCTCCCATACGAAGTTAAAACCTATTATTGAATATTGTCAATTCTATGACACCTAGAGTTCTGTAATTTTGTGTAAGTGTGCATAGCATCAATGTGCATAGTTGTGCCAAAAATGGGCGGTATTGGAAAAGTGGGCGTGGCACCTGCCATACGAAGTTAAAACCTATTATTGAATATTGTCAGTTCTATGACACATAGAGTGCTGTAATTTTGTGTAAGTGCATCTAGCATCAATGTGCATAGTTGTGCCAAAAATGGGCGGTATTGGAAAAGTGGGCGTGGCACCTCCCATACGAAGTTAAAACCTATTATTGAATATTGTCAGTTATATGACACCTAGAGTGCTGAAATTTTGTGTAAGTGCATCTAGCATCTATGTGTATAGTTGTGCCAAAAATGGGCGGTATTGGAAAAGTGGGCGTGGCACCTCCAATACGAAGTTAAAACCTATTATTGGATATTGTCAGTTCTATGACACCTAGAGTGCTGAAATTTTGTGTAAGTGCATCGAGAATCAATGTGCATAGTTGTGCCAAAAATGGGCGGTATTGGAAAAGTGGGCGTGGCACCTCCCATATGAAGTTAAAACCTATTATTGAATGACACCTATTGTGCTGCAATTTTGTGAAAGTGCCTCTAGCATCAACGTGCATAGTTGTGCCAAAAATGGGCGGTATTGGAAAAGTGGGCGTGGCACCTCCCATACGAAGTTAAAACCTATTATTGAATATTGTCAGTTATATGACACCTAGAGTGCTGAAATTTTGTGTAAGTGCATCTAGCATCAATGTGCATAGTTGTGCCAAAAATGGGCTGTATTGGAAAAGTGGGCGTGGCACCTCCAATATGAAGTTAAAACCTATTATTGAATATTGTCAGTTCTATGACACCTAGAGTGCTGAAATTTTGTGTAAGTGCATCTAGCATCAATGTGCATAGTTGTGACAAAAATGGGCGGTAATGGAAATGTGGACGTGGCACCTCCCATACGAAGTTAAAACCCATTTTCGAATATATGCCGTTCTATGGCAGATAAAAAACTGAAATTTTGTGTAAGTGCATCTAGCATCAATGTGCGTAACTGTGTCCAAAAATGGGAGATATTGGAAATAAGGGCGTTGTACCTTCCATACGAAGTTAAAACCTATTATCGAATATATTCTGCTACAATACGTATCTTTTGTGTGAGTGCATCTAGCATAAACCTGCGTAGTTGTGCCAAAAATGGACGGTATTGGGAAAGTGGGCGTGGTACCTCACATACGAAGTTAAAACATATTATCGTAGGTGTCATAGATCTAGAGTGCTGAAATTTTGTGTGAGTTGATCCAGTGTAAATAGTTGTGCAAAGATGGGCGGAAAGTGGGCGTGACCCTTCCCATCTGAAATTAAAACCGGTTTTAGAGTATTTCGACACCGAGATGGGCGGAAAGTGGCCGTGACCCTTCCCATACGAAATTAAAACCAGTTTTTTGAGTATATTCTGCAACGATATTCCTATATTGTTGTGTGAGTTAATTTAGTTGTAACCTGCTTAGGCAATATACAAATGGGCGGGATTTGAAAAATGGCGCATTTTTGATTTGAATTTTGTAAAATTACACGTTTTCTGTGGATCAAAGCAATAGTAAAGAAAGGTTATACAAAGAAAAATATTCATTCGCCAACAGCCGACTTAAGTCAAGAAAACGGATATTATATTAATTTTTTAGTTTTTGTGTTGTTTGATTAGTGAACAATTTGAATGATTTTCTATATGTTTTGAATGTAATGCAATTTCTTCTTACGAATGAAGTTTTTTGTTTAGGTAATGGAAAGGAGTAGAATCACTTTTAACAAAAAATCAATTTGATTTTGACATCTTTTCAATTATTCGCCGTAAACTAAAGTTCTCCATGGAACATATCCATTTCTTTATTATCTCAGGGAAGAACCTTGGTTATAATTGGTGCATATATTACCGATCAGAGCAAAAATTAATATGAAAGCAGATTTTAATTTTACCGTTTGTTTTTTTGCATGGCGAAGCGGGCGGGGGTTCAGCTAGTACGTTATAAAAATGAAACAATATTTAATTATTCATGTAGATTTCTTAATAGTCTATGGGCTGATATTCTATTGAGGAATTCAAAACTTTGTGTTACTTTGTTAACATAAGTACTTATCATATCGGAATCGTTGATGTAGATGAAGAGCAGAGTATCGTATATTTAAGCCAAATACGTTCTTAAGGTTCTTGTTCTGGATTACCTGAAGCAAAATACGTTTTTACACATCTAGTTGACCATACTTGACAACCGTATGTCATTATTGGACGAATGCACATTTTGCTGATATACAAAGCTAAATCTGAAGACAATCTGATACAATTTGTGGTTTCTAGGGCGGAAAAAATCAAATCGGGGGTGAAATTCGTATGAGGGCTATATCTAAATCTGAACCGGTTTTCTTCAAATTAAATAGCGTTCGTCCTTATCCCGAAAAACTTCGTTGAGCAAAGTTTCATTTACTTCTGTCTGCCGCTCCAAGACCTATAAAAAACACGATTTATGCGCAAACGCGACATGTCCTTCTAGCTTGGAGCCATGTTACGCAAAATTATGACACTTGTTGTGCAGTCATATCTGTAAAGAATACATTTACATTTGCCGTTGTTATGCAAATTATTCCATGGCGTTACCCTGTATACCAAATTAATGTCGTTTTAATTATCACAAGCACTCGCAGAAAAACACACAAGCGGCAATGCGAGTGGTGTGTTTGAAGTGAAAAAAAGGAATAAATATATTACTAAAGGAAGAAAGTGTAAATTGTATCTCTATCCATCAATTTTTAGAAGTTTGACAGTCATACAGAAATTTGTATGTCCTCTAATTTTTTTAAAAATTTTGAAAATTTATCAGGTTGGGCATATTTTCGTTATTTCATAATTTAATTATGGCTATGCCTGTTATACTAAAAGAGATTTGCATATCGCCGGTGCTTTTCTGAGTTATTGAAAATTTAAAGATTGGCCCGGTTTACGCTCTCGGGTCTCTAAAGACGACGCAGTAATAATGGCTTTGTGGGCTTTTGTTCAAATGACGACTATAGTCTTCTTTTTCAACCTACTTCTCGCCAACAACATTATCATTTTGTTGGGATGCTACGGATTTTTTAAATGATAATAAATTAAAAAAAACAGCGAACATATTCGTACTTGTACCAGGAAAATATCCTTTATATTGCATAGACAATACATAACGAAAATCCTGCGGCACAACAGAACAACAACATATTGTATTAATATAAATATAAATATATATAAATAAATATAAATAAACAAATGCAACATGGACAACAGTAGTGGTGTTACAATAGCACGTTCAACAGTAGTCGAAATTTAGGGATCCTGTCGTTGGTTATGTCCTTAAAAATGATGAAAGAAAAAGGAAAACAATAATTACAATCATCATTAGTGTCAGTAGCAATAACAACTGTCACCAAGAAGAACAGAAACAGCATTACTTTTAGAAACGAAATATTAATTCTGATTTTCATACTACGACGTTTGCTGGGTTTCCCACTTATGCGAATGCACATAGGTACAAAGAGAGATGAAGAAATTTCCGAAATCGGATTAACAACATGCAAGATCAACCAAACGTATTTGCCAGAGTACGATTGTACAGCAGCATCAGATAGTTTTGTTGCAGGGGCTTAGGCCAACATATACAAAACACAAAGCGTAACAGCAACATCGCAAACTCGCAAACTCGGAAATGTATAAAACGATTATTGCTTCATAACAAACAAACATGAATAGCAACGACAAGAAAATTTGTCGCTGCAAACTGCGAATGTTGGAAAATTTTCATGGATTTGCAGTTTGTTTTTCACCACTGTTGGAAAAAACTTTAAACTGTCTCCCATAAATGTTAAATGAGAATTTCAGTGGTTGACAGTAAAAAACGGTGTAGTGATACGCTACTGTTTAGCTTGTTTTTCGTATTTAATTCAGATTTTCGATTTATTAGCGGATATAATGCTTGCTCGCATTTGATGGCTCTGGTGGATGCCTCAAGAACATGTTCCGTATCCATACTTATTAAGTTTGAATATCAAACCATTGCACTATGGTCTCGCGGACCACTTTTCTTGGTCAGAATTATTAAAACAGCTTTATTTTAGTTTATGTTTAAAATTTATTTAAATTTAGGTCAATTTTAATCAAATACAGCGTTTTATGACAAGTTTAGTAAAAAGTGATTGATTTTTAAAACTATTTTGTTTACATAAAGCTAGAAAACTACTTAAAACTGCATTCAAAATATCAAGCCTCTTTTCAAAAACTAATGTACAAATAAATTATTTAATGGATTTATCTAGTAAATAATGAAATTAAATAAAAAATTGTAATTGTTCTGAATTTCAATATGTTTCCTATACGAACGAGGATATAATTGTTTAATTTCCTTCCAATATTGCAGTATTGTTTTTGGAAAAGTTATTTCGTAGAAGAAACTCTAGTGTCTCCTCCACAAAGAGTTAAGTAAATTAAAATACGCGAGAGTTAAAGTTCTTCTTTGATTTTATTTTTTCGTAACTTCACTCTTCAAACGACAACTTACAATTAATTCGACTTCAATCTGATCTGAACTTATATTCAAAAAAATATGCTTTGAAAAATAACGGTTTAAAAAGAGTACTAAAATTAGGTATTAAAAACAAAGAGGAATTCTTGATAATTCTTAATACTAAATGGAAATATTTGATAACACTGTGCAACATTTTTGAAGTCATTTCAAAATAACCATATACGGACACCGCTACATGATAAAAGACCAAAAAAAAAGACCCGTGTTTTTTTCCCCCAAAGTCATGCACTTTTTTTTATGGGCCCCCAGAGATTTGAGGCCTCGGTGTAATTTTTGGAAAAAAGTGATCATATTCTCAGGCTCATATCTTGCAAACCGTTCGGAATTTTGATTTACTCTCTGAGGCAAAGTTCTAGCTCTTGTCATAAAGAACAAAAATTGTGAACATATAAAATCAAAAAAACTTCATCTTCAAGGTCAAAATCGCAAAAACCTTTTTCCCCTGTTCAGGTCCATAGGTAGCAAACCGCTGAAAATTCAGGGAAACAATCAACTACAAAAATGTACCTAAAATCTCAATAAACAACTTTCTAGAACATATGAACTTCCTAGGAATTATTCTTAACACCGTTTAGGTAGCGCTTAGGTAGCCGCTTTTTCTATAACTTTGTCCGCTGAGTTCTCGTTGACGTCGCGCTGTGTACTGCCTCAATGTGAGCGTCGTGTCGCTTTTATATTGTGTGCTGCGGCTACATATGTGTTGTTAATGTTGTTGGTACAAATGGATTGCGACTACTTCGCTGCTTTGAATTGTCATGTGTTTTGTTAGTGCAAATTTTTGGACCGACGACTTTGTTGTTGTTTGTTGAATGGCATCGATGATGTCGTGTGGGTAAGAAATACTGGAATAAACAATTTTTCACTTTTGCGGCTACCTAAGCGCTACCTAAACGGTGTTAAGAATAATTCCTAGGAAGTTCATATGTTCTAGAAAGTTGTTTATTGAAATCTTAGGTACATTTTTGTAGTTGATTGTTTCCCTGAATTTTCAACGGTTTGCTACCTATGGACCTGAACAGGGGAAAAAAGATTAAAAAAATCGAATTTTTTTAAGTTTTTTTGCGATTTTGACCTTGAAGATGAAGTTTTTTTGATTTTATATGTTCACAATTTTTGTTCTTTATGATGCGATTTTGACCTTGAAGATGAAGTTTTTTTGATTTTATATGTTCACAATTTTTGTTCTTTATGACTTTGCCTCAGAGAGTAAATCAAAATTCCGAACGGTTTGCAAGATATGAGCCTGAGAATATGATCACTTTTTTCCAAAAATTACACCGAGGCCTCAAATCTCTGGGGGCCCATAAAAAAAGTGCATGACTTTGGGGGAAAAAAAAACACGGGTCTTTTTTTTTTGGTCTTTTATCATGTAGCGGTGTCCGTATATGGTTATTTTTTTTCGTGTTGCACTGTGTAATCTATAAATGTAAGGATAATGAATAATAAAACATAGAGAAGAAGAAGATAAATTGGGTGATATAGAGAATGATGGATTAGTGTAAAGAATAGGTAGCAAAGATATATATTAAGGGTATTCACTTAATATATATAACTCCCCATCCGTTTGTATACACATTACACCTGAAATGTGACATTAAATAGATTTGAATTTTTCTTACAACTAAATTTAATTAATTACATTTGAAAATATTTACATTTTGAACAAATGCGTTTAAATATTACGTCAGATTTATTAGCATTTTGGTTTGTTAATATTAGAATAATTTCTTCCTGTGAGTTTTCTTTCAAATTTTATATCTGGTAATTCATTTTGATACTTGAAACTTCTTTTCTATCACGTTTACAAACCTTTTCGTCTACAAAATTAGTCTTATTTTTCTCATTTACTTGTTTTTTAATGTATTTTGGTTATTGTTTTAAGTTTTGAAACCCAAGATTCTTTACTAATTATCTTTTATTATATTCATGGCAATCCTCTCTATTTTCGTTTAGTTTCTCAATTCTTTCAACTTTCTTCCCATGTACATCATTATGTAATGCCTGCTAAATTGATTTGTTTACCTTGTTATGAAGTAAATCATTCGGTTTGCATCCCGTTGTACTATGAATTGTGTCGTTATATAATTGAACCAACTTATATACAATGGCTCTGTCATTAAAATCGTTGTCCTTCTGTTTCAGTCTGAAAAGTCGTATGTGCTCATTCAATGTAAGATGAAAGCGTTCTATATCAGCATTCGCAGTATGTATATTAGGCGAGGTAAAGTGAAAATCTATTTTTTCTGAATTAAGAAAATCTCTTATAAGTTCTGTATTGAAGTCATTGTCAGCAACAACTTTAATAGGTTTTCCCAAAATTGCAAATCTTTCACGAAGCATTTCCGCAATAGTCAATGAATTATTATCAGTTAAGTAATGAATTGATACGTGCTTAGTATGTTTGACGATGCAAGTCAAAAATATTGTATTTTTATTCAAAAATCACACATCAATATGAACTATTTCATTGGCCGTTATGGGCGTTTCAGTAACACATAAAATTACAAATTAGGCAATTGTTAATAAATTTATATATTTTCTTTTCAAATTCGGGTAATGAATCATATCCTTCATCTCCAAAAATGTCTCCTCTATTCCTCTATGGATTTTCTCATTATGAAATGTCTCCATTATTTCCAAAAGTGTATCTCTATCAAAAATATCCTTTTTAAATTTTGAGCATTTTACAAATTTCATATCCGGTGAGTTCGAAAAATAATAAATCAAGTCCTTAAATATCTCAAAATTGTCGCAAAAAATTGCTACGGTCCCCTTAATCGGGAAGATTGGTTTTAAAATATCCAGAACCTTTTCCTCAAAATATTCCTTAAGAGTAATTATATGTCTCACTTTCCTCTCATAAATTATTCTTCTCTCATAGTTATACTTCGTGCCTAACGTGATTATAATTTGATTCTTGTAAATATTTACCGCTGATTCGAAAATACCAATGTGATCATTACCCCCCCAGAGTGGTTTCGATATCATATACTTTTTTAAAACCTTCTAAACTTTCTGAAGCAATAAAATATAGAATTTTTAATTTCTTTTTAAAATGACTCGTCTGAAATGGTAATTTTGCAGTAAAATCATGAAAAGACGAAAATTACATAACAAATCGTAGACACTTTCTTGAATTTCGGACAAAGGTTATGAAAAAAACAAAACGAAACGAAAAACAAACGAATTGTGCCTATTTGAAGATTGTGTAATGCTAATTTCGCCACTTCTTAACATTTTACTAGAGCAATATCCTATGAACTTTTAATTGTGTAGTACACTCAGAAAAAAGTGAACCCTACAGTTAAAATGAACTAAAATTTAACTTCGTATAGCGGTAAAGCAATATTTCCTCATATTAAGTTCAAACTTTTCCTTGAAAGTAGTACATGTTTTGAACTTGATTCCAGTTCAATTTTCCTCAAACTGAGGAAAAATTCAGTAAGTTTTTCCTCAAACCAAGTACATTTTTTACTAAATCTAAGAAAAAAAATGTGAAATTTTCCTAAATTTTTCCTAAATCCAAGTAAAATTTTACTAAATTTAAGTAAAATTTTCCTAAAACTAAGTACATTTTTACTCGAACTAAGTAAATTTTCCTAACAGTAAGTTAATTTTTACTCAAATCATGTACATATTTACTTGAACTGATTTGCAATTTTTCTGATTTTTTCCTCAAAGGAAGTAAATTTTTACTTAAACTGAGGAAAATTCTACTTGATACAAGGAACAAAGTGAACATAAAATAAGTTCAATTCAAACAAAAATTGTGCTGCAGAGTATGCAAAACTAGTACAAAAATGGCAACATGAAATATTTCTCAAAAATTTCATGATACCTCTGACATAAAGACTTGAGGTATTACACCATGATAGCAGAGAAAGGAGCCGAGGTGGCGCAAGCCACCGCCGATGAATACGGCTGAAAACGGCGCAGCAAAAACGAAAATTATAGGTTAAAGACATTTTGATCTTTTTTAATTAACCATGTAGGTAACCGAAATAACTACCAAATATTACAAGCGGCTTGTTTACATAAACTTCCGTTAAAAAGGCGCAAAAACCACTTCAAAAATAATAAATCTAAATATGACACACCAACCATCTATCTAGGGTATTATGTATTTGTGCATTTGTTTGTAACACCCAAAAGGAAACGAGTTAGTCCCATCGTTTATTATACAGACTTTCTGAGTCGATCTAGCAATGTCCGTCTGTCTGTCTGTCCATCTATTGGTGTAATCAAATTACTTAGTCCGATCAAATTATTATAGTCCGATCTTAACAAAAATTGACACATGTAAGTTTTGTGGATCAAGGGCGAACGTTATTTAATTTGAAGCAAATCGGTTCAGATTTAGATATTGCTCCCTTATGAATGTCGCTCCCAACTTGACTATAATAAAAGCCGGTAAGATCAGATTGGTTCAGATTTAGATATAGCCCCCATACAGATGTCGCTTACGATTTGACTTTTTCCGCTCTTGAAACCACATATAGTACCCGATTTTCTTCAAATTTGGCTTAACACCAATAATCCAACTAGAAACACCTGTGCTGAAAGTGGGTAATATCGGTTCAGATTTAGATATAACCCCCATACAAATGTTGCTCCTGATTTGTCTTTTTCCAATCTGGGAACCACATATTGTACCCGATTTTCTTTAAATTAGACACAACATCTTATAATCCAACTAAAAACTCCTATGGTGAAACTGTGTAAAATCGGATCAGATTTAGGTATAGCGCCAATACAAATTTTGCTCCCAATTTTGGCCAAACTTTATATATTTTATTTCACCTATAAAAAATCATGGGGAAAGCTGTTCACATTGTTCCAGCTAACATTTTTTATCAAACACAACATTTACATTCCTTACTTGTTTTAAATAATCCATTGGCTTTATTTAAAACAAATAAGGAAAGGAAAAATGTTGCCTCCTTACCAAGTCCCTTAATTGTAAGCTACAGAAAAGGCCTATGAAAAGGCTAAATTCGGCCTGGTCTGACTGTATAATACATAGGGTTTGGGGTTTCCCGGACTTTTTCATTTCCTGGGAAAACGGGAATGAAAAGTTTCATTCCCGGGAAAAAATAATTTCTTTTAGGTATGTGCAATATGATTTAAAATTTCAACATTTAGTAACTGATGTACTTTTTAACCTATTAACGCACATGATAAGTTATAATATGAATGTAATTCCTGATTGTTAAACTATAGGCCTGTTCGATTGGGCTTACTAGCTTATTTTTGTATGGAATTTACTCGCTTAACTAGAAAGTAGCTTAATACTCTCATAGTGTTGCTGACAGATTTTTCTTGTTGATTAATTTAAGAAGAAAAGAAAAACAATGGATACAAATGTTGCCACCTTATCAAGTCTTTTAATTGTAAGTGATCGATAAGAACAAAACAGTATAATAATAATACAAAAATAAATATTTTTTATTATTGTAGTAATAAATAAAAAATAGGTTAAACATGACATATTACAAATTAGACGAATGTTTTTGTCAAAATATTTTATAGATTATTTTTCATTTTACAAATATTTTACTCTAGACTAATCGTCAGAATTATAGGCGTCATAAAATTGGACATTTAAATCGCAGACACAAGTGACTTACACCTACACTAGATTCAAAATTAAAAAATGATTACGGAAACAAATAACTTGAAGGATGTTATGACGTAATTAATTTAGAAGATTCATATAATAAATTTACAGAAACAAAGTAAAATATTTTAAAATGTAAAAGCAATATAAAAAATTTAATATTAAGTAAATAAATTCATAAAATATAAAAACATTGAAATAGTCCAGTCATTAGTTCTTACAAAGGGTTATTTCAAAATACCATATATATATTATATACCCGATATATTTCTATTCATATTTAATTTCTCTTGAAAGTTTCCATCCAAATTTTAAACAATTTCTTACTGGTTACATATGTAAAGTAAAATGTTATTCTTTTATTTCGTCGATTCTTCTAGGAAAACAAGAAATTTAAAGTTTAACCAGCAATAGGGTTTACGTATTGACATTATGTGAGCCATAGTATTGTCGGTATGATATTTTTGATTCACAATAAAGATCATGCAAATATACTCACAAAAAGATTGTATTCCCCTAGCTGGGTTTTGCAAAATATGGCTACTTAGCGAATTTAAAAAGTTCAGTTTATAGTAATAAACAAATACCCATTATTATTGTCAGTAATGTAAATAATGGGTGGTTACATTTTAAGGACTAATGTTGATTTTGAATAAAACACAATTTATTTAGGAAATTTTTGTCATTTCTTTTTATTATGATAATATTGGTATGGAACAATTATGTATGGAACAAATATCAAAATATCAAATGCCCGCCGATGTAAACCTTCTCATTCAAATAACCTCAAAGAAAGAAGCCCAACGGTGTCAAATCACATGATCTTGGCGGCCAATTGACATCGCCACCACGTGAGATAACACGGCCATTGAATTTGTCGCCAAAAAAGCGTCATTGTGTCGTTAGCTGTGTGGCAAGCGGCACCGTCCTGCTGTAACCACATATCGTCCACATCCATATCTTTCAATTCAGGCCATAAAAAGTACGTTAGCATCTCACGATAGCGAAGACCATTCAGAGTAACTGCCTGACCGGCCTCATTTTGGAAAAAAATACGGCCCGAAGATGCCACCAGTCCATAAACCGCACCAAACAGTGGGTGCATTGGTTTTTCAACAATCACTCTTGGATTATCATTCACCAAATGCGGAAATTCTGCTTAACAAACTGAGTTAGTCTGAAATTGAGAAATGTCAAATGAAATTCAGAAAAAACACTTGACGTTTAGGTGTGGTTCACATTCAACATAGGTCCTTACAGTTTAACCACCCTTTGAAATATATCTAAAATTTCCAATTTATATAATAAATCTAAATTAATGCTCATAATAATCAATAAAATATTTTTTAATATCTCCCGTATTCCCGGGAAATCAAAAATTTTTTCCCGGGAATTCCCGGAAAATTTTGGAAAAAAACGATTCGGGAATTCCCGGACCCCAAACCCTAATAATACCCCACTCTATATTAAATAATCAATGCAGAATTCATTGGGACGATTTTAGCGATCCAATTATGAAAAAAATATAAAATAGAACGCATGCGATATATCACAATCATTTAAGCTGTAGAACAAATACATATTAACACATAGGCAAATGTTTAATTGTCGAAATTCAATGATAATTAGAATTTTATTACACCGCCGCCGACCTGTCAAAATTGGGTCGGCTCAGCCAACCAACTTATTCTTTTAAAGTTGCGGCGGCGTGTCGCCTGGCGTTCGGCAACTATAATGCGCCGCATATTCGCTTCTTCTGAAGTTTGTGTTGTCCTCAATGCTGCATGGCTTTGTGAGTTTTGGGATCGTCGTTCAGTCGCCTGCGCTGTTGTTTCTGCTGCCCTCAATGCTGCATGTCTTTTAGAATCTTCGCATCTTCGTTCAGTCGCCTGCTCTGTTGTTTCTGCTGCCCTCAAAGCTAAATGTCTTTGAGAATCTTCAGATCTTCGTTCAGTCACCTGCTCTGTAGTTTCTGCTGTCCTCAATGCTGCATGTCTTTGAGAATCTTCGGATCTTCGCCTGCTCTGTTGTTTCTGCTGCCGTCAAAGCTGCATGTATTTGATAATCTTCAGATCTTCGTTCAGTCGCCTGCTCTGTTGTTTCTGCTGGCCTTAATACTTCATGACGCTGTGAGTCATTCAAATGTAGCGTTGTTTCTGCAGACCTTCTCGCAGATGGGTTTGGCCATAACGCCGAACATTCGTCTGATTCTCTGTTTCCACTGCCCTTAACAAATATTGGCGGGTAGCTTGTGTGATGCGACGCTCATTTAAATGCAGTGATGTTTCATACATCCTAGCATTTCGCACTAACAATGTTTTTTTGTCACTTTACTTAGGCTTGATTTTTTTTCTTCAAGGCATTTTTAAAATTTTTTTATATTTTCACTTTTAATACATTAATTTTCAGTAATTTTCACTTATACTTTTAATGTTTTCACTTTTATGTTAATACTTATAATAGTTCAGATAAAATGGGAGGGTATATATCGTTGGCGGAAGTACGAAACAACCAAAATGGAAAATATTGACTGTTACAATAAAAAGTTTTTATACGCGAAATTCACAAAATGTTTTAGTTACGTTTTCGTGTAGGTATGTCAACGACTTCTTTGAAGTTCCAATACAGAATAAGCGACTTTTTAATTTAACGCCATACTTCACATAACAAAAAACTGAATACGCCATAATAATGAAAAACTAAACATTTTGCGAAGGTAACTTGATTAGAAAGTTATTTAAAAATATAACACAAAACTAAAAAAGTGAATGTGCACAATAATGATAAACCGAGTATTTTTCAAAGGTAATTTGTTTGGAAAATTTTAATTTACAAATTTCAAACAGAAAACTAAAACATGTATATGCCGAAATAATAGGAAACAGAGTTTTTTAAAGGTAACGTGATAGAAAAATTAAAAAAAATGGAAATTGCAAATTTCAAACAAACAAAATAAAAATTAATGAATGTGGCATAATAATGAAAAACCGAGCGTTTTTAAAAGGTAACTCGATTGAAAATTTTGAATTTACAAGTTTTAAACACAAAACTAAAAAAAGTTTGACACAACAATGAAAACCTGAATACTTGTCGAAGGTTGCTTTATTAGAAAATTAAATGAAATTTGAGATTACAAATTTGAAACACAAAAATTAATAAAATGATGATAATGTCACACTTTGAGATCCGGAGACATTTTAAAAGGTAATCTGATTGAAAAATTTTAAAAACTTCAAATTTACAAATTTCCAACGCAAAACTAAAAATAATAAATAATGAGAAACCAAGTCTTTTCCAAAGGAAGATTGAACATTTAAATTAAACAAATAATTGAAGATTTTCAGTTGGTCAAAACCTAAAAATTTTTAGGTACATTTTTTGTATAAGTTATACGGAGAATATACCTGTCCAAAATTATTTTCAGTCCACCTTCCCATCCACAAACCGAAAATAAATAATTGTTTAGTATACCTTTTCTGACATGGCCGAGGAATAACTATAGCACTCCAAGAAGAAGAAACCATTGCCAAATTAAAATCCGTAAAGCCTCATAAACACTTTTGGCACAGCACTTTACCCACAAAACAAAAATGTGGCTTCAAATTGTTCTTTCTCGAGATCAGTAATGTATACGTATCAATTGGTACGTCAGCCTTATCCGACATCAAATTGATCTTTCTCGTGGTCAGTAATATATACGTTCCAATTTTCAGCTTTCTAGCTTAAAAAACACTATTGGCACGCCCACTAAACGAAAATCCAAATTTCGGTATCATATTTAACATTCTCGTGGTCAGTAATATATATGTACCAATTTTCAGTCTTCTAGCTCTCAAAAACGCTTTTGCCACGCCACCAAACAAAAATTCAAAATCCAGCATCATATTTATATTTCTCGTGATCAGTAATATATATGTACGAATTTTCAGCCTTCTAGCTCTCAAAAACCCTATTGCCACGCCCCCTCCGCCCACAGAGCAAATTTTTAAAAATTCTATAGCCCATAGTTCCTTCCAGACCTGCATCTATCTGTACTGAAAATTTCAACAACATCGGTTCAGCCGTTTACACGTGATTGCGGAACAAACAAACAGACAGACAGATTTACACTAAGGTTTTATAATATTAATAGGGATAGGGATGTTGGACCACTCTACCAGAACGTTGAACGAACCCTGTTATTTTGCTAGTACACGATATAAAAATGCTTTCCATATAACTAACATGGTTAACAATTCATCGTTCTTTAAATTGGAAATCCACTGCATTGGTTATAAATAACTTTACCCAGGAAAACTAAATACAAATTTATAATTACGAAACTTCAGCATCCAAATTTAACCACTAATCAATAATGACCTTGCACTCAGAAAAAAGTGAACCTTATAATGAGCAATATTTCCTCATATCAAGCTCAAACTTTTCCTTGAAAGTAGAAGTAGTACGATTAAAGATTATTCAAAGACAATTTCAAAACTGTTTGATACGTGTATCCTATCGAAACAAAACGCATATCGTTGTTCATGTTTTTTCAAAGGCTCCATTTTTCATTTGGTCGCTTTTGACTTAGGGTATTTCGTTTCCTATAACCATATAGTGCCTATTTTTTAGATCTCTATAAACAATGAAACTTTTGCCGTAACAGCATTTATTTTTATTCACAAACAAAAGAGTTATGGAGGTTTGAAAAAAAAAAATTGGCTACCCTTCCAACACCTATAATTAATTTTCTGTTCTGTTGTCATTTTTCGTTTTATCGGAATAAAGTGCATACCATAGTTCATGTTTTGTCAATGGCTCCAATTTTCTCTTTGGTCACTTTTGACTCTGTAGTCAATTTTGACTTCCTTTATTTAGATTCCTATCAGTTTCGCAACAGAATAAAACCTATTTGAGCCGTATGTAGGGTGTTATGCACCGTACTTTGATCATTAACACTTAACCATTTTATAATTGAAATTAGACAATGACCAACACTGGAAGAATTAGTATTGCAATTTTCCGGGAATTTTAGCAAACATATTTTGTAGCTTACCTGTACTACAACACATTCCGGGTGTTTCTGATTTTCACTTCAGCGCTCCACAATAGCTGCACTCGTTAGTCATTCGCCCAACTTTTAGTTGGTTATAACTGCTGTAATCAAGAGCACTATCATATTCAAAGGCGGCTTCATGGAATACCAACCAACTTATTCTCTTAAAGTTGCGGCGGCGTGTCGCCTGGCGTTCGGCAGCTATAATGCGCCGCGTGTTCGCTTCTTCTGAAGTTTGTGTTTTCCTCAATGCTGCATGGCTTTGTGAGTCTTGGGATCGTCGTTCAGTCGCCTGTGCTGTTGTTTCTGCTGCCCTCTATGCTGCATGTCTTTGAGAATCTTCGTTCAGTCGCCTGCTCTGTTGTTTCTGCTGCCCTTAATGCTTCATGACGCTGTGAGTCTTGAGATCGTCGCTCATTCAAATGTAGCGTTGTTTCTGCAGACCTTCTCGCAGATTGACGTTGGGTTTGGCCATAACGCCGAACATTCGTCTGATTCTCTGTTTCCACTGTCCTTAACAAGTATTGGCGGGTAGCTTGTGTGATGCGACGCTCATTTAATTGCAGTGATGTTTCATATCTCCTAGCATTTCGCACTAACAATGTTTTTTTGTCACTTTGCTTAGGCTTGATTTTTTTCTTCCAGGCATTTTTACAATTTTTTTATATTTTCACTTTTAATACATTAATTTTCAGTAATTTTCACTTACACTTTTAATGTTTTCTCTTTTATGTTAACACTTACAAGAGTTCAGATAAAATGGGAGGGTTTATATCGTTGGCGGAAGTACGAAACAACCAAAATGGAAAATATTGACTGTTACAATAAAAAGTTTTTATACGCGAAATTCACAAAATGTTTTAGTTACGTTTTCGTGTAGGTATGTCAACGACTTCTTTGAAGTTCCAATACAGAATATGCGACTTTTTAATTTAACGCCATACTTCACATAACAAAAAACTGAATACGCCATAATAATGAAAAACTAAACATTTTGCGAAGGTAACTTGATTAGAAAGTTATTTAAAATTAAAATTTCAAGCACAAAACTAAAAAAGTGAATGTGCACAATAATGATAAACCGAGTATTTTTCAAAGATAATTTGTTTGGAAAATTTTAATTTACAAATTTCAAACAGGAAACTAAAAAATGTATATGCCGCAATAATAGAAAACAGAGTTTTTTCAAAGGTAACGTGATTGAAAAATTAAAAAAATGGAAATTGCAAATTTCAAACAAACAAAATAAAAATTAATGAATGTGGCATAATAATGAAAAACCGAGCGTTTTTAAAAGGTAACTCGATAGAAAATTTTGAATTTACAAATTTTAAACACAAAACTAAAAAAAGTTTGACACAACAATGAAAAACTGAATACTTGTCGAAGGTTGCATTATTAGAAAATTAAATGAAATTTGAAATTACAAATTTGAAACACAAAATTAATAAAATGATTATGTCACACTATGAGATCCGGAGACATTTTAAAAGGTAATCTGATTGAAAAAATTTTAAAAACTTCAAATTTACAAATTTCCAACTCAAATCTAAAAACAAGTAAGGAAAGGCTAAAGTCGGGCGGGGCCGACTATATGAAACACTCCACTTTCCAACCGAATACAATTCAACTCAGTAAAAAAGTGAAAACGGGAAGAATTTTTGTATGTTTCCTAATCATAGGCTAATATGACCTGGTTCGATTTGTCAAATCGATAAGAATATTTGTATCGGGGCTACATCCAAACATGGAAAAATGTGACTAACTTTCACAATAAGTTCTTCTAGTTCAAATATAAGATGTTATGCTCACTTTGAAGAAATTCAGTGAAAATTCGTGGTTTCTGGGGCGGAAAAAGTTAAATCGGGAACGAAATTTGTATGGGAGCTATATATAAATCTGAACCGATCTAACACATTTTTACCACAGGTGTTTCTAGCTGAAATATAAGATGATTTGCCAATTTTGAAGAAAATCTCTTGTAATGTATGGTATCTGGAGTGAAAAGAGTCAAATCGGGAGTGGAATTCGTATGGGAGCTATATGTAAATCTGAACCGATCTGACCCATTTTCACTATGGATGTTTCTATGACAAATATAATATATTTCGCCTAATTTGAAGAGGATCTGTTAAAATATGTGGTTTCTAGAGCGGTAAAAGTCAAATCGGGAGCGAAATTTGTATGGGAGCTATATATAAATCTGAACCGATCTGACCCATTTTAACCACAGGTGTTTATAGTTGAAATATAAGATGTTTTGCCAAATCTGAAGACAATCTGATACAATATGTGGTTTCTAGAGCGGAAAAAGTCAAATCGGGAGCGAAATTTGTATGGGAGCTATATATAAATCTGAACCGATCTGACCCATTTTTACCACAGGTGTTTCTAGTTGAAATGTAAGATGGTTTGCCAATTTTGGAGAAAATCTGTTGTTATATGTGGTATCTAGAGTGAAAAAAGTCAAATCGGGAGTGAAATTTTTTTTCAAATTAAATAGCTTTCGTTCTTATCCCGAAAAACTTCGTTGTGCAAAGTTTCATTTAGTTCTGTCTACAATTGCGACCTGTATCGTGATTACAAGAATAGATGGACGGACGGACAGACAGACAGACGGACATTGCTAAATCGATTCAAAGAGTGATTCTAAGTCGATCGGTATAATTAACAATGGGTCTATCTCTCTTCATTTTGGGTGTTACAAACAAATGCACAAAGACATAATACTCTCGTGGAGTGTATAATAATAAATAATGAGAAACCAAGTCTTTTCCAAAGGAAGATTGAACATTTAAATTAAACAAATAATTGAAGATTTTCAGTTGGTCAAAACCTAAACATTTGTAGGTACATTTTTTGTATAAGTTATACGGAGAATATACCTGTCCAAAATTATTTTCACTCCACCTTCCCATCCACAAACCGAAAATAAATAATGGTTTAGTATACCTTTTCTGACATGGCCGAGGAATAACTATAGCACTCCAAGTAGAAGAAACCATTGCCAAATTAAAATCCGTAAAGCCTCATAAACACTTTTGGCACAACACTTTACCCACAAAACAAAAATGTGTTAATAGGGATAGGGATGTTGGACCACTCTACCAGAACGTTGAACGAACCCTGTTATTTTGCTAGTACACGATATAAAAATGCTTTCCATATAACTAACATGGTTAACAATTCATCGTTCTTTAAATTGGAAATCCACTGCATTGGTTATAAATAACTTTACCCAGGAAAACTAAATACAAATTTATAATTACGAAACTTCAGCATCCAAATTTAGCCACTAATCAATAACGACCTTGCACTCAGAAAAAAGTAAACCTTATAATGAGCAATATTTCCTCATATCAAGTTCAAACTTTTCCTTGAAAGTAGTTCAATGATTCTAGTTCATTTTTCCTCAAACCAAGTAAATATATACTCAAACAGAGGAAAATTGCAGTAAGATTTTCCTCAGACCAAGTACTTTTTTACTAAATCTATGTAAAATTTTGCTGAAATTTTCCTAAATCTAAGTTAATTTTTCCTAAAACTATTTAATTTTTACAAAATTTAAGTAAATTTTCCTAAAACTAAGTACATTATTACTCAAACCAAGTAAATTTTGCCGAAATTTTACTAAATGTAAGTAAATTTGTACTAAATTTAAGTAAAATTTTGCTGAAATTTTCCTAAATCTAAGTAAATTTTTACTCAAATCAAGTACATGTTTACTTACACTGAGGACAATTTTGCTGATTTTTTCCTCAAAATAAGTAAATTTTTACTTAAACTGAGGAAAATTTTAATGAGACAAGGAAAAAAGTGAACTTAAAATATGTTCAATTTTTCTAAAATAATTCAAACAAATGATTTTGCTTCAGAGTATGCAAAACTATTTATCAAAAGTTTCATAATGCCTCTGCCATAAAGACTTGAGGTATTACACCATGATAGCTGCGAGGGCAAGATAGGCGCCTTCGCAGTGGTTGTTTATAATAATACTTGAGGTTATTAGATCCAATGAAATGATTTTAAGTAAATTTACTGCCCTATTTATAGTGTTCTGTTTGCTGTGACTTTGAAATAAGAAAATTTTACTCATACTTAGTTAATTTTCCTATTTTTAAGGAAATTTTTACTAAAGTGGAGTAAAATTAAGAATGCTATTTTTCTGAGTGTGTTTAATGTGTTTTCACTTTTTCAATCTGTTTTGGAAAAAATAATAATAAGACAAAGACAAAAATTTTCCCATAACATAACCCAAAAACAAATCGAGGAATTAAAAATATTTCGTTTTTTTCAGATTCTTCAAGTTCATGCTGAAGATGGTGACAAAGGCAGTCCTCGCGAAGTTCGATATGGTTTAGTTTCTGAGGGTAATCCATTCACATCATTCTTTGATATTAACGATACAAGCGGTAAGTTTAAAGTTGGGTACAAGCTCTGAATGTCAATACCTTCGTCATGCTGTATAAGTCGGACTTTCGCTTTAAACAAAAATTATGAACAATGGCATGAAAAGAATCACGTGTCGCTTTGTTCGCAGAAGTAAAACAAGAGCTGTTTGCTTTAGGTGATGTCTAAGTGTGAAAATTGATGTGGATTCCAATCAAACTCCTTCCGCTACCAGTTTTTTCCTAAATAACATGAACCCGTCATTCATTTATTATTTTAATTGACAGAGTTATGTGGAATTCCATGGTACGGATGCAACCGCTTTCACAGAAATTTCTGCATCTTGATATGATTGACATATAAATTGAGCAAACTATTAAAATCTTGAGAGTTTCGGAAGCTGTAGAACAATATACATTAGTGCGTATCCATTATGAAAAATTTGGTTTTCTTTGCTTTGGAATAGAAAACAAGTAAAAACGGCGTTAAGTTCGGTCGGGCCGAACTTTACATACCCTCCACCATGGATTGCATTCCACAGAGGTTGTCGGTTTTCGTAGATGTGCAGTAATATTACAGGAAAATATAATTTTTTAATATAGCCAAACCAAATTGAAAAAATAATTTTATAAATAAATATAATATTTGAATTGTTTCAAACAACGCTTATAAGGCAAGGCTACCAATACGTCAATTCAAAAAATAAACATTCTTAAATCGTTAATCTCCTACTGTGCAGACGTGTTTTTGATCGCTCTTGTTATAACAGTCATACAATCTAAACTACCGCTGGTTTTTACCTTTATCCTACATCAAATTATTTTACAAGTGTTCGGCTTTCGATCAGTGCTTTAGTTCATTTGTGCAGTGCCCGCGTTTGGCTATAATTTGAAAATCTATATTTTTACAAAATCTACAGACATTGTTGTTGTGTGCAGATTCTGAAGTGGACGAAAGAAGGCAAACAAAAGTACATATAAAATACGCGATTATCAGTTGTCTTCGTTAAGCCGGTTTTAAAGAGCGTCGTTAAGCTAACATAGTTGTTTTATTGGACAACCTGGGTTGTTGAATTGAATATTTCACCACTGCTAGCTTTTCACCACACTTTTACCACCCCAATTGGAACTTTTGTCTTAATATGTATACCCTACACCACTTCGTGGACTAGGGTATTATAAGTTAGTTTTCCGCCAAATGTTTGTAACGCCAAGAAATAATCGAGCTAGACCCACCTTTAAGTATACACTGAAAGAAAAAGCTTCGTAGCATGAACGATTTTTTACGTTGCATCAACGAAATCTGACGTTAAAAGTCAACCAACGTCGGGCTTCGTTGATTTAACGAAATAGTTTCGTTAAAGTGAAAAGTTTCGTTCATACAACGTAAAATTAAAAATCGTTGATACAACAATATAGTTTCATTGACACAACGACTTTGTTTCGTTGATACAACAACCTTGGTTCGTTGATACAACAATCTTTTTTCCTTGATACAACAACCTTGTTGTTGAAACAACTATCTTGTTTCGTTGTTACAACAATCTTGTTTCGTTAATACACCAACCTTTTTTCGTTTATACAACAATATTGGTTCGTTGATACAACAATCTTGGTCCTTGGATGCAACAACCTAGTTCTTGATACAACAATCTTGTTTCGTTAATAAAACAATCTTGTTTCGTTGTTACAACAATCTTGGTTCGTTGATACAACAATCTTGGTTCGTGGATGCAACAACCATGTTTCGTTAATACAACAATCTTATTTCGTTAATACAACAATCTTGTTTCGTTGATACAATATTGTGCACTGGAAGCAATAATAAAAAAAATCTGATTTTTAGCTTTTTACTTCAAATGAATACATTTTATTATACTTTTTTTGTGATATTTATTCTTTACAATTTGGTATATTTAAAGTTTCATGTATTTTATCATAAATTGTATATGTAACCAAGAGTTTAAAAAAATATGAAGGAACATGTTTTTGTTTACATATATATTTTATAATTCATATAACATTGCATTCCATTTCTATTAAAAAAAAAAAGTTCATATAAATTGACTGAGAAATAAATCAGCATTTCTTAAAAAAATATTGTTTTTAAATAAAAGAAAAATATTTATTATCGGAATTATTTGTTGCTATTTTATTTAATACTATTTTTTCACATGTTTTACTTTTCTCGTTTTTTTTCTTATTCATTTTTATAAAAAAAATATTATTTAATACAAAAAAATACGAATGTATTAAAAGAAAATTTGTTTACTGCTTTCATTCTTGAAAGCATTAAAAAATCCATATTGTGTAATTCTTTAAAATTCAAAGCCATTTGTTTTTGAATTACAGTTGAAAAGTAATGAAAAGATCAATATGCGCAAAACAAAAAATAATTTGTACATTCTGAAAATAATTTAATTTTTAAAATGAGATTTTTTTTTGATAATTACAAATTTGTAAATAACTTTTTGGCATTTAGTTTTCAGTTGGAACTTTTTTTGTTATAGATAATACGAACGTTTTAAATGTTTGTATATTACAATATATAAAATAAATATATTTTATATATTTTTTAGTATTTTTTTTAAACTATACCGATTTGTTTTATTTTTCTTTTTAAAAACGGCTACGTAAAACAATTCTTTGTTAAATTTCATGCTTGCTATGCAAGGAAATTTAAACGTTGATTTAAATTACATTTTAGATAGTTCGTCTATAAAGACGGCAACTTTACTTAAAGGTTTATTATTGGCGTTAATTTTGTAAAGGTAGCGCTCTATGAATGTCCAAAATGTGCAGGATGGTAAATAGGTGAAATGATTTGAAGCAAATATCAAGTGATCTGTTAAAGTTGTTGAAGGGCATAAGATGACCGTCCAAGTACACAAAAAACTTTGAAACGTTGAGAGTTTTTGGCTCGCCAAGTCCTAAGATAAACGGCTGAATTGGATCACCATTACCTTTTAGAAACTCGATGTGTTCTTCTAATGATTGGATTGTTTCGTTTATGTATATGAACGATTCCTATGAGTCTTTTATTGAAATCGGCCGCATTGTTTCCTTCCATTAACGTCCTTCCGGATATTTTTTTTCGTTGGAAATAGCTGATAGTGAAGGGTCCATAAAATTTTGAGATAAAACTCATCACTACCTATAAGAATAAAAATGAATTAGTTTTTAATGATTTTTTCTTTCGGAATATATAAAGAACACAATTGCTGAGTCGTTTCTTTCAACAAAATTTATGACTGTAGAGCAAGTCCTTTTTTTAAAAAATAATTTCTTGATGCCGTTTTAATACTTAGACTGGATAGCAATCGAGTATAAGCCAATCCGACATTTATTAAGGCTAAGTATTAAAACGGCACCTAAACTTTATTTTTTTAAATTTGCATTTGCAGCCAAGTACTTTACGACAAAACCTATAGCCATAAATTTTATTGGAATTTTTTGTAAACGTAAGACTCAGCAATTCCGTTTTTGCTGGATAGCAAAAACACCACAAATACTACTCACCATTTTTCAGCGGATTATTCTCCAAAGATGACAAAACTTGTTTGACCTCGATGTCCCGAATATTGGTTCGAAGTTTTAAAAAATCAAATAGTTTTGTAAATTTTGTATCCCAATCCATCATCAAATCAGCAGTTTTGTGAATTATGTTGAAGTCATTGTCAATCTAAATACAAAACATTTTTGATTACATAAATTAAAGACGTTAATAAAATTTTACAAAGGACTACTTTTGTTACTACATACCAGTTTAAAGCCATTTGGTTGTTTATATTGGGGCCATAGTTTTAATGATTCCTTTATATTGTTAGACTCATGAAATAGCTGATGTAGTCGAAACTGTGCGCAAACTGCCCATGTTGACATAAACTCTTCCACTGAAAGATTATCGAACTTAAGACTTTGTTTTAAGCAATTTGCGTTTTCTTCGGGCACTATAAAAAATATACATAAAATATATGTTCAAAAATACAATATAAAGACATGATTAAACATACTTACCAAATTTGAAATTTTCTTTATTAGCTTGGAGTTTATCAATGTTGCCTAAGGTTTTATCACCATTAAGTGATTTTATTAGCTTCTTTTTGTTGTGGTATTTTACATAAATCTTACCTCGCCGATCTGTCCGATAAAATTCCAATTTCTCTGTTGGAAATAGTTCGATGATTTCATTTTCCAAATTGTGACTGATATTGAGCGTCATGTTTATATCCTTAGAGTCAAAATATTCAACGATGATGTTTATTATAAAATTTCTTTGTTCATCAGTTATAATTCGGTTAGATTTATAATATTCAATTATAGTGCATCCACTTTTGTGTTGCTTTAAAATATCTATGACGTTTATGCCATGGTTGTTTTCATATTCGTCGGACAATTGCGATGATGGAAGTGAAGATGAGGTAGACGATGGTAAGTTGCGGCATTCATTTAAATTTTTTTGTGAAAGAGGGGGAATATTGTTGTCGTTCCTCCATTTTTCAAAATGATATTTGAAAACAATTCTGTCCCCAAATTTCATTTTATTTGTTAAATCGTCCTTTTTCATAAGTGTTAAAACATATGCGGTAATATTTTCAGCTGTAAGAGATTTTGTGTGTAACACCTATATTATTGCTTAAAATATTTTTCGTTTTCTTCAAAAGCACAATCACACAAAAAACACTTCATTTTTATTTTACACCTACCGAAACACCACTTGAAATTTCACAATAACTACGCGCACGCGACAACCTTCTGATTCAGCTTTTTATGAACAACTGAGGTAGAAGAGGTTTGTGCGCACACAATGTTGTCAACAGTGGAACGTTTTGGTTTTGTTTTGACGATTTTGCGACAAATGTTTTTATTGATATAAATATGTTAAGCTTCTTTATATTTGTAATTTATTTAACTGCTCGAGCTTATTTTGTGGTTTTTTACTTAAATCTAAAGATTTCGAAATATTTTGGAAATACCACCAATTTCGGAAAATAAAAATTGTTTATATCTCGAGAACGGTGCGAGACTGCAAAATTTGTTATTTAATTTTTTGTGCTTCTTTGGTCATTTTATTCCTAAAAATATAAATTGCAAAATAGTTTTCTATATTTTTTGGAAATGTCGCCCATCGAAATATACAAATTGTCAATATCTGCGAGATACCAAAGCTTTTTATTTAATATTTTGTGCTTATTTTAGCATTCGTGCTTAAAAGTAACAATTTTTTACCCCTTCGAAATGTCATCAATTTACACCAAAACAATTTACACGAAAACTAAAGTAGATATCAAAAAAATTTATTAAACTGTTTGTGCTTATTTTGTCGTTTTCTCTAAAAATTGAACCTTCGAAATATTCTTTCTAAATTTTTTGAAAATATCGCCCATTTTGGAAAATAAAATTTTTCGATATCTCTAGAACGGCGCGAGATATCACAATTTTTAATTTAGTTTTTTGTGTTTAGTTTGAGGTTTTCTACTTAAAAATAGCAATTTTAGATTTTTTTTTTAAATTTCATGAATTTTCTAAAATACTCTCTCTATGGGTTTCAAAACTAGGGGTGACTCGTACAACCTTTTTGTGACCCGCCTTAGTATACATACGAAAAGAGATTATTATTAAATAAAAAAAATTTATTAACACTACGGCGATTTTTATGTCAGCGTGTTGTCATCACTCGAAGCACACCCCACACACAAACGTATTTTTTATGTATATGACTTGGAACAGTGTTGCCGTTTTACGTGGTTCCGTCCGAATTCGGAAAAATTGGTAGTTTGAGGGGATCTTACTAAAATACCCCCAAAATATGTGATTTTTAAAAAGGTTGTTTAAGTTCTTGTGTGGGGAAATGTTTTTCCTGTGGAACGATTTCGCCCAATATCAATCCCAAACTACGTACAACCATAAGACATCTCTGCCAATTTCCCATCTAACTTCATTATCGTGCCCCCAAACTTAATTTCAACGGACGAACATTCCAAAATCGCCTTAGAATTTTACGCTGATTGAAAATATATGTATATGCTTTATAGGGTCGGAGATCAATATTTCTAAGAGTTACAAACGGAACGACAAATTTAATATTATCCCCCTCCCCCCAACTCGTCTTCCTTCATGGTAAAACAATTTTTTATTATATATTTGGATATATAAGATATATATTTACTTATATTTGGACGGATGATGCAACCGGTTTTGGGGGAACTTTTTGACGAAAAAAAGTATAGCGGCAACACTGCTTCCGAATGAAAATACAACCAATGATGGTTTTTCAAAATTTTGTAACCAACTCGCAAGCACGCATGGATCTGCTCATTTGTAGATACACCAAAACATACATATTTTTGCTTGGGCGAGCTTGTAGATCATATTTTGTGTATGCTTTACAAGATTTTCACTTCATAAAGTAACACATATTACACAATAATGAGAGACGAATCAAGGTATGTTAAGTTTTGATTTTGATATGATTACGGTTTGGTGTGAATTGTGTTTGGTATTAATGTTCAAATAAAAACGGTCAAATCAACTACAGAAAGCCACAGAATCATAAAAGCGTCAAATAGTGTTATAAAGAGCGTTTAAAGTTATAAAGGGAAATCTACGGTTTCTCGCGTTCTTTTGTCGGTTAGCTCTAGAATAGCTATCTATTGGTTAGGAAGTGTGAATGCTTTTATTCCATGTGCAGCGTCGTTTGTCTGCTTGTCTGTTTGTCACAAAGATGAAAAAGAGTAATGTCTGGTTGCGGGAATGACTGCGAAGCGGAGCATAGCACATAACTATCACAATTACACGGTGTTCAATATTAATACGTAATGAAGGAAGAACGAAACTTCATTACTCTCCATTAGTCTATTCACTTTTCTTCACCTCACCAAGCAAAAAGTGTAGGAATCGTATACAGAGCGCGGTAACGATATTGAAATAAAGTACTTTTCTACAACTCTTAAAAATTAACCTCATCCACACCACCGTATGCATACGCGCATTTCCATTAAACTCGTACACGCCAAACAGCACCATTTTCAAAGAGATTACCGTCTTGCCTAAGCACACACACCCACACACACAAATAGCCACCACAGCAAGAACACTCTTTGTCAACGTAAAGAGTGGTTGTCACTCCCCTGTAGGAAGTCTGGGGACATGTGTCTCTATGTCACCACTTTTGTCAACTATTATGGTGACATTGTCGATAATTTGTCTACAGCTTGTCTACAAATATTTCTCTGGCTTTAATGTGTAGAGAAATGTATGCCAAATGAGCGTTAATGCTTCTAATTCATTTTCATTGTTTCGCTTTGTTATGGTGACATTGTCAACAATTTGTCTACAGGCTTTGATGTGTAGAGAAATTTATGACAAATGAGAGTCAATGTTCTGTAAATATTTGTTGTTGTATTTTGTAACCCAATACATAATGATTAGTATAGTATGTATATGTGTGGCTTTGTAACGAAAAAGTTTGTTTTTGTTAGATGGCTGTATTATTTTGCATCTCAGCGATACGCGTTTATAGGATTGTTGCATGTATATTATTATACATACATACATACAAACGTATACCAAATTCTAACAAAACAAACTAACATATGCTCGTACATGTAGTATATGGATAGGTATTTGTGCATACATATATTTTTAAAGTAATGATAATTGCACTTTGCTTTTGTCGTTTGAAACAATTAAAACACTTGTTCATTTCAGGAATTCGTTGCATAAACGTATGGATTGTTGTATCTACGATTGCGTTGCATATCGTTAACTTTAAGTTAGGCAAATCACCGTTGAAAAAAATATTGAAATAGTAAAATTTAAAGTCTAAGGCATAACTTATGTGCACAATCGCGCTTCCTGATCAAAATAAGCGAAACAAATCATATCGTTGAATGAACGAATGGGTTGTTGCTCATACCATTGCGTTGTAGCATCAACGTATACATGTGGTTAGCTATAAGTGTTAGAAAAATCAGAGTTAAAATAAATCCTAAAACGAGAATTGATATAGTGAGACTGCAAACGGTGAAAAAAGTCGTGTACAATATTTTTCAAGCGGTTTCCTCCCTGAAAATTAGAATAAAATCATAAACAAATTATTTCGTTTGATATATGAATGAGTAGTTGTATATACGAATCGATGGTTACATCAACGTATGTGTTTCGTTAACTATAAATGTTGTATAAAACCACAAGATAAAAACAAATGTTTAAAAGACGTATTCGAGTAGACAAATGAAAGCATTTAAAGATATAAAATATTAAATTTTTTTCTTATTTGCTCTTATTTTCACAAAAAAAAAATTCGTTACATTAACGTATGCTGAGTTGTTGCATAAACGAAACTACGAAAAGTGCGAAAAATCCATTTCGTAGTATAAACGTACCAAATGTTGCATGAACGTCAGGTTTCGTTGCATGAACGTAATTTTTCGTTGCATCAACGTACGAACTTCAACGAAACGCGTTCGTTCATACAACAACCGTTTTTTCTTTCAGTGTACGGATCGGCTTAGAATCACCAGCTCAATCGATCGATCTAAGCTTGTTCGCACTCTACAGGTCGCAATTGTGGTCCGATTATCATGAAATTTAGCAGAAGTTACTTTTTTTGGTCAAGGACGATCGGTATTGAATTTGGAGGATATCGGTTCAGATTTAGATATAGTCCCCATACAAATGTCGCTCCCGATTTGACTTTTTCAGCCCTATAAAGCACATATAGTACCCGATTTTCTTCAAATTTTACATAACACCTTATAATCTAACTAGAAATACCTGTGACGAAAGCTGGTTAGATCGGTTCAGATTTAGATATAGTCCCCATACAAATGTCGCTCCCGATTTCTCTTTTTCCGCTCTAGAATACACATATTGTACCCGATTTTCTTTAAAATTGGCACAACATTTTATAATCGAACTAGAAACACATATGCTGAAAGTGGGTAAGATCGGTTCAGATTTAGATATAGTCCCCATACAAATGTCGCTCCCGATTTCCCTTTTTCCGCTCTAGAATACACATATTGTACCCGATTTTCTTTAAAATTGGCACAACATTTTATAATCGAACTAGAAACACCTATGCTGAAAGTGGGTAAGATCGGTTCATATTTAGATATAGCCCACAGAAACCACATATTGTACACGATTTTCACAAATTGAATGAGAAATATATTGGCGCATGTTTTGGCACACGCAGGGAGTGGTGTAGGGTATTATATAGTCGGCCCCGTCCGACTTTAGCCTTTCCTTACTTGTTTTTTTAATTCTAACTAACAACAATGAATTGCTCAAAAGTAAATTGCAAAATTAATAAAGTTGACGAACCAATGGACTCCTGCTGGCTTTGCTTCACAACGTACCATGCTAAGTGTGTCGAATTAGCCGCGCGAACTGCTGATAATTTACTTGAATATAAAGGACTTCGCTGGTGTTGCAAAAAATGTAAAATCTTCGATGTTGAATTTTATTCCTTCTTTAAAAATACTCGTAAGGAATTTGACCAGATCAACAATGACCTTATATCCCTCACGGAAAAATTTTGCAAATATAGGGAGGTCTTTGAAAATGCCACTTCCGTAGAACAGTTTCTCCAATCTCCGCCTGATTCCCTTCCCAAAAGAAAGAAAACTTCTGACGTCACATTTAAAAACAAAGTCTGCAATTAATGTGCATTAATGTGCACATTACCTGCATCATAAATTACTATCAACGATGTTCAAAGCATTAATCCTGTTCAACCTACTGCTCCAGAAATTACTGTAAGTGGAGTTCAAAGTATTGATGTCATTAGTCCGTTCCAAACTAATAAAAAATTAAATAATCCTTCTTTGGACATTACTTCTTCTGGTTCCAGTAAGTTCTATTCTCCAACAAATACTCCTAACACATCTATCCCTCCTAAACAACTAAAAGTGGTATCTAAAAAAAAACTACACTTCAAAAGAAGATGTAGCATCATACGTTAAATCTAAGTTGGATGCAGATGTTGAAATTATCGTTTTTAAATTTAAATATATATATAATAAGGCGGTGGGGTTTTAATCGCAGTCTCCGTCGGGTTTCCTTCTGAACAAATTATATTGCCTTCCGTCGTTAATATTGAATTTGTTGCAATTAAAGTAAGGTTGAAGAATATTAATTTATTCATTTCATGTTCCTACATTCCTCCCGGCTCTTATGTTGCACTTTACTCTAAACATGTTTCCGCAATACAGTCTGCTTTTCAAACTTCTAAATCGTGTGATATACTTGTTGCTCTTGGAGATTTTAATCTACCTTTAATCACGTGGAATCAATCCGTTAATTCAAATATTCTTGTTCCAGTTCTTTAAAATAATTGCGTTAACGATTGCGTCGGATCTTTGTTAAGTTGTGGTCTCTTTCAGGTGAATAATGTATATGGCAGACTTTTGGATTTGATTTTTGTTAATCAGCTGTTGGAGCCGTGTCTACGCAGTCGGAGGAATGTATACTCCGAATTTCATGACTCTAGCTGCGGTCATTTGATTGGTACTATTTTTATCCCCTTTTATCATTTTAACCCCAAAAAGTACGAATTTCGAAAAATCTGTTTATTTTAAGCGTCTACGCAATTAGAGGAATATATACACCGAATTTCATTATTCTAGGTGTAGCCGTTTGGTTGGTACCATTTTTATCCCTCCGTACCCATTGTATCTCTTGAAAGTGCGAATTTGGAAAAAACCTTTTATTTTCAATGTCTACGTAGTCAAAAAAATGTATACTCCGAATTTCATGACTCTAGCTGCGGTCATTTGGTTGGTACTATTTGTATCCCCTTTTTCTATTTTGAACCCAAAAAGTAGGAATTAAAAAAAAAAACAGTTTATTTTCCGTGCCTACACAGTCAGAGGAATGTATACTCCGAATTTCATGACTCTAGCTGCGGTCATTTGATTTTTACTATTTTTATCCCCTTTTTCATTTTAACCCCAAAAAGTACGAATTTTAAAAATCCGTGTATTTTACTTTTCTATGCAATCAGATGAGTGTATACACCGAATTTCATTATTCTAGATACAGCCGTTTGGTTGGTAACATTTTTATCCCTCTATTCCCATTTTACCCCTTAAAAGTACGAATTTGGAAAAAATACTTTTATAAAGGGTGTTTTTTATTGGGGTATAGAACTTTAAGTTGGCATCACTTTTTAAACTGGCGGCCATTTTGTCAGCTGTCAAGTGATTAATATTTAGTTTGGTTTGCCATTTCATCATGAACAGGTTGACAAAAGAACAACGCTTGCAAATCGTGGAAATTTATTTCGAAAGTAATGGTTCAGTTCGCGAAGTTCACCGCAAGCTCCGTCCATTTTATGGTCGACATAATCGTCCATCAGAGCAATTAATTCGGTTAACCATGGATCGTTTTCGCACTACGTTTACTCTATGTGATAATACGCATCCGCAGAGACGTCGAACAGTGCGCACCGAAGAAACAATTGCCGCTGTAGAGCAAAGTGTTGAAGAGGACCCGAATGAATCGATTCGCCACCGTGCACAGCAATTGGAGCTTTGTCCATCAACTTTATGGAAGATTTTGCGCAAAGACCTGTAGAATTGGCTATATTCGAGCCAGCCGCGGCGGCCACATGCCCGAAATCATATTTAAACATTAATGGCATAAAATTATCCTTCCAATAAAGCCAAATTGATGGGCATTAAAACGATTTTCTTGTGTTTTATTTCAATTCGAAGTTCTATACCTCAATAAAAAACACCCTATATTATGTATCTACTCAATTAGAGGAATGTACCATCGAATTTCGTGTTTCTAGCTGTTGTCATTTAATATGTACCATTTTTATCCCTTTTTCCCTCTTTCACCCCCTACAAATAAGAATCACTTTATGGTGCACGTTTTTGCTATAACGGGAATGCGCATACCAAATATCAAGCAAATATAAAAAGACATATTCAAAAAACATGCTTAAATACGCTAAAATATTAGGGATTATTATGATTATTTTTAGTCCTTGTGAGGGCCGATTTCGCCCAGTTTCAATCCCAACCGATCAACGACTATAAGACGCATTTATGGAAAATTTTAACGTTCTAGCTCCTTTCGTTTAGATGATAGCGTGCTTTCAACAGACGGACGGACATGGCTAGATCGTCTTAGAATTTTATGACGATCAAAATATATATACTTTATAGGGTCTCAGGTCGATATTTCAATGTGTTACAAACGGAATGACAACTAACTTTGTCCACCCCACCCCCATCCTGAAGGTGGAGGGTATAAAAATTTGGTGGTATATGAAGGTATTACTGTCCACAACGGAAAAAAATTCTTTAAATTGTCCTTCAAGGTGCGCAAGGACAATATGTAAAAAACACCGAAAATCGAACTTTTATTTATACCAAAAGGTAACACCAGCGGCTATGTATATGTGTAACAGGGCCTAAACGAACGAGAAGCACAACTCAATTGCCGAATTTGTGTTTAAAAAAATCGCATCAAGTACTAAAGTACACATGACATCTTACAAGCATCTCATTGAGATACATATGTAAGTATTTGTATATGCAGGTATGGTTACCCAGCAATACTTCTGCCGCGCCAATGCTCATTTGTTTTAGTTTTTTCGTTTGTATTTTTTTGGTCTGTAATCAATATTTGATTTGAACTAGGATATTGTCCTGGCATAAGACCATTTTGCATCTATATTTATGGTGACATTTATTACTTGGCTACAGACTACTGTCAAAGGTTTTTTCAAGTGGCTTCGCAGCGACTTTTCAACATCAAACCCGGCCTCTTTAAGTTTTTAAATATTTTATTTCAACAGGTATTCCTGCTTCGTACGAAGTACACTAAAACAACTACTGATTTAACAACCATAACAGAAACGATACCGTCATCTACACGTGGATTTTATAGCGTTGCCATAAACGCATCAGTTGAGATCGACCATATGGTGAAAATTAAATGAAAAGATAACATTTGAGTATAATAAATGAAAGTGAAATAAATTTACAGCCTACAGTGTACGGTTTTCAAAATTTTAGTGACAAAAGTCCATATCTTCTAAGCCAATCGCTACTTTGCCTCGAAACCTTTTGGCTAACCTTCCAGTATGAGACGCACTACATATGGGGAGAAAATGGGTGCAGTTTGAAGACGACCACTCCTAAAATATTCTAGATAGGAGGGATTCAATGTTAAACCAACGAGAAATTTCCGATTTTGAGCGCGTTTGGTATTACGATATCTTATGTTAGACCAAATTATTTCTTAAATATTAGAAAAAAACCCTGTAACTTTGAAATTTTGCATATTTTGAAAAAGAGGACTGGATTTTTTATGGTGATTTGTGTTACCTAAATAAATTATATACAAATTTAAAAAATTAATTCTTATCTTAAAAAAGTAACAAAAAAATTAAATTTATTGTGTTGTCATTTATTTTCAGCAGAACCCAAAATTAGCAAAAAGGCAAAGTGAGACCTTTATTATTGCAGCTAAAAGTTGACTGCGCAGTTTCGATATCTCGTCAGAACTTTCGCAACGAATGTATGTCTTTGACTTAAATCAGGGTTCATATTAGTACCAGCGGTCACAATGGGACCGACAGTAGTTACTGAGATATCAGCAAACAAGTGCGTATTTACTTCTTTAAAATATCTTTTCATGCAAAATATATTGCAGTTTATAACAACATACAATTGCAAGGGATTTATTAGTAGTTTGGCTTTTCGAATCTTCAACAACAATCAAAAATCATTTTTTAGGACTACCACACGTTGAATTAATGCGCTTTATTGAAATAACAAATGATGAGTAGTCAATTTGTTGTGTTAGCCAATCAATATTTCGATTAAAAAACCTCAATTTTCATCTAGTTGCCTTGCTCTACTTTTCAACAGAGCAGTAAAAATTGTACATATGAACCTTTAATTTTTGGAATTTCGATTTCCTTTCGATTCCCTAGATATTGAACAAATATTTCCAAAAATTTGTACTTATTAGGCCTGTTCGATTGGGCTTACTAGCTTAATTCTTGTATGGATTTTCTCGCTTAACAAGAAAGTAGCTTACTACTCTCTTAGCTTTGTTGCCAGCTTTTTCCTGTTAATCCATTTACGAAAAACCAATGTGTAGCAACGTTGCCAACTTATCAAGTATCTTAATTGTAAGCTAGTAAGTCCAATCGAACAGGCCTATTATCATTGTGTAAGAAAAAACAAATCATTTTACAGGAGATTTTAAAAATCTTGTTTCAATTAGTGAGCCTTGTGCTCTAAACTCAACTAAAAAAATGAATCTGAACTTCATACACATAATAACAAAGAAAACGAAAGAAAAAGCAACAACATGAATACCCAGTCCATGTCTAAAGTGCAATTACTACGCACTACTCGACATTGAGAATGGCTCTCAATGCGACAAAGCATTGCTGAAATAATTTGAGAGGCATGTGGAGTTATGCAAAACTCAAAACACTAATTGTCAGTGTCTATTCAAAACAAATGCAACAACTAAACATATACTATTAACAACAACAATGTGGAACCAACTAAAAACAAAAAAATACCACCAATAAATATCAACTATATTGAAACTAAACAATTAATACAATTTATTAAAAATGGATTAACAATAAAGGAATTCCAAATCAAAGAATTTCGAAATAAAAAATCATTATTTATGAACTCATTTGATGACTTTGTTAGAGCTACAGCCTACGTAGAAAAGATTAAAGCCAAATTTTTTACGTTTACCCCTAAAGGCACAAAAACCAAAACCTACCTTTTAAAAGGTCTAAATGCAGATACGAATACAGTCTTACAAAGGATGTGCCATTTATAAGGAGCTATAACAAAAACTTAGATATAAGAGACCAAACATTTTAGAAAATAGAATAAATAGAAATAATGTAAACCCTACTAGTAGCTTTGCAAATATTGTAAGAGGAACCTATACATCACAAGAAGAAACAAATTGTGTAAACACTGAATTACCTAACTCATTCATACATGAACTTAAAGCATGATGATTAATTTAACTAATCAAGTAGTAATCCTACAAAAACAATTACATTTACAGATATCTCGTATAGATAAAAAATTTCCATGATTTAAACGACACCACTGAACCAAGACAACACTTTTTATAAAAATCTGAAAGTCTATCAGATAAATGTTAATTCCTTAATACGAACATCTAGAAGATACGATTTGCAAGTTTTTCTTGATACAAACAACACTGACCTTGATCTCCTTAATGAGACCAAATTGAACCATTGACATAATATCGTTTTTCATAATTACAAAATAGTAAGAAAAGATCGAACCGGTGCAAGAAAAGGCGGAGGGACCGCAGTATTTATTAAAAACAATATTAAATATAGTGTTTACAGTAGCAACAGTCAAAATTCTCTAGTATATCTTGAAAAATGCATTATTAAGATAAACATATCTGCGAATAATTGTTTGTACATAATATCGGCATACTACCCAGCGGGAAATAACAATTATAGTTTCAAAACAGATTTTAAGAAACTCTTTGACGCACTGGCGGGAGATCTCAATTCCAAACACCAAGACTGTGTTAATGCGGACTATAATACAAAAGGCAATATCCTAAGACAATGAAATAGAGTTCAGATGCAAATTATTTGCATCCATCTTATCCTCGAGCCGGTTCATACCTTGACGTATGTATTGCAGACAGTAGACTGGATATAATCAAATAAAACAATTAGTGTATTGTTTGCCTTAAAACATTGGACTATGGCAGCGATCACAATGTGTTAGAAATAATTACTGAAATAGTTGGCGATAGACATGTTTTTAAATTTTTTTAGCGAAGAATCACATTTCAAACTAAATTATAAAAAACGAATTGGAAAAAAAATTGAAAAATACCTTCGTCTTTAAAAAATGAGTACTGCGCTTTTTTAACAACATGCTAAATAATTCATACTTTCCTCAAATGTGGAAAATGGCCAAAGTAGTCATTCTGCCCAAAAAGATGAATACCCAAGTAATCCCAGAAATATTAGACCAACAAGTCTACTACCACATATAGGCAAAGTATTTAAAATCTGCATTAACAATAATATCAATAATTTTATTTTGAAAAACAATATTGTGAATGAGAAACAATTCAGTTTCAAATATAAACATTCTACAATTAACGCAGTACAATTGCTTACTTCGAACATTAACTGAAATTGGAACAAAGGTCTATGTACCGGTACATGGCTCATTGATATGAAAATGGCTTTTGATAGCGTATGGATTCCAGGCTTAATAGTTAAACTCATAAGATATCGTTTTCCAATAAACATAGTTATTTTAATTTACAATATGATAATCGATAGCAAATTTATAATATCTCACCAAGGTGAAATATGTAGAAATATTTATAATATTGAAAATGATCTGCAACAGGGAACTGTAAACTCACCCACCCTATTTAACATATTCCTATTGAGCTTAATTAATAAAATTGATAATATTATCTCATTCGCATATGATATTATTATATATGATGATAAAACTATCTCGCAAATTAAAAATAAACTTCAAGAATCTTACAACGTCGTTGAAAAGTATACCATTGATTGATAAATACGAAAAATGCGAAACTATTCTATTCCGTCCGTACATAAACTGGAAATCCTTTGGCATAAAATATAACGTAAACAACGAAATAATTGCAAATAAAAGCATAGTAAAAAAAATATTGACTAAAGCAAGGAATTATGTATAGACACTTATTTTATTTGAGATATTTAAACCCACGTGTTAAAATAATAATGTATCAAATGCTTTTTCGCCCAGTCATAACATATGGTTTTTCTATATGGTTCAATGTACCGCCGTCTTTCATGGAAAATACGAAAATTTGAAAGAAAATGTTTAAGAGCATGCACCTCACTCTACAGATCACCTCAAAGCGAATATATAAAATATATATCTAATAAAAAGTTGTATTGCACAGCAAATGTTATTCGAATTGACAATTTTATAATACATTTAATAAGAATAATTTAATAATGGTAACATATTATACAAATTATGAATATTTAGAAACTACAATCAAAAAGGACTTGTTCCCCCAGAAGCTTTTATATTCTTAGATAAGAAGAAATATATTCAAAACCAAAATGGAGTCCCTGTAATAATCACATCATTTGATATGAAATATATTTGTTATATACATGCATGACTAGCTAAAGTAACTTATAAGAAATATTTGTTTTAAACTTTTCACTTTAACAAAATTAGATTGTATTTACATTTATAAATAGCCGCTGATGTTACCTATTTTTTGGTATAAATGACAACAGTTTCCAATGACGTTAAGTACTTGTATTAGGTGAAACATTGAAAAAGCCAGATTTTTTATGTTTTTTTACATTTAGTCCTTGCGCACATTAAAGGAGAATTTAAAGTTTTTTCATTTTTGGAGCAATTTTTTTCTATTGAGGAATTTCATGTTAAATCAACAAGATTTCCATCAATATTCGAAGGACTTCGAAATTACAATATATTGATATAGATGAAATTATTTTTAGAAATGATGAAAATAGTGGCTACACTAAATTTACATATTTTGAGGAAATGGGTTTATTCAACCTTAATTTGTGAAATATATTAAGAAATTTTGCATATAATTTTTAGTTTTCACGTGTGTATTTACTTACATTTGTTGCAAAAGAATAAAGTCTTCAAAAACTTCTCTTTTATTTAACATGGAATACCTCTATTGCTCTATTTGGTAGTTAGTTACTTAGCTTGGCTGTCATGAGGTGGTTTAAGTCATTGTTTTAGTAGATTGTATGTAGCTTGATTACAAGAATATACAAAACAAAGGATATTGGCGAATTCAAAACGTCTTCTGTGCCCGCAACCAAATGCTGTGCTTTGAATCAATTTGTTATTGTTGTTTTTATTTGTTAGAAACAAATTCTCTCGAACACGAACATAAGTTCAAGTTCAGTCATGTAATTAATCATTCAAGCTCGAAGTCTGTTTTTTTCTTTGGTTTGTTTCTTGGTTGTTTCATCTGGACGTGAACATTCGATATCATGTTTATTTAATTATGTTTACCCAAAAAACAATCCCTGATGAAAATCTTCAACGAGGAACGAAATATTGAATAAAATAATTCTAATTTAATATAATTACGATATAAAAATATAATTTAGATACAGACTTTTTCATAACGAGAAAATTTACCAACAGATTAGTAATTTGAAAACGAAATTATAAGCTATCGAAGTGGGATCTACATTTTTATGTATATTTGAGTCATTTGTGTTCATATAAAAGTTTGTATAACCTCCGCAATAGGATGAAGTCTAAATATATATTCCGTCTGCAACACCTTGAAATATTCATAGAAGACCAGTGATGTATATGTATAGGAAATTAAGATAAGGATATATAAAAAAATTATGTCATTTTAATTGTAGAAGTTTGAATTTTACGGACAGCACGGGAAATCGTCAACATACTGTTTACCATGAGTTAAGTTTATTTTTTCCAATGAAACATTCACATTTTATTAAAGTAAAATAAATATATATTTCACAACGAACCTGTTACATAATTCATATAATAAAACGCAATGTGAGATCAATTCAAACATCTTTTCAAGTTTCAAAATTAATTAAAGATCAGATATTTCTTGTTTTATTGGAAAATGTGGACGCGACGGAGAACGATCGTTCACATTAATAGTGAGTAGAGCATTAAATGAAATGTTTGTTCTTTGTCCTTTCGCTTCGAAAACGAAAAAGTGGATTTTGAGTCTAAATCCGAACGAAGCTTAAAAATATTTTGTCGTACAACTGAAATATTTGACATACCTGATTAAAAGCAATGTGATCTAAATTTTTATACAACATTTTTAATTTTATTGTGGAAATGATGGAAAAAAATATGCGAAAATATGAAAAATTTTCTACTGAATTCCCGCACGAATTTCCCGGGATACGGGAAATGAAAAATGTGCGAATTCCCGGGAATTTTCTCGCGGGAAATCCCGGGATACAAACCCTAGTACCGACCTTCGGCCAGGAGTAAGGACTTTCTCCTATGGGGTATGTCCAAAACCGGCTACGCAAAATAAAGGTTTTCTACATTCGGCATTCGGCCGGGATTTAAGTTTTTCTCCTCTGGGGTTTATCCAAAACCGGCTACGCAAAGTATAGGTTTTCTGCGTTGTCGGCATTCGAAAGAATCTTTAATCCCGGCCGAAGGTCGGCTCCGCGAATATCATGAGGGTTTTGGTCCCAATCCAACCCAAATTTGCGACATATTACCCAAAACCCTCATGATTTCTGCGTAGCCGGTCTTCGACAGGGATTAATGAGTTTCTCCTATGGGGTATGTCCAAAGACCCATTGTAATGGTTTTTTCGATGACAATGCAAAGCCGTCTTTGGACATTCCCCTTAGGAGAAAATCTCTTATCCCGGCTGAAGACCCGCAACGCACCAAACTTTTACTTTGCGTTGCCGATTTGGACATACCCCATAGAAAAAAGTCCTTAATGCCGGCCGAAGGTAGGCAACGCAATAAACCATTACTTTGCGTAGACGACTTTGAATATACCCCATAGGAGAAAATTTCATAAAATGTCGTAAAGCCCAAACTGAAATGATGTTCGTTGGTAATAGCATAATTTGAGAATAACTGAACCGACTTGACTGATTTTTGTTATAAATGTTCGTACTAGTCCGAACTAGTTTTTAAGATAAAAAACTTCTGTATAGTTGTCCGGAATATTGAACAATCTGTGAAAAACTAGATGTTTTCTCATTTTTCTGTAGGAGTTTTGAATGAACTCATGAATATAAGTCTCAATTCGAACGCGAAATTCTTTTCTGTTCTGTTTGTAATGATTCTGCGAAAGTTTCCCCTACGCAAACATTTAGGTAATAAAGAAATGTTAGACAATTGGGACAAACAAAAAAAGGATAATACATTACAACAAAAACGTTATAAAAAATGGGACCAACAAAAAATTTAAGATTTATTTTTTTTGGCTCCAAAGGTGTACACGACATTCGTGTTCGGCTCCTCGATATTGAATTAAGCGAGAAAATTCACAACGAGCTGATTGATATTAGCTCCAGTAGGAATGACAGCGTCTAACTAACCGATACACGGCACTTTTTAAAGAGAGTTGGAACGCGAAAAACAATATGATTAGGGCGCGTCGGTATGTAGGTCGCCGCCTAACAATCTTCAATTGAAAGTGGAATCATTTTTGCGCTGATACCTGGCATGTAGGGAAGAAATTAATTAAAAACGTACTGATGCAAAAATTATTAAAACGAAGTCCGAATGTGAAACGTTTTGAAAGAACGCATCACCATTGATAGTTTGGAATGAATATATGATGTCTCACAAAAAAACCTTTGGACGTATTAGACCGAACGATAACAAGATTTATTAAACGATCCATTGTATTGAATAAGCATGTCCATAAGTTGAGTATCCAAGAGAAATAAATTTTTCTCTTTTCAATTCTGTTCAAACATTTGAATAGCTTTTCAAAATTTCACACAACAACAAAATATGGACAAGAAAATTTTTGTCGGGTCAGCTAGTAATGGTTTGGAACATTCTACATCAACAACTACCGTTAAAGCCTTCAATGTTTGTAGACCTACGTCTCACAGTGATACAACTTGTTTTGGGGTAAGCGACACAAATAGTTAGAATAGAGATATCAATCTGAAGTTTTCAATATAAGTTTGAGGATGTAAAAATATGATTTGCTGCAGAAATGGGAGTTGGTGAAGTACTCTAGGTCATTTGAGGTAGAAACTCAAAGCAATAAAATCAATTTTTTTAAAGATCAAAACTTTATCTGAAAACATTAATTAATTTTTAATATATGTATATATAGAATCAGCCTGATCTAGGACTATAAAAACATTTGTCACTCAAAAATTCTTAATATTCCCATAATAAAATTTATTAAACGTATTTAATGAAAGCACTAAAAGTATACATATTCACATATTTTTGATTACATTGCGCGACAGTCCAAAATCTCTGGTAGGGACATTTGTATGGGGGCTATATCTAAATCTGAAGCGATTTGCCTCAAATTAAATAGCGTTCGTCATTGATCCATAAAACTTACTTGTGCCAATTTTTGTTAAGATCGGACTATAATTGCGTCCAGTAATTTGATAACAACAATAGTTGGACAGACGGACTTTGCTAAATCCACCCAGAAAGTGATTCTAAGTCGATCGGTATAATTAACAATCGCTTCCTTTTGGGTGTTACAAACAAATTCACAAAGACATAATACTCACGTGGAGTGTATAACTAAAATATCAGCACATAAATCGGACATCAAACTACAGAACAACAACGATATACATACACAAGTAAGAAAGGGCTAAAGTCGGGCGGGAAGACTATATGATACTTTCTATCCGAATACAATTAAATTCGGTAAAAAAGTGAAAACGGGAAGGATTTCGTATGTGTCCTAATCATAGATTGATATGACCTGACACAATTTGTCAAATCGAGAAGAATATTTGTATCGGGGCTATATCCAAACATGGAATGAAGTGACCCACTTACACGATAGGTTCTTCCAGTTCAAGTATAACGTGTTTTGCTCAATTTGAAGAAATTCAGTGAAATACGTGGTTTCTGGGCGGAAAAGTAAAGCCAGGAGCGAAATTTATATGGGAGCTATATATAAATCTGAACCGATCTGAACCATTTCACCAAGGGTGTTTCTAGTGGAAATATAAGATATTTTGCCAAATTTGAAGAAGATCTGTTAAAATATGTGGTTTCTAGAGCAGAAAAAGTCAAATCGGGAGCGAAATTTGTATGAGAGCTATATATAAATCTGAACCGATCTGACATATTTTCACCATAAGTGTTCCTAGTTTAACTATAAGATGGTCAAATTTTAAGACAATTTGAAAAAATTGATGGAATTTTTATGGGAGCTATATATAGATCTGAACCGATTTAACACATTTTCACCACAGGTGTTTCTAGTTATACCCTCCACCTCCAGGATGGGTGTATACTAAGTTTGTCATTCCGTTTGTAACACCTTGAAATATCGACCTGAGACCCTATAAAGAATATATATTCTTGATCGTCATAAAATTCTAAGACGATCTAGCCATGTCCGTCTGTTGAAAGCACGCTAGCATCTAAACGAAAGGAGCTAGGATGTCCAAATTTTCCATAAATGCGTCTTATAGTCGTAGATCGGTTGGGATTGAAACTGGCCCAAAATCGGCCCAAAGGAAAAATTTTTTCCCTCACATGGACTGAAAAAGCCCATAATAACACCTAATATTTTAGAGTATTTAAGCATATTGTTTTAAATATGTCTGCTTTTACTTACTTGATATTGGGTATGCGCATTCCCCCGATAACAAAAACCTGCACCATAAAACGATTTTTATTCGTAGGGGGTGAAATGGGGCAAAAAGGGGGAAAAATGGTACATATCAAACAGCTAGAAACACGAAATTCGCTGTGTACATTCCTCTAATTGAGTAGGTACATAAATGAAATTATTTTTTCCAAATTCGTACTGTTAAGGGATAAAATGGGAATAGAGGGATAAAAAGCCAAACGGCTGCACCTAGAATAATGAAATTCGGTGTATACATTCCTCTGATTGCGTAGACACGTAAAATAGAAGGATTTTTCAAAATTCGTACTTTTTGGGGTTCAAGTGGAGAAAAAGTGATAAAAATAGTACCAACAAAATGTTCGCAGCTAGAGTCATGAAATTCGGTGTATACATTCCTCTGATTGCGTAGACACGTAAAATAAACGAATTTTTCGAAATTCGTACTGTTTGGGGATAAAATAGAAAAGGGGAAAAAATAGTACCAACCAAATGTTCGCATCTAGAGTCATGAAATTCTGTGTATACATTCCTCTGATTGCGTAGACACGTAAAATAAACGGATGTTTCGAAATTCGTACTTTTTGGGGATAAAATAGAATAATAATAGTACCAGCCAAATGACCGCAGCTTGAGACATGAAATTCGTAGACTGCGTAGGCACGAAAAATAAAAGTTTTTCCAAATTCGTACTTTCAAGGGATACAATGGGTACAGCTAGAATGATGAAATTCGGAAAATATAATTTTTTTAATATAGCCAAACCAAAACAAATATAAATATTGAAAAAAAAAATTATAAATAAATATAAAATTTTTATTATTACAAACCACGGTTATAAGGCAAGGCTATAAATACGTTTACATATCGAAATAATACTTCAGTTCAAGCAAAAAATATTCTAATATTTATATTTTCAAGAAGCATAAATACCATAAATATTCGTATATAGTGGGTGCTACAGTTGGTTGTATTTCCATTTTATTTTAATTCCAAAAGTACAAATTTTGAAAATCCATTATCTCACTTACATAAAGCAAAATAATCTAACTTGACGATTCAACCAATTTTGCCCTACAAATAAAAATACAAATTTGGAAATAAAAATTTATTTTGTGTGTCTATGCATTTAGAAGAATGTATACACCGAATTCCATGATTCTAGCTGCGGCCATTTGGTTGGTACCATTTTTATCCCCCTTTTCCTATTTTACCCCCTTAAGAGTACGACTTTCTAAAATCTCTTTATTTTAAGTGACTGGAGGGTATATAAAGTTCGGCCCGGCAGAACTTTACGCCGTTTTAATAAAAAGTACGATTTTGGAAAAAAAATCATTTTGCGTGTCTATGCAGTTAGAAGAATGTATACACCGAATTCCATGATTCTAGCTGCGGACATTTTGTTGGTACCATTTTTATCCCCCTTTTCCTTTTCCCCCCTTAAGAGTACGACTTTCTAAAATCTCTTTATTTTACGTGTCTACGCAAATAGAGGGATGTGCACACTGAATTTCATCTTTATAGCTGCAGTCGTTTAATTGGTCCCTCTTTTGTCCCCCTGTATCCATTGTATCCCTTGAAAGTACGAATTTGAAAAAAAAAACTTTTATTTTTCGTGTCTACGCTGTCAGAGGAATGTATATTCTGAATTTCATGACTCTAGTTGTGGTCATTTGGTTGGTACTATTTTTATCCTCTTTTTCCATTTTTAAAAAATCGCTTTAGTTTACGTGTCTACGCAATCAGAGGAATGTATACACCGAATTTGCAGCCGTTTGATTGGTACCATTTTTATCCCTCTATTTCCATTTTACCCCTTAAAGTACGAATTTGGAAAAAAAATAATTTCATATTATGTATACTCAATTAGAAGGATGTATACACCGAATTTCGTGTTTATAGCTGTTGTCGTTTAATATGTACCATTTTTATCCCTTTTTGTCCGGTTTCACCCCCTACAAATAAAAATCTCTTTATGCTGCACGTTTTTGTTATAGGGGAAATACGCATACCCAATATCAAGTAAATACAAGACATATTAAAAAATATGCCTAAATACTCTAAAATATTATGGGTTATTATGGGTATTTTTAGTCCTTGTAAGGGAAATTTCCTTTTTGGGCCGATTTCGCCCAGCTTCAAACCCAACCGATCTACGACTATAAGACGCATGTATGGAAAAATTGTAATCCTAACTCCTTTCGTTTAGATGTTAGCGTGCTATCAACAGACGGACGGACGGACATGGCTAGATGTCTTAGAATTTTATGACGATCAAGAATATATATACTTTATAGGGTCTCAGGTCGTTATATCCACCTGGAGGTGGAGGGTATAAAAACGATATATGCTGGAGATGCTCCACATTATAAACACACCAACAGCTAATAAAATCAACTACAAAATGGATACCGAAAACACTGCTGCGAGCTACAGGCAGTTAATAACAAAACTACGGGGACTGGATTGAGTGCAGGATTAGATTGAGGCCACACTGATTACAATATTGAAACTTTCAATAAATCAGCAGAAAAACTACCGAAACTACAATAAATAGCTTCGTTCGATACTTGAAGGGAAACGCCGATAGTTTAGTTTTCATGATTCTATGTCTATGGGATCCATGCGAATCCAGAAAGTATACATCCATAAATAAGTATTAAAAACTGGAATTATATCTGAATATTCTGTATAAATCTACAAAACGGAATCAAAGTCCACATTTGTCGCATATTCCTTTCTAACAGCTGAGTTGATTCAGACATACTAAATATTAGTGTGGCTATTAATAACCTAGGATTGTTACAAACTGAATTAATAAAAGTAAATTTTTATATTAAAACTTTTCTCCCATATAAAATTAATTTATTTCTTATTTACATACAACGTTTTTAAAATAGGATATATTCTTTAAATCATATTCCATTTGACAGCTGTTTCCCATTTGAAATAATATGGACAAGTCATTGTTGCAGTTCCATTAACACTTCCTGACATATTGGCATAAGGGCATAACAATTAAAAATAATATTTCTCTCTATTTGTATCCGAATCATTTTGAATACAAATAGAAATGAAAGCATAAGGTTTTAATATTATTTTTTACTCAATAAGCTAAGTTTAAAAAAATAATGTTTGCCCTTTAAAAACCGGTTTGGACGGTTTTGTAAAAATTTAGAATTTTCGAACAAACCGAAACCAGGTTTTCTGAAAAGGGTCGGTTTTTGACATCCCTAGTCGTGGCAATCAGAAGTACTTAAATTTTTCAATTACATGTCTAATGAAACAAAATAATTAACTTTTGATTTGAACTGTAATATTGACCATTTTGCGTCTATTTGAGAATCCAATATTTTATAGGTTTTGAATTAAAAAACCAAAAAATAAAAGCAAAAAATTAATTAAGAACGATTTAACAATAGGAAACTGAATTAAAGTGGCGAGAGAGTAAGGAAAAGCTAACGTCGCACAGTGGCGCCATTTGAGTTTTTTCGTTGCAAAAATCATATCTTTTGAACCGAATAAGATAATTGAACAGTTTAAACAGCATATGATAGATAACTGTTCAGCCTATGAAAGGGTGCTACGCTCTGTAGGGGCCTAATTATGGGTTATCAAAGTTAAAATTAGTAGAAAAATCAATTCTATGGTAATTAAAAAAAAATTATTTTTACATTTTTAGATTGTTTTTATTTTTTTCTTTAGAGTTTTATGTTTTAAATTATTACCCAACAAATTAAAAAAAAATATTTTTTTTTTCAAAATTTATTTATTTATTATTATTTATTTTTTTATTTATTTTTTTTTTATTTTTTTTTGTCCGGATGATCCATCGCAGCCCCATTTGCTGATCAATGTCAACTTCTCAGGAAGAATTTTCACCTCATTTTCAGGAAGACTCTCCAACAACCGTTTTGCTGTATGGCCCATGAGATCCTGCAGATTGGCTTTCGCAGAGACTTCCGTAAACTCCGTATGCAGTGGTCGTGAATTAATTTTGGCATGCGTAATATGCTTGTATCCGGGTAAAACGTCAGCGCCGTGTCGCGTTAAAGATGTCCGTAGTTTCTCATATATCTCTTTGGAAAATTCTAAGTCCATAAACAAGGCCAAGGCTTCTTCGGATCCATACTTTTTAATGTGTGCGTTTGTGGGCGTGGGAATGCTTTCCTTAATCCTTTTTAGTCGCAGTGGGCTTGCATCAGCAACAGATTTGGTTATCTGCGACCTAACTCTTTCACCATCCTTTGTAAATTTAATAGACAGCGCGTCCGATAATTGCTTCGTGGTCAAGTCATTGGTGGCATCGGCAAGTTTCCTCTTCCTTGTGAAAATTGAACACTCCTCAATACTTTTTTTGGCCTTTCTTTTGCTCCTCTGGTTGATGTGGTGGGTTAATCTACTGCCAATATATCCAGGATGGTTTCTTCATTAAGCCAGTCCTCGTATTTGGAGTTGAAGTTCTGAATGGTTCGATTAGATTTCACCCATTTTGCCTTAATATTTGCATATATCAGATAAAATTTATTTTTTATAATTTCGCTTCTCTCAATATTTCCGTATAAGCTATCAAGTTCTTCTAAAGCAGCTTCCGTGAAAAAATTTGGTGTGGTTGACTTTCTAAACAGTTCAAATAATTTAAAATTGTCCAACGCCATGTTTTCAGTACTTAAATTGTTTAATGGTTTCAGTAATTGTTGCGCCAACTTTCAGTCGTAGAGTAATCCAGGCATTATCCTTATTTTGCAATATATAGGCTTATGCTACCATGCCTAAAAATAAAAAAATAAAAATAGGGACCATAAGTCAATATTGTTCTTGACCATTTGCAATATATAGGCTTATGCTACCATGCCGAAAAATTTACCTGTTCCCTGCATACATATGGATTTAGGCTGAATAATGCAATTTTGATATTATGCACGTGTCCAAATAAGATTTGTGCCTACCTGTAGGGACCATAAGTCAATATTGTTCTTGACCACTTGTACGCCAAAGTATTGTTTAAGTGAGGTACGTACCTGCTAATTTCAATGAGTAGTTTTTTTCAAACCATTAGATCAAACTACTGTCAGTCAAAACATATAAGGGATGGACGCCATACAATTTCTGCAACCATGTCTTTTTAACCTTTTTTACCTCTAGAAGCCAAACGGGCACGTACGGGCAGCTAAAATTTTTGAATTATGTAAAGAAATAATCAATGAACAGGTTTTGAAAATATGGCAAATATAGAAAAATATAGATTTTTTTATTTTCCGTCAAAGTTGAAAAATAGTGAAAAAACGGATAGTTTTTAAATAGTGATTTACCAGGAGAAACACAAAGCAAACAGTTAATTTTTTATCATTATACATTTAATAAATACATCAATCAATACAAACAAAAAATAAGGCGATTCGTTACCTATTTTTCGTGATATTACACCTGAAATCGCAACAAATTCACTAAAAATTGTGTGTTTTTTTGAAAACCGAAAGTCGGTCAACTTTGAACGGCTATATCTTCTAAACAAAAAATGTGATATTATTAAGAGTGGCAGATTTGAAATCGTTGAAAAGTTTCCTATAACATGGGTTTATTCAAAACTTCGTCGGCGCTCATGAAAATTTTGATGTTTGCAACCTCGTTTGCTCTACGGGCGCTACTGTGCGTCAGGCGGCCACTCCCCGCAAATCAGGCAAATTGTTATCCTGATCTGTAGAGAAACTGTGCAGGTGTTATATCTTACTAATAAGTTACAAGAAAACGAACTGACCGTATTTAATGTTTTATGAACAACATTGTCCAACAAATTAAGACTTTTTGAATTGAACATAAAAGCGACCCTATATTTCCGAAAGGGCTCCTTGAATAGATCATTATACACTCCACGAGAGTATTATGTCTTTGTGCATTTGTTTGTAACGCCCAAAAGGAAGCTTGTAATCGCGATACAGGTCGCAATTGTAGCCATAACCAAACGAAACTTTGCACAACGAAGTTTTTCGGGACAAGGACGAACGCTATTTAATTTGAAGAAAATCGGTTCAGATTTAGATATAGCCCCATACGAATTTCACTCCCGATTTGACTCTTTTCACTCTAGATACTACATATTACAACAGATTTTCTTCAAAATTGACAAAACATCTTATATATGTATATAGCTCCCATACAAATTTCTCTCCCGATTTGACTTTTACCGCTCCAGAAACCACATATTGTATCAGATTGTCTTTATATTTGGCAAAACATCTTATATTTAAACTAGGAACACCAATGGTGAAATTAGGTCAGATTGGTTTAGATTTATATATAGCTCCCATCAGGATGCGCAGGATTTTCCCCGGGGGGGGGGGGGTGGCGGTTTTCAGCTACACTCATAAAAAAAGTTAGTTGAGTTAAAATTAACTACAATTTAGGAAAAAAAAGTACATTTTTACTAAATATAAGTAGAATTTTGCTCAAATTTTCCTAATTCTAAATAAATTTTTCCTAAAACCAATTGAATTTTTACTAAATTTAAGCAAAATTTTCCTAAAACTAAGTAAATTTTTACTAAATCTTAGTAAAATTCTGCTGAAAATTTCCTAAAACTAAGTAAATGTTTACTTAAATCAAGTAAATATTTACTCAAACTGAGGACAATTTTGCTGATTTTTTTCCCTCAAAACGAGTAAATTTTTACTTAAACTGAGGAAAATTTTATTTTATACGAGGAAAAAGGATGAAATTAAAATAACTTCAATTTAACTAAAAATATCAAACAACTAGTTTTGCGTCAGAGTATGCAAAACTGATACAAAAAATAACAACATGAAGTATTTCTTCAAAGTTTCATCATACATCTGCCATAAGGAGTTGAGCTATTACTCCATGAATGTTGCGAAGGCAAGATAGGCGCCTTCGCAGTGGTTGTTTAGAATAATTCATAAAGTATTTAAGAAATAAGTCTCTGTAAACGAACGAGAATTGCTTCTTAAATTAATATTCAAGAAATTTTTTAACAATTTCAAATGTTTTTTATAAGTTCATTAATACTTAAATGTATGAAGAACTCGGCATAAATTTTAGTAAACATTTTACCTTCATTTTAGGAAAAAACACATTTTTAAGTTAAAATTTCCAAAATGGAATTTTTTCCATACAAAATATTTCAGATTTTTTCTCACTTAAAACCTTGGAAATATTCTTCCACATAAGTATGAAATTACTCAATTGTAAGAATTTTTTATTAGATCCAAATAAATGTTTTTAAGTAAATCTACTACCCTTTTTCAAGTAAATGAACTATTTACTATGGCTTTGAAAGAAGGAAACTTTACTCATACTACTTTATTATACTACATATACTTAGTTAATTTTCCAACTTTTAAGGAAATTTTTACTGGAGCGTTTGGAAACCACTCATATGTTATTGCCAGGATCTTCGAGAAATATTTTGATACATTCGTCCGACAGACATTGTCGGCAAAATTGCATTTCAGTAATCCATTTATCAGTACACTCAAAAGAATATGTCAGTAAAAGAAAGCAGAAAGAGCAGTTAAAAAAGAGACAGCAAATTTGTATCTGCTGAGATGGTAAACAGCTGTTTGCCGTTTTTAGCAATATATATGATATGATTGTCCCAGGCTAAAATAAAAGAAAATTCGAGCTAAACTCGCTTATGAACGCTTATCTATTTTTATATTTTAATTAACAGCAGCCAATTTTAGCAGACTGCAAACCCTTTAGCAGTGTGAATGGTGATGTAAGATTGCAGAAAACTGCTGTTATGCCAAAAAACAGCTGTAATAGCAGAAAAGTGTCTGTTGATAGGCAGCAGACAATCGCTGTTTTTATTAACAGACTTGTTCTCTAAGCGTAGAACTATTTTAAATAGTTGCTTGAAATTACATACATACATATCGAGGGCTTATATTCATAAGTGGCTGTGAACAAAAACATAACTTTTCAGGAGAGCGAAAAACTGATTTTCTCCTTAGTTTAAAGAGAAATTATTAATCGTTCTTCTACAGTTTAATCTAAAGAGGATTACTAATTGCTACGATTAAAAAGTTTTCGAAATTTCCTATTATTCGCTGTTTCATGTTTCATAGCCACTTTTGCATGTTTAAAATATAAAAAATGATAAATACAGAAATTCGATATGCTTTTTGACAAAGTATGGGTCTAAATAGGATGTCTAAAGAGTTTTGGGGTTTTTAATTTATATAGGACATGAGTAACAGGATGTTTACTCAAAATCTTTATACGCATATTCCGATTAAATAAAAAATATTTGGGAGCGCCCTGGTAGTCGAGTTGGTAGCGTGCTCGGCTATCAGCGCGGGGGTTGTGGGTTCGATTCCCACCAGAGGCTCTGGTCTGTCGCTGCAATAATAGGTACTTAGTCACCCCGGCTCAATCCCTAGACCCAAAATTAGAATATAAATTTAAATAAATATTTGGAAATGTTTCTTCATTTGTATAATCTTAAATATGTATAAATTCAAATAACAAATACAGTTTTTTGTATTCGATGAAATGCAAGAAGAAACAACTAGAAATTTTAATTCCAAATAATTGGTATTTTAGAGTTTCGTTTTCCTACGTAGATCCAAGTTACTGAATATGTTGTTTCTCTTTTGAATTATACTTGTAACATATATACAAAAAATACTAACTCCGAAAAATATTTGACATAAGTGATAAATATAACATACATTTCAGTAAGTTAAAACTCATTTCTTATTGTTTCGCAACTTTAAAGTAGATTTTTAAATAGAGACCTACACGTAGAGAAAAAATGAATTTCGTAGAAACGACATTTTAAGCACGTAAATATAGTTTTTGAGTTTCTTTTGTGGGAAAAATTAGTTTGTTTGCGGTAAACATGTCATCAGTTATTGTAAATGATCAAAGAGAAATGAGATTATGTATATCAAACAGTTTTCTTCCTTTGTCGAAATGGATTTGTATTATAATTGCACACTCCCAAAACATTGGAAGTAACAGAAACCGTTGTTGTTGCATCTGTGATGAAAATAGGACACATCGGTTCAGATTCAGATACAGCTCCATAAAAATATCCAATCGCAAATGTTACATCATAGCGCTCTACAAGCATCAAGCAAATTTATTTGCTTTTTTTAAGAATATTTTAGATTTCATTATGATATCATAGTGATTTTTATCTACACTTTTTTAAAATTAATAAAAGATTTTGTTATTAAATTTCCAAACTTTTATTGCAGTACACAATTAAAAGTTCATAAGATATAGCTCTAGTCGAATGTCAAGAAGTGGTATCGGTCAATAAAAATGAAAATTTTCCGAACAAATTGGTGTTCATTAGCGAAATTATCATTACACAATCTTGAAATTGGCACAATTCGTTTAGTTTGTTTGTATTTTTCATAACCTTTGTCCGAAATTCACGATTTTTTATGTAATTTTCGTGTTTTCATGATTTTACTGCAAAAATACCATTTCAGACGTGTTATTTCAAAAAGACTTTAAAAATTCTATATTTTATTGCTTCATAAAGTCTAGAAGGTTTTAAAAAGTATATGTTCGAAACCTCTCTGGGGGGGGGTTTGAACCCCCAAAACCCCCCCCCCCCTGCGCACGGCCCTGGCTCCCATTCAAATGTCGCTCCCGATTTTTTCTTTTTCTGCACTAGAAACCACAAATTTTAACAGAACTTCTTCCAATTTTGCAAAACATCATATATTTATACTAGGAACGCCTATGGTGAAAATAGGTCAGATCGCTTCATATTTTTATATAGCTCCCATACAAATTTCGCTCCCGATTTGACTTTATCCGCTCCAGAAGCCACATATTGTATCAGATTGTCTTCATATTTGGCAAAACATCTTATATTTAAACTAGGAACACCTGTGGTGCAAATGGGTCAGATTGGTTCAGATTTTTATATAGCTCCCATACAAATTTCGCTCCCGATTTGACTTTTTCCGCTCCAGAAACCACATATTTCAACAGATCTTCTTCTAGAAATAGCCATGGTGAAAATGGGTCAGATCGGTTCAGATTAACATGTTGGTCCCATAAAAATTTCGGTCCTGGATTGACTTTTTCCGCCCCAGAAACCACGTATTTTCACCGAATTTCTTCAAATTGATTGTGAAAGTTAGTCACTTCATTCCATGTTTGGATATAGCCCCGATGCAAATATTTTACTCGATTTGACAAATTGGACCAGGTCATATTAGCCTGTGATTAGAAAACAAACAAAAATTCTTCCCGTTTTAACTTTTTTACCGAATTGAATTGTATTCGGATAGAATGTGGAGTGTATCATATATAGTCGGCCCCGCCCGACTTTAGCCTTTCCTTACTTGTTTTTGTATAATAAACTTATAGTCCAGCTGGTCTAAGTTTCTTTTTATCGCGGTCAAAGTTTTAATTTTTTGGTAAGTTAATATCTGAGCGATTTCTTATATTAGTACTATAGTGTGGAATTTTATGGGGATCATTTTAAACGATTTAAAGTAAAGAATGGATGGCTTTGGGTGACAGAATGGATGGTTTTGATACAATAACTACAAAACTACTTTAAATGATCTGTTTTTACAGAGCAGTGGACTTGAAATGTGTTTGCAATAGACCGACGATAACCACAGTTTAAATATTAAAGTAAAAAGGCTGTTAGAATTGCAAGCTAAATCTCAATGAAATCAGAAATGATATTCATGCAATGTTTAACTGGCATCAATTAGATTCAGTGGGTAGGGATGGCCCCTTTTTGTTACATAAGCACTAGATGCCGTGGAACACTTCAACCTTCCACCCTGTGATTTCCAAACTATAATTTCTTGCAATTAACGAGCAAAGACTTCCACCAAAACCCCAAAAATTAAAAGAATTGAACCCTGCGGTTCAAGTGTGACTTTCCGTCCAGAACCATAAAAAGAAAAAAACTAACATACACACTGGCTAAAGACATTTTCGTCTGCTAAAGATAAATTGACTCAAAACCGAATGAGATTTTCGGTAGTTCCGCCATGTTGTATGTGTCTGTGATGTTTTAATATTTTAGTTATGTATACATATATATTTATAGATTTCCTTCGTGTATTTTGTTTAAGCGAAAAATTATTTTTTTTTTATATTTTTTAGGATTTGTGAGGGATCTACCCAATTTTAAATTGATAACGTTAGTAACCTGTGTTAAGTGAAGTCCCAGGTCTATTGCTGTATACCTCCAGAGAACTCTTTAGAGGAATTTATAGCTTATAGTTTGTTGAGGGAAAATTTGATAGAGAGGCGTATATTTGAAAGCTTGGTTGTTGCCAGAAATCCTCCGAAAAGGCAATAAAAAAGGAATATTAGAAAAACAAACAAGGAAAAAAATATAAAAATATAAAAAATAATAGAATATTAGAAAATATAAAAATAGGATTAGTTTAGTTTATTCATATTTTTTCGCTATTTAGGCTTAAGTTTTCATGTTTTAATAAATGTTGTGTGTCATTAAGCGAAATTTAAATAATGTCTTGCTAAATTTTGTTTAAAAAGGAGGGAAGGGAGGGATACAAGGTCGTTGTTGATGGCGTAATGTTGTAATAAGGTAAGTTGGTGTCTTGCGGTTCAGGGGCTTTTAGCTAAATGCCTTATTATAGCCAGGCAGGTAGGGTAAAGATTGGGACCAGTTCTACCAGATTTTGTTCGTCGTGTAGTGTGTTTGATTGTCGGGCGAATTTTGTATTCTTTTTTGATAGATTAATTTGATAGGGGAACGGCGCTCAAACATAAATCCAATCCAATGAAATAGTTTAGTTCTTGTTATTGTATATATAATATTAGAACCATTTTTGATTGTACAATGCAGTTGACTGAATCGTGAACATAAATTGCGCGATTAAATCAAAAGGGTAGAAATTAACTACCTGAGATTAGAAGTAGGCACAACCTGAAATGAGATTTGAATGCTGCTTCGGTTTTCAGAATATATAGATAAGAAGCGCGGTTATGTTTGTCTTAACAGCTTGTTCATGAAATTGTAGCAAAACATCGATAATCTTCACGGGGAAATAAACATCGAAAAAAAAAGCGCCAACGAATGATACCAACGAGCATACCAGTATCCCTATGAACCTCCAAAAATGTATGTCATTTGTTTTTTGTGAAAGTAGTTAATTTTTTTTGTCAAAGTAGAAAAACGTTTGTATTTTTTATTGTTATCTGTGGTATACTTTTCTAAAAATGCAACACTCTACTAAGAAACAAGTAAGAAGGCGTTAACTTCGGCCGGGCCAAATCTTATATACTCTCCACCACGGAGTGCATTCCACAGCATTACCGATGGATTAGAGGCTGTCGTCTTTATAAAGAAGTGAAGTAACATATTTTGAAAATTGCGCATTACTATATTTGTATACTATTTCAAAATATAAGGCATACTTATGCGCACTGTTTAAAATAAATTTCATGGCTTCATGGCTTATATATATATATATATATATATATATATATATATATATATATATATATATATATATATATATATAAAAGTAAAATTTTCAAAGATCTGTTATGTTTCGCGTCTATATTGGAATGAACGCATTTGATTTCATGATTCTAGGTACATCCGTTTGCTTGGTACAAGTACTACAAGTACGATTTTGGAGAAATACTCATATTGTACGTGTCTAACAAAATAGACGAGTGTAAACACTGAATTTCATGATTCTAGCTACAGGCGTTTGCATGGTACCAATTTCATCCCGTTTTGATCCTAAAGGTATGAATAACGAAAGATATCTTTATTTTTCGTGTATACGCAGTCACAGCAGTGTAAACACCGAATTTCACTATTCTAACTGCAACCCTTTGACTGGTGTCATTTTTATGGCTTTCGCCCCATTTTCCGCCTAAAAGTACAAATTTCGAAAAAATCCTTTATATTTCGCGTGTACGCAGTCAGATAAATGCATACACCGAATTTCATGTTTCTAGCTGTTGTCGTATCATTGGTACCATTTTTATCTCTTTTGTCTCATTTCACCCGCTAAATCTTTTTTGTACTTTTTGATGATTACACTTTAATAAAGGAAGGTACGAAACAGATTTCATGTGTATAAAAATCGGAAATTACAAAAAAGATTAAATAGTCTAAATATTAGGGATATTTTCAGTCCTTGTTAGGGAAAATTTTTTCCCTCTGAGCCGATTCCGCCCACTTTCAATCCCAACCGATCTGCAACCATAAGACACATTTAGGGAAAATTGAACCTCCTAGCCCATTTCGTTCGGCCTCTATCGTGCTTTCAACAGACAGACAGGCGGACATGGCTAAATCGTCTTAGAATTTTACCAAGACCCAGTTGAATATTTCAAGGTGTTGCAAACGGAATGGCAAAGTGAATATACCCCCATCCAGGGTATAAGGGACAACAGGATATCCTGAGTTTTACAAATCAACCCGAGGTACAATCGCAATTTGACTGGAAGAAAATATAGAATGGTAAATAGAAGACCGAATGAAATCAGGGTTTAATGAAATCATGAAGGAACTACAGAATATGAATCTGGGGAATAGGCAAAGTGAGTCTGATTTAGAACGTTTTAGTATTGAGTCGTCTAGGAAAGGAGGTGCAGTTGGAGGAAACATTGAAGCTGTCAGGGCTCCAGAAAAAACTAGGGACCGAAGTGAGAACATAGCTCATAGAAGACTAGAATTTCAAGGTTCGCAGGAGGTGTTAGGAGATAGTACCGTAGGACACAGTGCATCACGAGAGCATCATAGCGACATAGAGGTAGCATAGATGTTATTTGCATACAAGAGGCCCAATTTTGATTGATAAGTGGAATCTGGTGTTCGATGGAAAACCAGATGGGTTAGATGTTGAGGTTTTCATATTTCGCATTCATCATTTTCAACAAGCCTATGGAAGCTTATGGTCATAAGCCCTTTGAGATTTCCAGGGTACTATTGCAGAATAGGGAAATTTGTAGCTGGCAAGACTTTAGAGAGGCTCTAATGCAGAAATTTAGGTCAAATATAAGCGATTATGAAGAAATTTTAGAGATTTAGAGGAAATGAAACAGTGTACTGGCGAGACGATTGATGAATATTTTCACGCAATGAAAATGTTGAGGTCGAAGTTAAGGAGTCCATTGCCGGATTAAAAGATTTTTTAAATGATAAGGATTTTGAAAAGAAACTTACATTCTGGTTTATCACACTTCCTGTATGCGATGAGGGTTTATACCGTAGAGCAGTTACGCGACGAGTGCATGGAGATAGAGAGGGATTATATCCATAGGGAACACTCCTCCATTCAAAATAGGGTTCCAGTTTCTCGCCGACAATATCAGGGAAACGAGATGTACCCGGATGAAGATTCCCAGGCCCAGCCTGTTTATGTGATAGACCTTGTGGAGGAAATAGGTCAGCCAAGGCAAAATAGTAGGACATCAGGGTTACTTACTTGTTGGAATTGTCACGTTGCTAAATTGCCCTGAACCTCAGCGGGGTTTGTTTTGTTATAGGTGTGGACTCCAAGGTGTGACCAGTCCCAACTGGCAGAAGTGTAAGGGAAACTCCCAGAAGAGTGTGTACAAATCGGAGGAGACACGCACTACTCAAACTACCGACCAATAGTCATTACGCAGTAACAGGTATCGCAAACTGCTTCGATTTTATCGGAAACTACACCGCCCACCATAGGATATTCAATTTTGGAAAGAAGTACACCGAGGGAAAAGAATATTACTAGAAATGTTAAGAGATTCGAAATTAAGCCTGTGGAATAGAGAATGGAAAATTACCGGAAAGTAAGAGAGAGGATTTTTGGGGATGAACCAGATAATAGGAGATTAATTAGAATAAAGAAAACTAACTAAAAAAAGAGGAGAAATCAGTTCAGTAAATCGATTTTATACTGCTCGTCAGCGTTCAATAGGAATTCTGCCGATCCGTGGGCATATGCGAAAATTAAGATAGGAAATATAGTTTTAGAAGGACTTCTAGGTTCGGGTGCCTCAAAAAAATAAAATAAGAAAAACAATGGATACATAACAAATATACAAAAAATGAGATTTATATTTGCGGTTGACTGCTAAATGTTTGAAATATATTAGAATTTCTTAGCAAACCTTTTAAAAATAGAAAATAACGACAAACAATTGGGCTTTGCAGAAGCAAATGTTATTCCTGTTCGGTGACTTAGCTCGCCTTTCTGCAAAGAGCGAGTTTTCGCCTCTTGTTCTTTTACGCTCTTTGGTCTGCATTGTTTATTTTATTTCTAATGTGTTCATCCGCTTTTTGCATTAGTTTTGTCCATATTTTACCACTTATCCCCAAGCTAGATTCAAATCTTTTTACACGTGTGAGTTAGTAAACAAACTAGTAATGGGAGGTTTTAAAATTGGGGATGTTTGATAATGTTCGTGCGATTGATAACACTACTCAACAAAATGAAAAAAATTTCATGTACTCCGGATGCGATAATTTTTTCTGTGTAGATAACCTTGACATGAGCTCGAAAAACGCAATAAAATTTTTTTTCGTTTGGTTTTTTTTTTATTTTTTTTTTTTTTTAAATTTTAAATTTTTTTTTTGGTTAATTTGTTTCGTCCGGCATAACTCGGGAACCACTAGCCCGATTTAATTGAATTAAATTTTAAAAAATTTAAAATTACAATTCCCTTAATCTGTTCATATATTGTTTTCCTATACAAGCAACAGTTTCCAAGTTAAAAATGAATATATAAAGGAAAAAACTTATTTTTTGCCTAAAGATTTAAAATTTTTTTTTTCAAAATCCATAAAAAATCCAAAATGAAAAAAAATGTCAAATCTTATTACTTTTACGTAAAGTCACATAACCTATGAGCAAAATGAGACAAAGATCATGAAAATCGATGCACGCGTTTCGCTTTTATTCGCAATTGAGTAAAGGTATGAATTTCAAAAATTTGCTCGACATATGCACAACTTTGTCTATGGTAAGGTTTTTTCTTTTTTTTTTTTGATTCTCAGAATTAACAAAACGGAATAAACAAAGGGTTATTTAATTTTTATGATTGCGTAAGCAAAGTAATAAACGCTAATAAATGTGCGTGAACAATTAAAAGGAAAAAAGGGGACTTTTTTAATTATTTGGGTTTTCCGTTGGCTACCTGTATGATTTTTTTACAGAAATGCAACCCACATTTAAGGGTGGTCATTATTCGGAAAATTTAAGACTCACATATGGTGAAACAGGTATGTAGCCACCGTAAAAAAATATACACCCATTTATAAGTACCTGTCAGTAAAATACTAAACAATACACAGTATAAATAGGTCTTCATTGATCGATTTTACTCATTCAACAAGTGTCGACGAACGCGATAGTTAAAATGAGCAAACGTTCGCGAGGATTTGAATGCAATACCAATCCAAGTAATTTTTGTTACATGTGCGGAGAATACGTTTCTGAAAAAAACAAGCGTTGTTTTTCACCTAAATTGAGAGATTCATTTGAAGAGAGCTTCAATTTAAAGGTCTCAAACATAGATGAGCGGTGGACACCAAGTGCTCTATGTCCAAGGTGCTACGTACAGCTAGCTGACTCAAGGTAAGTGTAGATTACGAAATTCAAGAACATATATAACTTATTATTGAAATTCTTTCAGACGACAGCCGAGAATCATCATGCCAATGCTTTGGAGAGCTCCGCTTTGCCATGTAACAGATTGCTACTTCTGTCTTAGCAAAAAAACAGGGGTGGGAAAAAATGTTTGTCAGTCCGTCGTCCGATGCACTTGTGTTTCTCTGTCGTCCGTGTTGTGTGCCGTTCAGTTTTGTGTCAAAATAAAAAAAAAGAAAAAAATTGAAACAAAATACCGAAATCATAAACAACAACAAAATAGAACAAATGAAAAACAACCAACAACAATAACCGCGTCGCGCCGCGCCGACCAAAACATTTAAACAACCAAACAACCCAACAACAACAACAATAACATCAGCGCGAACATCAAAAAACAACAAAACATCGCAGCAGCATCCATAACAGCCGCACATCACTGACCACACATCTATGTCCGCTCCGTAGTGTGTGCGTTGTCTCCTTCCCTTCCCCCCCCCCTTCCCATTCGTGCAGTGCAGTTGACACTCTTTTCTTTCTGTCGTTGTTCGCCCAATGCTCAAGGCATAACACTGAGCATTGGGGGAATACAGCAACGGCAGGGAGAGGAGTTTGGCAACTGTAGCTGCATACTGACTCTGTTTTGTTTTTTTCTTGTTTGTCTGTTCTAATGGTGGGTAAGTTTAAAGTACAATTTGCCAATATACGAGGGCTGAGAGCGAATTTTTTTGCCGTGTACGCTCATGTACAATTCCATCGGCCTGATGTTTTTGCTCTTTGTGAGACCCAGGTGTGTGAGGATTCTGATCCACAGAATTTTCACATTCCTGGGTATCACACCCTATCCCTCTTTATCCCCCACAGAGGTCTTTTGGTATACGTACGTAATGATATAGTGTTCCAGAGCCGGCATAACTTAAACTCTGAAAATCCAGAATTTAACTCCCTTTGGGTTAAATTCAAGATTGGAACACACGTACTACATTTCGGATTTGTGTATAGAAGTCCAAACGCGGAAAGGGAGGTATCCCTAAATGGCTTTGACGCCCTTTCCGATTCAATTACAAAAATTTTAGAGGACTATCCTGACAGTGAAATTGTGGTTGCTGGCGATTTCAATGTCCATAATTCCTCTTGGCTTGCCCATTCGAGTCACTCAACACCGGAGGGCCAATACGCCGAGCTTTTTGCCGCGCATAATGATTTGACGCAACTAGTGAATGAACCGACACACATTCCGTGTGTCCAAGGGCTACACTCTAATATTCTTGATCTTTTCTTAACATCACACCCTGAAAAGTATGAAGTTAACGTTCTAGCACCTCTTGGTAATTCGGATCACTGCATTGTTTCAGCATCCTTTTCGTATTCCGCTCTTCGTGTCGCTTCGACCGCAGCCCCAAAGCGGACAATATATTTATACGAAAAGGCACGTTGGGCCGAGCTCAACAACTTTTTCCAGCATTTCAATTGGAAACTTTGTTTTCTAAATGGCGATATAGATGCTGCGGCTGAAATGATTGAAAATATTATCTTGATTGGAATGAAGTCATTTATTCCAATTAAAGTTATTTCGGATAAACCATCTAATAAAAGTTGGTTTAACCAGACATGCAAGGCTGCTGTCAGATCCAAAGAGGAAGCATTCAGGAAATGGCGTTTAAATAAAAATGCCACAACTGATCTGCTACGCAAGCAGACAAGAACCATGTGTGCCAGGGTACTTAGACGTGAAAAGCTTCTGTACGAACAACGTCTTCGTGCCAAAGTTCTTGCTTCTCCAAGGGGAAGTAAGAGCTTTTGGTCATTTGTGAGAAGAGTAAAGGATAACTCCTCATCTATCCCAACTCTTGTTAAAGATGACCAGATATTCACTAACCCGGTTGACAAAGCTAACCTATTGGCTGAAATGTTTGCAAGGAATTCATCCTTGCCGGAAAGCAATCAACCACTCCCCGTGATCGAAAATGTATCTAGTTCCATGCCTCAGATATTTTTTTCGAACACGTGGAGTTAAAAGGGTTCTTGCAAATCTCGACGTAAATAAATCTCCAGGCCCGGATGGCATTTCAGCACTTGTCCTATGTAAGTGCTCTTCGACGCTTGCCCGTCCCCTTCGTAATCTTTTCAACCTTGCATACCGTGCAGGGGTTTTCCCAGCGCGTTGGAAGATTGCGAACATCCAGCCCATCCCTAAAAAAGGTGAGGCTAACAATCCTGCTAACTATCGACCGATCGCGATTTGCTCAGCGCTTTCGAAGGTTATGGAGAGTATGGTTAACCACCATCTTGTGAGGTATTTAGAAACTAATGACTTACTTAATGATCGACAGTATGGCTTCCGTAGGAATCGATCTACGGGAGACCTGATGACACTGCTATCCGAAAAATGGAATCGATCTATTCACAAGCTTGGTGAGAGTAAGGTCGTTGCTCTAGATATCTCCAAGGCCTTTGATAGAGTTTGGCACGGCGCACTCATATCAAAGCTTATCGCTTTTGGTGTTGGTAGTGACTTCTCTCGATTTATATCGAGCTTCCTCAGAGATCGCACTATACGTGTTGTTGTAGATGGGTTCTCATCCGACGAGCATAGGTTAACCGCAGGAGTACCACAGGGCTCTGTCCTTTCCCCCTCCCTTTTTCTTATTTTCATCGACGACCTCTTGGATCGGACTGTGAATCCAATATACTCATTCGTGGATGACAGCAACCTCTGTCTCGGTGTAGATATTGAGCAATCAGATGATCTAGTTGTTCTTGCCATAAAAATACAATGTGATGTTCGTTGGACAAAACATGTATTTGATGTGTCGAAAGATGCCTTCAAATGTTTAGGCTTTTTAAAAAGATGTAAGAAGTATTTCACACCCTCTGATCTTCTCAATATCTACACTACCTACATCAGACCAAAGATGGAATACAACTCCCATATATGGTCGGGTGCTCCAGCTTCATCACTGGAGCTACTTGACCGTGGAGGGCGATGGTGTTGATAGGTGATGGTAGGGTATCCAATTCTATTGTCTCCCTTGAACACCGTCGTAATGTTGGTTGTGTGTCATTGTTCTATCGATACTTTCATGGTGTTTGTTCTTCGGAAATTCGTGATCTTATACCGCCCGTGAGAACGTTCGGTAGAGATACGCGACTCTCCAGGAACGCTCACCCATTTGTTGTCGATTGGACAACCGACCGCACTACACATTACAGAATAAATTCGTTCTTCGCCCGTACCATCCGTATGTGGAATCGACTTCCGGCAAATATCTTTCCCTCCAATTACGACATTCAGAGATTCAAAACAGATGTCAACAGACACTACTCCCTCTTTCCTCCTTCCAATACCTTATCTTCCTTCTACCAACGCAATGCACTGCATTTATAGGGGACATCCCCTGAGTGTTGGTTCAGTGAAAAAAAAAAAAAAAATAACCCTTTGTTTATTCCGTTTTGTTAATTCTGAGAATAAAAAAAAAAAGAAAAAACCTTACCATAGACAAAGTTGTGCATATGTCGAGCATCTTTGTCTCATTTTGCTCATAGGTTATGTGACTTTACGTAAAAGTAATAAGATTTGACATTTTTTTTTCATTTTGGATTTTTTATGGATTAAAAAAAAAAAAATTTAAATCTTTAGGCAAAAAATAAGTTTTTTCCTTTATATATTCATTTTTAACTTGGAAACTGTTGCTTGTATAGGAAAACAATATATGAACAGATTAAGGGAATTGTAATTTTAAATTTTTTAAAATTTAATTCAATTAAATCGGGCTAGTGGTTCCCGAGTTATGCCGGACGAAACAAATTAACCAAAAAAAAAAATTTTAAAATTAAAAAAAAAAAAAATAAAAAAAAACCAAACGAAAAAAAAATTTTTTATTGCGTTTTTCGAGCTCATGTCAAGGTTATCTACACAGAAAAAATTATCGCATCCCGAGTACATTTTGACTGTTGACTAGTGTAATGAGCCTTTATCGATATCTAGTATTATTTTTAAGATCAGTTATTTGAGTTAGTTTACTGAATTTCAGTGTCATGTAATTAATTAAATGATTACATAATTTTGGCCTATTAGGCTTCTAGATTATAAATATAAATGAATTGAAATTATGACAAACAGCAAAAAATCTTTATATTTTATACACTTTTATTATAACTTACGATTTTGTTGATTGATTTTCGTTTGCATATAGAAAATAGAAAAAGAATACGTTTCAAACATTACATCAAACTGGCCATTGTCTACCACACTGACCAATTTTTTAATGACATCAATCATGAAATAAACAAGGAAATCCATTTCATAATGTTTCTTGTATGTCCCACCAATGCATTAAGTAGACACTGATGAACCATCATAAATAAAAAATCGAAGCTTTTGGTAATTAATGCAATTTTGAGTTAAAATTACTTGAACCCTTACCCTTATTACAAATGTGATAAAAAATATTGCCTGTGGAAACTGCACTAAAGGCTTTAGGAAAAGCAGCATGGCATGACAGCTATTAATAGGAAACCACATCACTCCATTTTACTTTTAAAAAAATCTGTTCCAATTCGAATATTTTTGGATTTGTCTAGTTGTAGAGAGTTTATTGTCAATATATTGAAAAGAACAAATCGACAAAATCTATGACAGCGCCCAACTATCCGAAACACGACACATTTAATCAAGAGTTGGAACGCGAAAAAACAATATGATTAGGCGTCAAGAAAAGTATGCATAGGACAGACTAATTCCGCTTATAGCCTTTTCAGACTGCATGTGAAATCTAGCTGAAATGACATAAGATCGACTTACAAATGTCAGTTCACATATACATTTTGAAAATCGACCATATACCATTTCGATTTCTGTACGAATGTGAAATTTTTGAAGAATACATTACATGATTCCGTTCAACATACCATGTCGCATGTCGAATTTTATACAAAATATGGACAAGAAAATTTTCCATTGGCCGGATATGACCTCTGCTCCCGGCCAGAAATTCACTTGAAAAGAACAAAATTTCCATGACCATTTTCGTGAGGTTGGACATTGAATATGGAAAAAATGTATATGCAATTCTACAGCCTATTCCCAGGACTACTTGCAGTATACTGGTCAGAAACCCCCTAAAAATACCAAATTTCCGTGGCCACTTTCTTGAGGTTAAAAATTGAATATGGAAAAATTGTATGCAGTTCGATAGTCCTTTCCTAGGACTACTTGTGATATGAGTGCTATGTTTGCAGTTTGCCAGATATGCCCAGTGATCCTTGCCAGTAATTCATTTGAAAAGGGTCAAATTTCCATGGCCACTTTCTTGAAGTTAGAAATTGAACATGTCAGGAGGTTAGACATTACCAGATCTGTCCAGTGATCCTGACAAAAAAGTACAAATATTGTATGTCCAACATTGGATGTCATAAATCGAATCTGGGAATACTGTATATACAGGACGATAGACCCTTCTTCCTTGCTGTAGCTAAAGGTATCACCTTTTCCAGATGTGATCCTTTATCCTTCCCAGATTTCCTTTTGCAGTATCAAGAGGAATATTTTTATGCTGTAAATTGCTTTTGCAATTATGTTCAGAAAAAAACATTTCGTCAAAGCAAACTAAGCATATTTCTTTTAAGCATTCATAAAATTTTGATTTGGCTAACCATGTACTTATCTAGGATTATAATTATGTTGTTTCTTTAATGAGTTTATATATGAGGTAATAGTGGCTGTGGTTTGATCAGTCCAATTTTTATTTTATTTTTTAAGTATGTTTTCTCCACCAAATGTGCAAACTTACAAGATTGTATCTATATTTTTGAAAAAATGATTTGGAGCTAGAGTTCAATAAGCCAAACTCATTTATCTCTGTTCGGCATTGATTTTAGTTAGGCTACTGTTGTTTTAAACCCGTCATATTTAATTGAAAATTGTTAACTAATCATACATTGCGAAAGGTCCAAAGTTACGTACATATGTGCATGGGATTTGGCTCTGTATAACTGTATGTTTTCGTATATATATGCATATGCCTCATTAATATTTATTTTATATTCGTGGTATTGATGTTGATTGTTGGTTAAATGTCTTTTCAGGAGAAATATTTTTAATGCGACCTCTTGAGGATATCGCTGCAATCACGCACGTCGGCGACCCCGTCTTGCTTACAGTAATTGCGGAAGAGGTTAAGGTTGATCGTGACGAGCCTCCAGCTATGGCTTCCACTGTTCAATTGGCATTCTTTTTGCCCGAGCGCACCAACTCGCCGCCATACTTTGAGAACGATCAGTAAGTATGAACACGATGTAAACAAACAGTAATACAGCTGATAACAATTGCAATAAGTTAACGCAAACAAACGACCACATTGGCCTTGGAGAAATGTACCATCAATATGTTTTTTCTCCTTACCTTTTTTAAATTTCAGATGTCAGTGATACGAGTGGCACGGTCTCACTGAACAAATATTAGATGAAACACGTCAAACATTTATTTGCAGGAGTCTGAACACACAAAAAATCAGCCGATTTTGTGCAAACAAAGAGATTTCCTGTAGATTTTCATAGACAATTAAATAGCACCATTTGTATGACAGCGCCATCTAGCGTAGGTTTTAGGTACAAATATCATAAATGAATTCATCTACCCCAAAAAGAGTAAGATACCAGAACTTTCCAGGATAATAAAAATAAATCTATCTATATATAAAAGAGAGTGGTGTTAGTTACTACGCTTATAACTCAAGAAAATTCCCGAAATATCCCCGATTTGTATGGAGTGATTTTACGATGCCATCTTCATGATAGATGACGTTTTACGGTGTTTTTTATGTTTACGGTGCATTGAAGTTCACTGTAGAAACGCCTGAATTGTGCTGTATCAGTGGCAATGTTAAATTACCACCATTGTCTTTACCACCAGTGCCATTGCATTCTTTGCTCCATGGCGAAAGATAATCACTTCATTTTCTATCGAACACTCACAAATATAACGGAGGCTTTCAAATGACTTCATTTGGAGCAGATATTATTGATGAACGCAGATTCAATTCAAGAAGGTCGGCGCAATGAAATCACCAAGAAGGTCAGCGCAACGAATTTTAACGCATACCGGTTGAAGATTCATTGCTCATTTCCCATTTACGAAAACTATGGGACTGTTACTCATTTGTAGTGTTGGGCATTATCGTTCACTGAACGGATCGGCCCTTTTCGTTCCGATCCGGCAAAGAAACTCGTTCAGTCTTTTCGTTCCTTTTGGATCCTTCGTTCATATGACTTATTCATTCGTTCAAACCTCACAACATAGAAAATTAAAAATATATTTAAGTGTGTATGTATAATTTAATTAAATATATATTGCTGGTTGTATTTAAATTACAACAATTGTTAATCCATGAACCAAGAAACAAGAAAAAATCGTTCGGAAAAAAACTGTGGCAAAAAAATCAGCTGTTCAATGGTAAAACGAACGAAAGCATCACGGAGCCAGTGAATGAACGAGAGTTGGCCACAAGCAAAATAATAATGGAACGAAGTGAACGATGGAACTGAAAGAATGAAAGAGCGGGAACCAGTTCCAATCGTTCCACCAAGGGATTCGTTCAATTGAACGAGTTCGTTCCGGAACGACCCAACTCATTTGGCAGTGCATCTGGAGAACTGTCAATGAGTTTATTTCCCTGCAGCAACTGCTGCAAAACGTGCTCAAAACCCACCAGCGACAACACTGCGCAGTTTCTTCTCGAAAATTTAACGTCGAAAGCAAGGCGATGTAGTTCCTAGTCATTCGGGTTTCGTTCTACTGATGCTTTTGGCAGTATTTGTACAGTTCATCCAAAGAATGATGAATGCTTTTACTTGCGACTCATCATTTGAGTCACTTTTGTGCTGCGTGTCAGGAGCTCAATTTGCTTGAAAACTATACGCATTGGGATTAGAGATGGGCGCGTGAGTGATTATTGGCTCACGTTCACGCACGCTCACGAAAGAAAAATATTAAATCACGCACGAAGATTTTTTCGTTCCTCACGTTCACGTAAGTAAAATAAATTTTGCTCACGATCACTCGTGAATCACGTAAATCACGCAAACAATTTCTACAAAGAAAATAATATTCCTATTCTAAATCGAAATGAGAAACGCTGCGCAATTCGAAAATTATATTATTTAAATCGCTCTACGTTTGCGATGTTTGTCTTAAATTCATATTTTTATACCCTACACCACCTCGTGGTCTAGGGTATTATAAGTTAGTTTCGCGCCAAATGTTTGTAACACCAAGAAATAATCGAGCTAGACCCACCTTTAAGTATACCGATCGGCTTAGAATCACCAGCTGAGTAGATTTAACGATGTCTGTCTGTCCGTCCGTCTGCTGGCCAACTAAGCTTGTGCGCACTCTACAGGTCGCAGTTGTTGTCCGATTGTCATGAAACTTGGCAGAAGTTATTTTTTCTGGCCAAGGACCATCGGTATTGAATTTGGAGGAAATCGGTTCAGATTTAGATATAGCTCCCATACAAATGTCGCTCCCGATTTGACATTTTCCACTTTAGAAACCACATATTGTACCCGATTTTCTTTACATTTGGTACAACATCTTATAATCCAACTAGAAATACCTATGCAAAAATTGGGTAAGATCGGTTCAGATTTAGATATAGCCCCCATACAAATGTCGCTCCCGATTTGACATTTTCCGCTCTAGAAAAGACATATTGTACCCGATTTTCTTTAAATTTTGCAGAACATCTTATAATCGAACTAGAAACACGTATGCAAAAATTGGGTAAGATCGGTTCAGATTTAGATATAGTCCCCATACAAATGTCGCTCCCGATTTGACATTTTCCGCTCTAGAAACGACATATTGTACCCGATTTTCTTTAAATTTTGCAGAACATCTTATAATCGAACTAGAAACACGTATGCAAAAATTGGGTAAGATCGGTTCAGATTTAGATAGAGCCCCAATACAAATGTCGCTCCCGAATGTTTTTTTGGCACAACATCTTATAATCTAACTAGAAACACCTATGCTGAAAGTGGGTATGATCGGTACAGATTTAGATATAGCCCACATACAAATGTCGCTCCGATTTGACGTTTTCCGCTCTAAAATCCACATATTGTACCCGTTTTTCTTTAAAATTGGCACAACATCTTATAATCCAACCTATGGTGAAAGTGGGTAAGATCGGTTCAGATTTAGATATCGCCCTCATACAAATGTTGCTCCCGAATGTTTAACCGATTTTGGCCAAACTTTACATATTATATTTCACCAATAAACATACATGGCGAAAGCGGGTCACATCGTTCCAGGTTTCAATATACCCTCATACAAATGTCCTTTCCGATTTAACATTTTTTGTCAAACACATACATTTACAGGATGCAAAAATCTTTCCCGATTTCACTGTTTTACCAAATTGAATTGTAATGAGATAGAAAGTCCGTGCGTCTTTAGCATTTCCTTACTTGTTTGGGAGATGCCCATATGTCCATACTTTGGTATAACACAAATGGGGTCCCATTCTGATCTATTACAGCTCTAGAAACTACATCTTACATCGGATCTTCATCAAACTTTGCAGATCATGGTATTTTTCAACCAGGAATACCTACCGTGAATGAGAAATATATAGGCCCATGTTTTGGACCAGGCCCAAAATGTAGTTATAGGCCTCCTTTTGAAATGTCGGTCCGATTCATCCTATTACTACTGTATAATTTGTATTTGTCTGTCGGATAATTGGATCAATTACCATATTCGTTAAATATGACTAAAGATTAATTTATAGTATAATTTATATGAACTACGTAAAATTGCTCCCATGAAATAAATGGGTTTAGTAATAAAAGCGAGGTACATACGCAGGGAGTGGTGTAGGGTATTATATAGTCGGCCCCGCCCGACTTTAACCTTTGCTTACTTGTTATATATCGTCTACTTTAACGAAAAATGAGTTAAAATCGGACACTGTCATAAAATCCAAGTAGAAAACAAAGCATATACCACGATATCACTTATGTGAACTTTTTAATTGAAGTAACACTAAGGAGGTTTCTCATATAAATGCAGTGCCTAGTGTTGAAGCATGGAATGCTTATTTAAATAATAGAAAAAATAGTAGTATGTATATATTTTACTTTGAATGAAAATGTTCACATTTTTGAAAAAAATATAATGAAAATACAATAATTAATAAATATGTGCGACTCACGAAAAAATCACGTAATTCGTGCAGAAATTAGACTCACGTACGAACGTTTTTACGTTCCTCACGCTCACACGCGTGAATCACGCAATTTACGTGAGTCGCGCCCATCTCTAATTGGGAAACGACAATCGCTGATGCAACTGTTTCTGCATTCCCAAGTAAAGTACGCATATTATTTGCGATCATTATTGCCAAATGTTTTCCATCAAATCCACGAGCATTGTGGGACAAGTACAAATGTGGCATGTCAGGAGACCGTAACCCATCCAGCAAATATTTAATAAAAAGAATCAATTGCAATGGACAATTGACCACAGATTTTCTGCAATTTGAAATGACGTAGGATAACGCCTGTGAGACGAAGTTCTCCGGGTCCACTATAATGAAAAACACTTACATGCTCTTAATTATGCATATACTTTTTATCATTTAATAGTTCATATACTATTCACTTTTTGTTTTCAAATAAATGTGAATTACATGCACCGATAAATAAATAAAATTTGAAGGTAAAACAACGTTCGCCGGGTCAGCTAGTTTAAAAAAGAATCAATTGCAATGGACAATTGACCACAGATTTTCTGCAATTTGAAATGACGTAGGATAACGCCTGTGAGACGACGTTCTCCGAATCCACTATAATAAATAACACTTACATGCTCTTAATTATACATATACTTTTTATCATTTAATAGTTCATATACTATTCACATTTTTTTTTTCAAATAAATGTGAATTACCTGCACCGATAAATAAATAAAATTTGAATGCAAAACAACGTTTGCCGGGTCAGCTAGTGAGCATTATTTTATGAAATTTTCAATTATCTTTTCTAATTAGACAGCGTTCCAAAATGTCCAACTTCAAATGCGTGTAAAAACCCTTGAAGGTTTTGTTATGGATAATATCAATTTTTATTTCATCCCATTACCATTTTGGTTGTTGCATTGTGTTATTAAAGGAGTGTTACACATATATAAAATTGTTCGTGGGAATCTTACGTTTTATGTCATGCCAAAAATGTCTGCAATGAACTGCAAACTTTCGATTTTTTAATAATATTTTTGTATTTCGTGCTTGATGTTTTTGTGAAATTGCGAATAGCTTTTTCGTCTTTTGTAGAGTATGACAATGTTAACAATTATTAAATGAGTGTTATACATACATAAAATAGTTCGTGGGAAACTTACGTTTTTACGTTTCCAGGCCGTCCTGTAATTCCTTTACACCTATGACCTATATATTCTCAACATTGGTAACAAAGCCACCTTCGTTAACAAGGTAAGGGAACAGGTAATAGACATAACTTTTTGTTCTGAAAATCTAATCGATGAAGTCCTAGATTGGAATGTCACAGACATTCATTCATTCTCGGATCATTATGTTTAAATTAGCTCGGCAGCCACCGGAACTTATTAGATTCCGAAATGAAAAGTGAGTGGTTTCCATACCTAAACCTAACTAAACCAAAGCTAGCTACGCAACAGCAAAGGCATATCGTCCGATAAACCTAACATCTTTCATGCTCAAAACTATGGAACGCATTGTCGACAACATAATTAAAGCGCAGATTCCTGACGAGTTGCAGAAGTTTAAACAGCTCGACTATGTCAAGAGATGATCGGTGGAGGCCGCACTAAACGGGGTCATCCACCACATAGAAAAATCATACAGCGAAAACATGTTCACCTTGGCGATTTTTATTGACATTGAGGGCGCATTTAATAATGTTAACACCAAGGTGGGCCGGGAAGTAATAAACTGGGTCAACCACATGCTAAGGAACAGATGGATAACATGAGGGGCAAATAACATAACTATTACGGACAGAGTATGACAAGGTACGCCACAAGGAGGCATCTTGTTTCCAGTCTTGTGGGTGACTACCATAAACAGTTTACTGAGGATTCTGACTGAAGAAAGATTCAAGATTCCTGAGAGGAAAGAATCCTAACCACTTATGCAGAAGGGCCACTGAAGCACTTAACATATCATATAACTGCGCACGACCAAAGGGCCTCAACGTCAACCCGGAAAAAACGGAAATCTGTTTTTTTGCTAGGAAGAGAAAGATAAGTCCTTACAGCGACCCTACCTTTCTTGGGAAAACGATTAAAATTACAGAGAAAATTAAATATCTAGACGTGATCCTGGATCACAAACTAAACTTGAAGAGTCACATAAACAGCAGGGCAGAGAAGGCCCATAGATGTTGGGCTCTATGCAGAAGGACCATAGGCTCAAAATGGGGACTTATTCCAAAAATGACACACTGGCTCTACACAAGTGTAATCAGACCCATCATGACTTATGCCTCGGTGATATGGTGGACATCGAGCCATTCGAACAACATCTACGAGGACAATGAAGACAATTTTGTCACTGCGCCCTATAGAGATACAGGTTAAGTATGAGGTGGCTATCTCGACCAAACGCCTTCAGGCAGTAGGTGAATGGATCCAATCGGATTTCATTTCGAATCATTAAAAGATATTGCGCAAACTGATAGGTTTCTCCGAATCGGGGTACATAACTGACAGAATCCTAGAGAGAACGGTCTTCACGAACTGTAGCGCAAAATTCCCTCCAGAGACTCTTGGACAAATGGTTCCCTAGGAAAAGATAACCTAAGGAAACACTGATACACAGACGGATCTAAGATGGACGGGAAAACAGGATTAGGGATCTACATTGAACATTGAACATAACACTGTTTTTCAAGCAGAGGTTAGGGCGATAACGGAGTGTGTAAAATGGTTAAATGAAAAAAGCAGGGGCGGGAACATAAGAATCTGCACTGATAGCCAAGCTGCGATTAAAGCAATTACTAAACTCATGGTGAAGTCTCGTACTATATTTGAATGTAAGGAAGAGATAAACAAATTCTCCACCAAAGGGCAACTAGAAATCATATGGGTTCCAGGACACTGTAAAATCGAAGGATCAGGCCTCGAACCTGTTAATATGATAAGCGCCAAGCCTTTCCAGGCAACGAAAATTGAGCTAGGGAAATGGGCAACTACAGCCCATAGATTAACCTGGGACTCGTCAACAGTAGGCGGTACGACAAAAGTCTTATGGGGTGGTCCCAATGAGAGCGATACCAGACGACTGATGAGGCTGAACAAAATCGAACTCAGCAGCACGGTGAGACTTCACACTGGTCACTTACCCCTGAGATCGCACCTACGCCGCATTGCGCGGTCGGACTTGGATGAATGCTGCGGGGAGGACACCGAAACAGTGGAACACTTTCTCTGTCACTGTCCTGCATTCTCGAGGCATACCTCTCCATACCTCTCAGGGCCGATAGTACCCAACCTAGAGCACCTTAGAAGCATAGGATGGACGAAATTAAGGAAGTTCATGATTGACACGGAATTACTAAAATAGGGAAAATGAATGATCTTTCTACACACTTCCCCCTTTTCTTTGTCCGTTTTTTTCTAATTGAGAGCGCACAACAGGCCGATCTTCTGGCCTAGGTGTATACCTTAGGGTATGAGTACCACATCACATGGTTGACGTGACTTCTCTTTTTCAACCTAACCTAACCTACGTTTTATGTCATGCTAAAAGTATCTGCAATCAAAAGCAAACTTTGGATTTTGTAATATTTTTTTAGAAACAATCAACCCAATGTTGGTCACCACGGTCATGTCAAATTTTAAAATAATTGTCAAAATACAATTATGTACTGATAGCCAAGATATTTTGCCTTCGTGAATATGTACAGAAAATGGCTTACATGTGTGTGTACCTTACAACCTATAATTATCTGTTATTTCATACTATTGGCTTTTGTTATTGTTGTAACATATATATTGTCATAAGATGGCACTTGCATCATTGTTCCATGAAGCAAAATTTTAAGAAAAATTTTAACTAGCCTACATTTTGAACTCTTTAATTTAATTATATTTTCGTCAAAAACAATATTTTTTCAACTTTTTATTTTTCGAGCATGTTAGACCTTTCTAGAGAAATAATACTCTGACATGCAATACAAATGTATTGTATCGAAATGTGAACTTTAAAGTGGTAACCGGATCAAATGTAATTACAGTGGTACCCACCACATTGGGAGAATTGTTATAAAGATGGTGCCAACCAAAAGATAGAATCTGAAAATGCTATTAGGCTTCGGTGTGTACATTTCTCTGAGTACGTAGACGCGCAATATAAATGGATTTTTCGAAATTTATGACAAAAAGGGATTAAAATTGTAACGATCAAAGTATTGCAATAGAATCGTGAATTTCTGTGTAAACATTATAGTCCGACGAAATAAAAAATATAAAAAAATGTTTTTTTCTTTATAAGTTCAGATTTTAAGTCATAATCTACTTCTTTCAAAGTATTCCGATCGTCCGTATAGAAGTTATAAAATCTTTAAATTTAAATAGGTTAGAATGATTTGTGTGGGAAGTACTTGGCAAAATCCTCTGTATTTCGTACGCTCAAAGTAGTTATAGAAACTGTATCAAATATCAAAATATAACTGATTCCGAACATCCGTGGAAGATACATTTATGTGAAAGGCACCAGAATAAAATTGAATAAATTCCGTAACTCCCTTCAAATATTATCGTGTACATAAGCCAGGCTGATAGACAAACGGATATGGCTCAAACAGCTTAGAAAGTTGTGAAATGGATTTGGTCCATACGTACTTAGGGTCTACGTCACTCCTCATTCTTTGTAGTGAGGATATAAAAATAAAAATATTACCCAATGAGAAATTTGTTTCAATTTAAAAAAAAATGGTAAAAAAGTTTCCAATACCAGATAATGACATTTCAAGATAAAATATTAGTAAAAATTGATTTTAATAATAAATCGGTTTAAAAAATAAGGATAAGAATATATAAAGAAAATCAGTCGAAATTTCAGTTAACGAAAAAAATATTTATGATATACTTACTACTGTATGTGTAGAACGTGAAATAAATATTTAAAAGCATTTGCAGTTAGTGACAAATTGTTCGTAAATTTAAAGAGGTATATATTATTTATTCGTTGCTTATATATTCCAATCCTTATTTCTTTAAATCGATTTTTATTAATTATTTATCTTGATTTTATATTTAATCTTCAATCTATCTACATATATTAATTAGTTGTAATCGTTATGTTGATTTTACAAAATAAAACTTGTTTGTGTTATTGTTTGTAGTCATAATTATTTCCGTTGGATCTTGTTATTAAATAAACTATTTAAAGAAAAATATGAATCTTTTAATTTAAAGTCATCTCTATAACATCACTTTTTCTGGGTGTGTATTCTAAAATCGAAACAAATTTCTTATTGGTAATGTTCTTATTTTTATATCCTCACTCCACAGACTTTCTATGGTATTTGAGCCATGTCCGTCTATCTATCAATATAATCTATGTTGATCTGTTTTCTAAACTGCAGAATATTAAAATGTACAGAAATAAATAAATACTAGCCAACCTAATGTATATTTTGCCTTAATAATTTTGTTTACCCTTTTTGAATTGCAAATGGAATAATTTTTGAATTACAACAATTTTTGAATTTCAAATGAAAACTTTTGAATTTCAAATGGTGTCTTATGAATTACTTATGACGAGTTTTGAATTGAAAATGACGAGTTTTGAATTACAAATGATGGCTTTTGAATTACAAATGATGTCTTTTGAATTTCAGATGATGTCTTTTGAATTACAAATGATGACTTATTTCAAATGTTATCTTTTGAATTACAAATGACGAGTTTTTAATTTCAATTAACATTTTTGGAATTTCAAATGACATTTTTTGAATTTCAAATGGAATTTTTGAATTTCAATTGATATTTTTTGAATTTCAAGTGATATCTTTTGAATTGCAGTTTATAAGATGTTGTGCCAAATTTAAAGAAAATCGGGTACAATATGTGGTTTCTAGAGCGGAGAATGTCAAATCGGGAGCGACATTTGTATGGGGGCTATATAAATCTGAACAACGTTGATCCTTGATCCACAAAACTTATTTGTGTCAATTTTTGTTTAGATCGGACTATAATTGCACCTGTAATTTGATTACAACAATAGATGGACAGACAGACAAACGACTCAGAAAGTGATTCTAAGTCGATCTGTATAATAGATGATGGATTTCCTTTGGGGTGTTACAAACAAATGCACAAACACATAATACTCTCGTAGAGTATATAAAAATTGCCTGAATGGATTTCTGGCCCAAAATATTCCAAATAGAATCTATTTTCATTGTTGCAATCTGTTGAATTATTTTTCAGCTGGTCATCTTCTTTCCTTTTTCCCGCTTCTGAGGTTGCTGCACGGATCATTCGGATCAATAGTCTTATTTGCGAGTTTTATACTTTCAATGAGATTTAGTCAGGCTCTTCCTCAAAATACCTGTATTTTTGTCCCATATTTAGAACCATCTCAGACTTTTCTAGAAAATCAGTACCAAGTAGAGTACGATTATGATGTGCATCGGGTAGAATAACGAAAGGTGTTAGACATACAAACATTTCTACCAATTTCTATTTTGCACACAGTCGATAAACAATTTCTTAAGGATCTGCTGCCAACTGCAAAAGATAAGTCCATACGCACCTGATCGTAAACACAACCATGGAAATCCATAACTTTGACAAGTTGGCACGTGTCACACTCATACGGCACTTGATCATGAATTCCAAACATTTTCACATTAACGAATGGGATGGGACCAATTGCAAATGTAAGTTGACATTATCTATAACAAAACATTCAAGGGTTTTTAGTTCAGTGCGAGACTTTTTTACACGCATTTGAACTTGGTGATTTTGAAACGCTATCTACCAAGGAAAGATAATTGAAAATCTGATAAAAAATAATGCTTATTTATAAAAAAAAAATTCCACGTTCTGCCCGAACTTCTTCAGCCTCCCGAGCATCTTTTAATAGTTCGTCGAAGTTTGGTCGCTTTCGACTTGAGCTTTCGTTAATTTAGAAAATAAAGCTGTTTTATTCCTTATAAATGCGTTGGTAGCTTCGCCTCTCTGTTGGTTCCCATCGAAAATGTCTGCATATATGCGCCATGCAGGTTTCGTAGGGCAAAACGAGTCCTGCAGCATCTTCACGACGTCATCAAATGTTTTTGCCTTACTTTTCATTCCAGCCCACCATTCCGAAACACCCATTAGTAACATTGGCATTCCGTTGATTGCATCTTCATCAGAAACAAGTAAGGAAAGGCTAAAGTCGGGCGGGGCCGACTATATAATACCCTACACCACTCCCTCGTATGTATCTCGCTTTGATTACTAAACCCACCCAAATCGGGAGCGACATTTGTATGGGGGCTATATCTAAATCTGAACCGATCTTACCCAACTTTTGCATACGTGTTTCTAGTTCGATTATAAGATGTTCTGCAAAATTTAAAGAAAATCGGGTACAATATGTCGTTTCTAGAGCGGAAAATGTCAAATCGGGAGCGACATATGTATGGGGGCTATATCTAAATCTGAACCGATCTTACCCAATTTTTGCATACGTGTTTCTAGTTCGATTATAAGATGTTCTGCAAAATTTAAAGAAAATCGGGTCGTTTCTAGAGCGGAAAATGTCAAATCGGGAGCAACATTTGTATGGGGGCTATATCTAAATCTGAACCGATTTTACCCAATTTTTGCATACGTGTTTCTAGTTGGATTATAAGATGTTCTGCCAAATTTAAAGAAAATCGGGTACAATATGTGGTTTCTAGAGCGGAAAAAGGGAAATAGGGAGCGACATTTGTATGGGGGCTATATCTAAATCTGAACCGATCTTACCCAATTTCAGCATAGGTGTTTCTAGTTGGATTATAAGATGTTGTACCAAACGTAAAGAAAATCGGGTACAATATGTGGTTTCTAAAGTGGAAAATGTCAAATCGGGAGCGACATTTGTATGGGGGCTATATCTAAATCTGAACCGATTTCCTCCAAATTCAATACCAATGGTCCTTGGCCAGAAAAAATAACTTCAGCCAAGTTTCATGACAATCGGACAACAATTGCGATCTGTAGAGTGCGAAGAAGCTTAGATGGACAGCAGACGGACGGACGGACGGACAGACAGACATCGTTAAATCGACTCAGCTGGTGATTCTAAGCCGATCGGTATACTTAAAGGTGGGTCTAGCTCGATTATTTCTTGGTGTTACAAACATTTGGCGCGAAACTAACTTATAATACCCTAGACCACGTAGTGGTGTAGGGTATAAAAACAAACAGAAACTAAGAACATTAATGCTTATAAGAGTTTCTAGTTCAGTCAATTGAACAACCACCGAAACCGCGAAAGTATACGACTTGCTTCAACTAGGCAGAATGTCTCTCTGTATCTTAGCGTACACGTCCTTTTATAGGCAGAAAGCTTTGTAAGCCATACTTAAATGTTCAACGAGTGTAAGCTTCGCTCGCCATCGTATTCACACTCAACATTCTCACCAACAAAAATTGTCAAACAAATGCAATAAACAACTGAAGGTAAAAGAATACTAATAATACGCGCGTGCGAATACGTTGTTTTTTATTATTATTTATTTATTCACAAATACATATTTACATACATTGATTTATACTTTAAAGAGATGGTTTAAAACCTTACATCTAAAATGTTATCTAATAATATACAAAATCAAAATATTTTCAATAACATAACAATGATTTTTGGAGAAGGAAAATATCAAAAAACCTTCAATAAAATATGTTATAAATGTAGCTTAATTTACATATATGTTTTTAATCAAAAGATTTTCACTTGATTGACATGATTTATTAAATTTGTCAGATATTAAAAGTATTCTCTGGCAAAAAACATCAGTACTACTTAAATAATGCAATCGTTTTGTACTAAAGTGCCTGGGTAAATTTAACATCATTTTGAGTATTTTATTTTGGCAAATTTGAATTTTACTAGTGTGTGTTTTGGCACATACTCTCCACACTGGACTTGCATATAAAGCTATTGCCTGAAATATAGATTTAAGAATACTGATCTTATTTTCAAAGTTTAGTTCAGATTTGCGATTAATTATAGGATAAAGCATTTTAATAGCTATATTCATTTTGCTAATTATATGCGAGACATGGTCCTCGAATGTTAACCGAGTATTAAGGAATACCCCAAGATGGTATATTTGAGATTTTCTTCCTCAATATTTTAGAAATATTCCAAAAAGGTTTGGAACGAGTGTCAAATTTTCGTAGCCTATTATTCCAACTCCTATTTCTAAAACACCATATCTCATATTTGACAAGCCTATCATATTCCTTGTACACAAGAAAATCATTTCTATGTCGGTATCTATTCCACTGCTGTCTAAAATAGTTTCTTTTTTAATAGAATCCAAAATATATGTTGGTAATTTTATAAATTCATTTCTCATTTCTTTTTTTGGTGTACTTACATCAATGGCCGATAAAATGGATTTTGTTAAATGGGCAATTGATTCATCAATATCACATGTCCTGTTTATAGCATTCAAGTACAAAGAGTTTTGCAAAATAGATGTATTGATGTGAGATTTATACCTTCTCCAATTCGTTTTCCGATAATCATATGTAAGATTTTGAAGCCTGGACAATGTAGATACATGAATAGAAAACAAAACAGGTAAATGATCGGAGTTTAAAGCATTATCTACTATTGGATGATTCATATAGTTTGGAACATTCGTCAAAATTAAATCGATTGTAGATGGTCTATATCTCGAAGCACTGGGAATGTGTGTTGGATTATTCGGAAAACGGATTGCAAAAGGAAAAAAGTGTGTTAAATCTGACAGAATATTTCCCCATGAATTTGCTCTAGAACAACCCCAATCTCTATGTTTACTGTTCAAATCACCACATATGAAATAATCACCTCCAAAGTTTAGAAGCTTCCGAAGATCACTTTTAAATTCAGATCGAGTTCTGTCATTGGAACGTCCACCTGGAAAATAAACGCAAACAATTTTCAAAGTTTCACTTTCATTTATGAATAAATCCACAGCAACATTTTCAATTAATTTCGTATCCACACTATTGACTTGACGAACATTAAGCCACCTCTGCGATTCGGTCGGTCATAACGAAAACATTTGAATATAGGGTGAGTTAATATATCTTTTGTTTCAAGTCATGTCTCGGTTAAAAACAAATATCAATCTTTTTGTACGTCAAATAATCAAAAAAGTCATACATTTTTTCACGAATGCTTCTTGCATTCCATAACATTAAACTAATTTGTGTATCCATAATTAGACATAAATATTAGAGTATAGATATTTAATTGTTAATTGAGCAATCACATTAAACTGTTGCTCTTTAGATTTGCATTCTCTTAACTGGCTAATCATTTCAATAGTGAGTTGGGATATCTCACTCTCAGTAAATAAATCATTTGTATTTCGAAGTTTCGAACTATAAGAGATATTGTTCGAAAACATATTATTTGATGAGTTGCTGTTTTTGTTAGTGGAAACAAAATGTTGTTTTTGCTGGTGTTGAAGAAACGCAGTGTTGTTGTTGTTGTTTTTGCTATGCAAAGGCATGTGAGAATACAGTCGAACTTCTCTATTACGAACTTCCGTACAACGAAGTTCTCTATATAACGAATTTATTTCCAGAACACTGCAATTTCGTTAAATTTTCAGTATGTTTTGATCTCCTTATAACGAGTTTCCTTATAGCGAATATTTCTTTACTACGAATTTTTTCTACGCCCGTAACTCGAATGCTCATGCGTTTTTGATCTCCGTATAACGAGTTTTACATAAACACATTTTTCACTCTCACCATACACACACATATTTTCATTTTTTATTTGTTTTTGTGTGTGAGATTCACATCATAGACAACTAAACCGTATAGATGTGCCACCGCTCACAGTGCTTTTTCTCGAGTTACACAAGATTAAGTCCGATGGTATTTCTTAACTGATTTTGGTGGTGTTTTTTAGGTATTTTCTTTTGAAAATCAACATACATAAAAATAAACATTTTTTAAAATAATTCTATATTACGAATTTTCTATATAACGATTTTTTTTGGTCCCCTTGAGATTCGCTATATGGAAGTTCGACTGTAATATTGGGAGCGGGGAGCTGCTTCAGGTTTACGGTTACGGTACTGCTGTGTACTTGAAGAGTGTCTATTGTTGATGTTTGCTCTTAATTCGATGAAGGTTTTTCTGTTTAGGCAGTTTGTATCAACAGATTTGTGATTTACATTGCAGTTGGCACATTTGTTTTGTGCTGTAGATTTGCAATCAGCAGTTTTGTGTCTACCGGCACAATGAGCGCATTTAGTACGGACAGAGCACCATTTTTCTCCATGCCCAAACATTTGGCAATTTCTGCATTGAACTATTCTGTTCTTTGGCTTCTTATGGTAATCCCATCTAATTATAGTACGGAAGAGGCAGCTATGGTCTCTCTTAAGTACATTTAGGTTGACAGAGCCATTGTTAAACAAAACAATGTAGATTGTGTCAGAGAAACCTTCGTAGTTTTTATTCACAACTTTAACATCTTGGCATTTTAAACCACGAGAAATCAAATCTGCTTTAACTTCATTTGCTGTTTTGTATTCCAGACCAAAAATTACTGAACACTCGATCGGAATTTTTGTCGTGCGAAAAAAATTGACATTCATTTTCTTTTAAGATCTTTATCACATCCTCGTACAAACTAGATGTTTCACAAATTATTTTTACACCAATAGACATTTTTTTGAGACATGACCTTTCCGTTGAAGCAAAGAAATTAACAAATTCAATGTTTTGTCCTAATACCTTTATTGGAGGTACAAATTCTTTAGTAGTGCCACTCGCTTCTACGGTTTCCGATCCATCGTCGGAATCAGATAAAGCTTGAAGAGGTAGAAAGTAATTTCTTTTTGGAGGCCCAGGGCCTTGTGTAGTTTTTTTACGTTTTGTAGCCATTTCTATTGAAATGACTACTGCTCTTTATATTTATATGCAAGACTTTGTAACAATAACAATCAGCGAGAGTAATCACGTCTGATCGATAGCAAAGCCGAACTAAGACTGATGAATACGTTGTTGAGTGAAAGCTTTTACAGCTGGTTCTCCCGCTAAGACCTGGAGGAGAACCATCGAAGAGCGCAGCAAATTATAATTGTAGTGACATCACCCGATGCCTATGTTCCATTGGGAAAGAAGGATGACAGAAGAAGAAATGCAAAGCGATTTTAAATTTGACCACCTTCTGCGAAAGGTAATCTAGCACAGATTTCAGATTATGTGTAAAAGTAGTAACAAATATCAATAATTGTATTAACTCTTTAACATTTAAATGACCTAAAATTCAAATCAAAACCGTTGTAATTATTTTGTTTTTCAATGGATAATGAACATTTATGGCTATTAGAATGAAAATTGCATTTAAAAACGAATTCAAGTCGATTTATGAAAATATTGTTCGTTGCTTATATATTCGACTTTATTTTTTACTTTCGTTATTCAATATACGAACAACCAGAAATAGACTATCCAGAGTAGGAGGTTATATATCATTGGGACAAAAAAGGTGTAACGCATTGAAGGAGGGACTTATGTTTGGACCAAATCAGTTTCACGACATTTTATGTTGTTTGAGCCATGTCCGTCCGTTATGGAGTTATGGAATCAATTCAAACTTTACACATTGTAATATTTTTCCGAACATATTTCAAGTTCGAAAATGGGTGAAATTCCTACGCCCATCCACACAAATGGCCCATATTTCTGTGTTAAACTAAAACCAATGTCAGCTATATTTTGGTATTTGATAAAGTTTTTATAATCACTTTAAGTGTACAAAATATAAAATATAAAAAATATGGCGGAATTTGCCATGGCTCTTCCAGTACCTACCACACTAATCACCCTATCTTTCCTATAATTAAAGCTGTTATAACTTATATACTAAAGATCGAAATACTCTGAAATTTGATCTTTGGCAATACTTTTATTGACGTTTCATACACGTGGAGCATGGATGATATAGCAACACCCCTTCTGGTACATACCATACAAAGTGGCCTTGTATAAAATAAAACCGATATGGGTCATTCTATGTCAAGCGGTACGATTTTTGACCTCGATAGCTGCGATTGTTTTGAAAGTTTGTGTATGTTTTTTTTTCTCTAAAAAATATTGTATACGTATTTTTGGAAAAAGTAAAACAACAGAAAAGACTGCTGTAACAGCAGACTTTTTCTGCTGAAAATGAGAAAGCAAACTTTCTGCTCTAATAACAGTAGGATGTTTGCTGTTTTTAGCAAACTTTTTTTCTGCTGTTACAACAGACAATTGCAGCTGTTTCAGCAGCATGTATCTGCTATTGAATACAAGCATATTATTTGTCAAATATGTATATATGCTTCTATTATATATACAGCAAATATATTGTTAAAACAAACATTATTTAGCGAATTACGCAGCATAGCCCCTTTTTACAAATAAATACATATGGGCATTTCCACCAGGACCAAAAAAATAAAAGTTCTTGTAAACACTTTGTTTTATCGTATTTTCATAGAGAAATAAGCAAACACATTTTACATTAATTCATATCCTACCTTGAGATATTCGTATGCAAAGTTGCGCAAGTGCAACTTTACTCGTCTGAATATTTCCTTTGAATGTTTTATTTTGATAAAAGTCCTTAAAAAGAAGCATTACAGAGAATCAAAAAAGAAATGATACGAAGTTATACGACTGCTATTAACTGTAACATTTTGCTTTGCATTATCACATATTTCGATGTCACGTTCGACATGGGAAAACAACATTTGTTCATCATCAAATTTTGAGTATAAACAGAGATTTTTATACAATTAAAATAAAAAAACTTACTGGAAAATAAGAAAATTTGTGACCTTGGTATTTCTTTAAAGTTGGTCACGTGCGACATCCTAAGTGTGAAAATTAAAAATTTGAAAAAAAATTTGCATAAATAATTTATTTCATTATCATTTAAATCAGATGAGCATAAACGGAATCAAAAAAATAAAGAAAGTTGAAAACTGCAGTGAGAAACTAAAATTACAAATCAATAAATAACAAAAAAAATTTGTTGTTTGATGTTATTATGTGAGAATAAATACATTGATTAAAAAAATTATATATTAATTATAATTTCGTAAAAAGTGCAACAGAAACAACATAAATACCATAATGGAAAAAACGTCACGTACGAAAAAAAGTTCTAATAATTTTTGGATAAAATCAAAGCCATTTTGAAGAGACATCAGTACACAACATTCTAAAATTGATCACATTGAAATATTGCCACAGGTTTCGCAGAAATCGGCGTTTGAATTGTTGGCCGCGAAAAAGACTTCTGCTTTGGTCACGTGCGAATGCCTTGGTTTTTTAAATTATCTTGAAAACGAAAAATTACCTAAAATCCACATTAGCACCAATTATACAGTTAATTAAGAGCATAAGTTAAGCATATGGTCAAAATAAAAACCGTGTTTTTTTTTATTATTATTATTATTTTATTTTGACTTTTTTGTCACTTTAAATGTGTACGACGGTCACGTTTGACATCATGGAAATGCTCATATCCAAATTTTATTTTCGATTAGTTTTTATTACAGTATAAATTATAATTATTTGGCATTAATTAAATTGTGCATACCTACTTACTCTGCTAAATAAGTTAGTGATAAACTTAAAAACGGAAAGAACTATCTTAACGGCACCTTTAAAAAATAAAAATTGATTGAATAACTTGATTAGGTGGTAACTCTCACGGGAGCGTCAAGTCGTGCATTTAGGCACCGTTTTGAATGAAATAGACACTACTTTAAATCAGTTTGTCCAGATTCGTTTACACACCACAATTTTTACTACTTTCTATTATCCGCTGTATGTATTACTTTTTTACGCGTACTAACTTCGTATACCTCTTATCTAGAAAGTTGATTAACAACGCCTGGATGTAGTGTTTACAGATTACTTTAAATAAATGTGCAACATATACATACACGTGGAATAATACATTCCGATCCACCAGTATTTTTACATTTTCTAACAATAGAATAGTTTGAGTCTGCTAACTATTTTTGGACGAATGGAGTTGATTTATAATTGTAATTAGTTTTTTGATATCAATATTGAGTGATTTATATTTTATATGAATTTCAACTTGTTTTTTTCGTCAGTTTTGGATAATTTGCAAGGAGACTACTACTCCACTTTTCTGCTAGAGATTTCCCTGCAAAGTTATTTGTCATCTTACGCAAAAAAAACTATTCTCAAAAACCATATACATAGTTATTTTGCTCCATACATTACAACTTCATTTAAAACGGCTTTATTTATTTATTTATATTTATTACTTTAAGGCCATGCTAATTTCATTTTGCTTATAGATTAATGCATTTATATCAGCGAGCATATCATTACTTGTGTTGCAGTTTCAGAATATATAATGTATGTATGTATAATGGATATATGTATAGCTTAAATAGTGGCACTAACTACTAAAACCGTTAAATTCAGATTATTTTGTTATTTTTAAGGACTTGGAGTAAAATATTTTGAGGGCTATCAGAAATGTTTTCTAACCTATCGGGTTAATAATAACAAACAATTAATAACAATTATACGGATTTATCAACCCACTGTGAGCCAGTATATTAAACGTGCTTTAAAAAAAATGGAATGCATTTCATAAGCATTTGTCTCGGACTAATAAAAATCACCATCAATCTTAAATTTTAATTAACAGCAAAGATTATCAGCAGCCAGCAAACTTTTAAGCAGTTTGACTGCTGAATAAAAACTACAGATAATTTGCTGTTATAGCACCCAACTATGTTTGATGTTAATAGCAGACTTTTTTCTAACTGCAGTGAAAAAATTACTATTCTCTCAAAAATGTCTGTTCATTCAATCTATAACTCCTGAAATACCTGACCGATTGTAATGTGATATACCTTGTTTTGAAGGTAATTTCAATTACTAAAATGTTGAAGTGGTACCCTACAGCCGGGCTAGATTTTTTAAAGTTTTTACAATTTTAATTCATTTATTTTGATTTTTGAAATGATTACATTAATCATTTTTTTTTTTTGAAAATAGTTGTGTTTTTAGGTCGATGGTTTCTATTTTCTACGATTTTTTTGCAAAATCAACCTGAATTTCAATGAAAAATCATCAGAATTACAATTTTTCCCAATAGTTCATAAACAAAAGGTATAAAAACAAAGAAAAATTCAAGAAAAAATTGGTCATAACTCGTGAAAAAAACGTCTAATTTGTTTCCCGATAATACGTATACAATATTTTTATATAAAGAGTGATTTTTTTGAGGTTAGGATTTTCATGCATTAGTATTTGACAGATCACGTGGGATTTCAGACATGGTGTCAAAGAGAAAGATGCTCAGTATGCTTTGACATTTCATCATGAATAGACTTACTAACGAGCAACGCTTGCAAATCATTGAATTTTATTATCAAAATGCGTGCTCTGTTAAGAAAGTTCAGAAAGAAAGAAATTGTGTTCAGCGACGAAGCTCATTTTTGGCTCAATGGGTACGTAAATAGGCAGAATTGTCGATTTTGGAGTGAATATCAGCCAGAAGCATTGCAAGAGCTACCAATGCATCCAGAAAAAGTCACAGTTTGGTGCGGTTTATGGTCTGGTGGCATCATTGGACCGTACTTCTTCAAAGATGATGCGAATCGTAACGTAACTGTGAATGGTGAGCGCTACCGTGAGATGATATCCAACTTTTTTTTGCCCAAAATGGAAGAACTGAACTTGGTTGACATGTGGTTTCAACAAGATGGCGCTACATGCCACACAGCTCGCGATTCTATGGCAATTTTGAGGGAAAACTTCGGAGAACAATTCATCTCAAGAAATGGACCGGTAAGTTGGCCACCAAGATCATGCGATTTGACGCCTTTAGACTATTTTTTGTGGGGCTACGTCAAGTCTAAAGTCTACAGAAATAAGCCAGCAACTATTCCAGCTTTGGAAGACAACATTTCCGAAGAAATTCGGGCTATTCCGGCCGAAATGCTCGAAAAAGTTGCCCAAAATTGGACTTTCCGAATGGACCACCTAAGACGCAGCCGCGGTCAACATTTAAATGAAATTATCTTCAAAAAGTAAATGTCATGGACCAATCTAACGTTTCAAATAAAGAACCGATGAGATTTTGCAAATTTTATGCGTTTTTTTTTAAAAAAAAGTTATCAAGCTCTTAAAAAATCACCCTTTACATACATTTATAAAGGGTGATTTTTTAAAAGCTATAGGAAAATTAAAAAAAACACATAAAATTCAGAAAAATTCATGAAATCTTTATTTGAATCGATAGTACGGTTCATATAATTTAATGTTTGAAGATTATTTCATGCAAATGTTGACCTTGACTGCGCCTCAAATGGTCCATCCGCTTAGTCCAATTTTGGTATTTCCTCGTTTTTGGGTAACAGAGGCCCAATTGCTGCGAACGGAGACGAATCGATAATTGATGGTCATCATTAACACTGGCCGATACAGCTGCGATATTTTCTTCAGTTCGCACTCTACGTAAGCAATGTAAATTTGGTGCGGAATTTAGTCACAATAGCCCGAATATCCGCTTCAGTGGGTCGATTAAACTGACCATAAAATGGAAGCGCGCGATGAACTTTCTTAACAGAGCACGCATTTTGATAATAAAATTCAATAATTTGCAAGCGTTGTTCGTTTGTAAGACGATTCATGGTTAAATTATAGACCAAACTGAAGATGTTTGACAGTGAAACAAAACACGAAACGTGCGTCAGCTGTTTAAACCAGTGTTGCCAAAAAGATAATAGCTAAAAAATCACCCTTTATATACATAAACTTTAACAAGGAAGGAAAGGCTAAAGTCGGACGGGGCCAACTATATGATACCCTTCACTTTCTACGCCATTGCAATTAAATTCGATGAAGATTTTGGAGAGTGTCCTATATCATGGACCGATGAAAACCTCTTTCACAATGTATGTTTCCAGTTCTGTTCTGAACAAAATCGGTATGCGTTCTCTAGAGCAGAAAAGGTAAAATCAGCGACATTTGTATGGAACATATATATAAATCTGAACCGATTTGACCCCTTTTCAATATAGATATTTCTAGTTATAATATTGTTGTGTTGTGCTAAATTTGAGCGGAAAAAATGGCATTGAAATTAGTATGAGAGCTATAACTTTCACCATAGATGTTTCTACTTGTAATGTAAGGTAATGCCAAATTTTAACAAATTAATTTATGTAGTTTTTAGAGCAGAAAAGTCAAATGCGGAGTTATATTTGTATATAAATCTGAACCAATTTGACTCAATTTCACAAGAGATGTTTCTAGTTCAAATATAAGGTGTTGTGCTAAATTTGAAGAAAATCTGTCAAAATATATGGTTTCGAGAGAATCAAATCGGGAGCGGAATATATATAGGAGCTATATATAAATCTGAACCGATCAGACTTTTACCATATGTGTTTCTGGTTGCAATAAAATGTATTGTGCCAAATTTGCTCAAAATCGGTTGTATTATGTGGATTCTATTTGTATGGGAGCTATATATAAATGTTAACCGATCTTAACCACTTTCACCACAGATTATTTTATTTGCAATATAAGGTGTTGTGCCAAATTTGAACAAAATCGGTTGAAATGTGTACTTTTTATAGCAGAAACAGTCAAATCGGGAGCAACATTTGTATGGGGGCTATATCAAAATCTTAACCTATCTGACCCACCATAAGTGTTTAAAGAAAAGCGGGTACAATATATGGTTTTTAGAGCGGAAAAAGTCAGAAAGTGATTCTTAGCCTAATGAACGATGGGTCTATCCCGTTTCGTTTTGGGTGTTACAGACAAATACACAAAGACATAATACCCAGTGAAGGGTTTTAAAAACAATCGAAGCTATCGAGGTCAAAAATCGTACCGCTTGGCATGGAATGACTCATACAACTTCCATATGGATAGTCGAAATCTGTTACAATTTGATAATTTGTTTTTATAATCATCATAATTGATACTAATTTAAAAACAAGATACAAGTCGTTCCAAAGAACGATTTTTTGAACGTCCCAAACTGTTGCACTATGGGACAAATGACCCATTTCACTGGCCAAAAGTCTGAAACCTCAAATAAGTAATTTAAATGAACACTGTGTGTATATGTTCTTCTTGCAGAAAACTATTCTTGAATTAAAAAATTATAATTACCCATTTGGGACCTCTTTATTACATTGGTCCCTAAAACTTTATTTACTGTGCATTTAATAGTTTCCTATTACACAATAACTTTGTATTTATTGTTTAAAATTATTTAAGTATAATGTTTATTAAAAGTATAATTTCAAGTTCATTTTCCAAATATCCAAATATATACCAAATATTCATATATTGTCAAATATGTTAGCATACGGATTACTTAAGATGTCCTCTTTATCATCGTTCTCGTAAGTGCTATAATCTTCATCAGCTCTGGAATTACAATTTGATTTATGATTCATATTTGCCAGCTAATAACTCTTGTACTTCCGGAGGAATTAAGAAGCACTTCCTTTGCCGTATTGGCTTATTCAAGCATATCGAAGAGATCGGTGGATCTGATGTATCCAAGGCTCTGTTAAATACATCTAGTATATTATTTGTATGGTTATTCTTTCTAACGTGGAGTAATCTGTCAGTCTTATATACTTTATGGCGAAAATTTGCGGCATCATCTCCAAAAAATCCTTCAGAAAGTAAGGAATTTTCCATAATCTGTTTAGAATGGATGGGCACTTTATGTACTGTGACTGCCATATGCAGCCAAAGATATTCTTTCAATAATAATTAAACAATGTACGCTAGAGCTTTATTTGGTAATAATTTCACTGACATTGTATGCTTTTGGTATAATGTTGACTTCATTTTGGATGGTCTTGTGGGCTTTATATGGTTTCTTTAAGTACTTTTGTCAGTGTTAGTGGTCCTCGCTTGATGGCTGATATTGCTGCTGCACATATAAATTGGCCAGTATCGTTGTAATTTTGTTGTGATATCTTCTATACTTCTCTTCTCTTTCCGTTAGTTTTGTCACAAAATTGAATTCAAGGCCTTTCGAAATTCACATTAAATTCTTTCAACCAATCTCCGTTATGCCGACAAAAAATTTCTTATGCTTCCCTTTACAAAGGACATAATCATAAACTGTAACTTCTCGCTTTTGTTCGGTGCAATGTTTGATCCAGACGGCAAACAATTCGAAATTTCTGATAATGAGTGTATCTGAAAAGAGTGATATTTTCACCGAGGGGCAAACATGTGCAAAACCAGATATTAATTAATATGTTCACAACACATCAAGCTTTAATTATATGTTTAGCTTTACTGTCCCAAACCGTCGTGAAATTTTAATAGCCTATATAACATCACATTTTAAACATTTCGGCAACCGAAACGAGGATACTTCAAATATTTAACATTTTTACACAACTGGAAAACTACATACACTTGTGTATCACACGATTTAAATACCTATCTTGTACACTATCATCCATATTAATACTTGAAATTTATTGTCCATCAACTTTGAGAAAACGATTACTTAAAAATTAGACAGAAAGCAGGTTCTGTGAACACTTTTGCAACTAAACTAAAAAAACTTATTTAACAGCTTGCTGATTTCAAGGTATAATTTTTCCAGGAAACCCAAAGCGATTTTCTGTTACTCTGATGTATTCTTTATAAGATTTTGCCATCAAATATGTAGAGAAACAAAGTGTAAATTCGACTTTTGGCCAGTGGAATGGGTCATTTGTCCTGTAGTGCGTTGACATAATGTTCCCACATCGTTCTTCAATCATCATTAAACAATCCAAACTTTATTTCCGTGGGGTGACTGGAAATTATTTTTTCATTTGTATGGTCCAGCATCCCTATTAATATTACAAAACCTTAGTGTAAGTCTGTCTGTTTGTTTGTTCCGCAATCACGCGTAAACGTCTGAACCGATGTTGTTGAAATTTTCAGTACAGATAGATGCAGGTCTGGAAGGAACTATAGGCTATATAATTTTTAAATATTTGCTCTGTGGGCGGAGGGGACGTGGCAATAGTGTTTTGTGGGTGGAGTGGGCGTGACAATAGTTTTTTGAGCTAGAAGGCTGAAAATTGGAATGTATAAACAATGTATTCTTGATAATTCGGACAACGCGGTAATCCGGACATTAAATGGCTTTAATTATTTTGTTATGACCAATGTTGTTTTCTTATTAACTTCAATTTTGTACGGGCTAATTTGGTCAACTTTTTATTGAAATGAAACTAATTTATTTCATTTTTTACCCAACGTTTCTCTGGCTTGTTTCCAGCTTCTTCAGGAGTCTGTTTATTAGAAAATCCTACCAAATAAATTTTTCAATTACAAATATGTTGTTGTTCTAACACAGTATTAATTCTACTTACAATTAGTTTGAATTACATTTGCCATTATTACTAATTATTATAAAAAACTGGACATCACTCACAATTAAGTATAACTAAAATAAATAATAATAACTAAATGTAAAAATCACAGTAGAACTTAATACTAATATCACAGAACTTAACGTTTCAACTTATTGCGACGGAATACTGTAGCTTTGCATTGTCTTTATCTTCTTTGGTGTTGATTGAATTTTTCAGTCTCTCTTGTATGCGTAGGCTCTCTAGTGTGTATCTCTTATTTTCTTTCTTCTCCATGTCAAGTATTTTTACGTTCTTGAGATCTGCTCTGTGTCCCTTCTCTTTAACATGTTGTGCTAAAGCTGTGCTTTATTTTCCCTTTTTAATGTCTGTTTCATGTTTATGCAGTCAGACGCTCAGCATTCTCTTGGTTGTTCCAACGGTTGTTCATTATAGATTCGGCAATCCGGAAACTCAAATTACTTTTTTCCATGCTTTATATAAGGTTACTTTCTATATATGTTTGTGTGCCACAAAATTTGAAATCAATTTTTGAAAGCTTTTTTCTCAACCAATTTTGCTCAAATTTTGCACACTTAATCATTTTCGATGACAATACAAGGAAATGGAAAAATTTGACCAATTGGACAAAGGGGCGTGGTACCTCCCATACAAACCACAAATTAAAAATCTATTATTTCTGCTCCTGATAACGGTATTTGAACAAAATTTGGTACGTCGGTTTGGTGTGCATTTTTTAAGTGCTGCTGCAAATATGAGCGGGAATGGACAAAGGGGCGTGGTACCTCCCATACAAACCACAAATTAAAAATCTATTATTTCTGCTCCTGATAACGCAGTAATTTTTCCTTCTACAAAAGATAACTAAAAAAGAATTTCTAGGCCCAATAGAATTCTGCTTGCATAAAGCATGGATTTGAAAAAAAAAAATTTTTTTTGATTTACTAGTTACATCTAAAATCCGGACACTATTTTTTATGCATTGGCTGTGTTAATGTGTTAAATTTTTTCGCATACCAACCCTTAAAATTTGATTTTGGTCACATTTCCAAAGAGTTCGAACTTGTGCACAAATTTGCACGATGCTTTGTTTCTCTTTCATGCACTTGTTGTAAACAAATAGAGTCAGTTAGTGTTTTAGTTGTGTAGTAGAAGGTCGCATAAATTGAGTGGATACATTTGAATAAATTTTGATAAATTTTTGACGGGAAAGTCTGTGCGTCAACTGGCAGTGGAATACAATATTGGAAAATGTACCATTTCAGATATTAAATTAAATGGACTTAAGATTGATAAGTAAGTAATGGAAAACATTTTATTTTTCATCTGCAAAATTTTGATCTTTTGCAGTTACATTGCTAAAACAGATAGTGGCCTTGGTAAGCGCAAAACAATGCGATCCGCTGAATTCCAGTTGATGGAAGAGACAGCATAATGAGCCGATATCAACTGAAATCATTCAAGAGAAAGCAAAAAAATGTTGCAGCATTTATGGAGCAGGCGTTGTTTTTAAACGGTTGGCTTAATAATTTTCGTTCTCGATATGGAATCAAATTTCTAAAAATATCTGGCGAGAAACTATCTAAAGATCCTACTGCTGTTCAGCCTTTTATTAAAAAGCATCACGCAAACATTTTCTCATGTGTACAACGCAGATGAGACTGCACTGCACTTTTGGAGGAAACTGCCAAAACCACCAAAAACGCTTGCATTGCATACTGAAAATCGCACCTGGACGTAAAATTGGTAAAGAAAGAGTTACTCTTTTGGTCTGGTGCAATGCAACTGGGGACCATAAAATAAACTGCTGATGATTGGGAAATCAAAAAATTCAAGAGCTTTAAAAAATGTGAACTTCCATTAAATTACGCTAACAGCAAGAATGCATGGATGACTGAACTAATGTTTAAAAGCTGGTTTGAAAAATCATTTGTAAAAGAAGTTAGACGATACTTAAAAGAAAATAATTTGTCGAAAAAAGGACTTTTACTGCTAGATAATGCGACTTGCCATCCAAAATCATTAGAAAGCATCGACAAGGATATATGCGTCATGTTTTTGCCACCAAATTGCACGACTCTTATACAACCTATGGACCAAAATTCCATTCAAATTTTAAAAATTAACTATCGTAAAATTTTGAATCCCGTCTTTTATCTAGTTCCACAAATTTAATGAAGTCTATAAAAAACTTTTCTTTGAAAGATGTTGCTTTTCTTGCATGCAATGCTTGGGATATTGTAGAAGAAAGCGTCATTAAAAAAGTTTTAATAAAATTCTGTATGACGAAGAACGGAGCCCAGAAGATGATCAATGCAGATTGCAATGTTACGCCGCAGTGATTAAACTGAAATAATTGACTTACTGTACATCTCCGGATGTTTATCTAAGTAATGAAATCAACGAGTGGTTGAATGATGACACTGAAATCACTGATGATGAGATCGAGGAAGAGGATATCGACGACTGCAATCGCAATGAATGTGAAGACGATTATCCTAAAACATTACACTCTCAAGCTATATCTGCGTTTGAGGAAAAGGACTTTTCCGGTGGAGACATTTTAAAATTAATAAGTCTGCGTGATGTTGCATCTATATAATAAAAATGAAATGATGTTCGTTGGTAATCGCATCACTTGAGAACGGCTGAACCGATTTGGTTGGTCTTTGATACAAACTGTTCATGGTAGTCCGAACTGGGTTTTAAGATCAAAAAACTTTTGAATAGTTGACCGGAATAGGAATATTTAAAAAAACTGAAAGTGTTTTTTTATATAGAATTTTTGAATGAACTCAATGCAATAAGTCTCAATTCAATCAATGGATATGCGAAATTATTTTACGTTATGTTCGTTATGATTCTGCGAAAGTTTTCGGAATTCAGATAAATTCAGAAAATTCGGAAAAAATGCAAAAAAATCTTTATATTTTATGCACTTTTTGTCAGAAATGACGATAGGAACGACATATTTTTTTGATTCATTTTGATTTGATTCATAATTCCAGTTCGTAATCAGTCATCAAATAAACAGGGAAATCCAGTTACACGTATTTCATTTATTTTCACCGATTCGTGTACCAAATACAAAGAGGACATTTCTGAAAATTCACAATGAATGAAGACTTGCAATTGATATTATCCCAAATAGGAATAACAGCGCCACACTATCCGATGCACTAAGCATTTAATCAAGAGTTGGAATGCAATGCAAAAACAGTGCGAATTCGATGCATTGCGAGAATAAGATGCTTACGGAACACGTGGCTTATGAACGATTGAACTATAGTGATTTTCTTCTTGGACGCTCTCGGTGAAACCAAAAAATCCTTTTTGATAGTACTAATTTTTTTTGGCAAAAATTCACTCGCAAAATTAAAGAGATAATTCAGGAGAATTTCAGCTGCGTTCTTTGAAGGCTGCCGAAATGCACTCAGGTTAAATATGGAAATTAACGAAACTCCATCGTGCAAGCTTTCAAAGATCTGAGGTAGCCAACGTTTTGATCGGCCCGCAGGACTGTTGGTTCAATGATTCTGTTGGATGGTGATTTTCGATTTACTTTACTGGCGATTTCACGGCAATATCCAGCCGACGAACAGAATCATGTGTTGTGGATCGTGCAATCTGAAGTATTTTTAAAACATTTGATGGTCATTCGCACTAGAAAAATTATGTTGATATTGCGAAGGTTGATATTTAGACTTTTTCAGGTTGTGTTCTCATACGTTGCTCTAAATCGTGTGTCGTTGAGCGAATATGCTATATTGGCTGCGAAACACATTGAATTACAGGATTCTGTTTCAAGGAAAATTATGTTAACAACCTCAGATTATCGCCTCAGAATCTTCAGTTAATACCAGATTATATTTTGCAATGACACTTGGAAGTGGGGAAATTAACGAATAGCATATTGAAGAAACGCTTCTTAAAGGAAAGCATGAAGATGGAGATATTTTAAGAGCACACTCCGCTGTTCAATCGGCAATTCGCGTACGACACTCATGAAAGTTTTGAACGATGGAATTGTAGTGATTATCCTCTGGACGATCACGTTGGAATTATAAGACTATTTTGATCGTGTAGATTTGGCTACAATTCGTTCGCAGAATTTAAATTTACGGCCTTCATCTGAAATTGCAGCTAAATCGTTGCAAAAGGTCGAACAGCTCATTCAGCATTCTAATTTCCGTTGAATACGCATATTAAAGAAATTCCAACGTGCAAACTGTCGAAGAACTGTGCCGGTGATCATGGTGGTGCAATAACGTAAATTGATTGCTCGGAATGAATATACGATGTCCAACATAAAGTTTTTGGAGAAATTAGACCGAATATAGTTTGAGAGGATGGTTATAATTGAACGTGTTATGTTAGCAGATGTTGCATATATTAAAAATGCAAAGATAAAATATATAATTTGCATAAAAATCCAACTATTTTTTGGTGATTTCCAATCGCTTCCAGAATGCTCAAATACGTCCTATTTGTGGAAAACATCACGACATTTAAATTAAGTACTATCGAACGTCGAGTTTCAGAACGACGAATCTGCACAATTATATTCAAAATACTTGCTTGAAGGTGTCAATGGCAAAATCGTCGTTGAAATGTCGACCTTCTGCGTTATATTCCCCGTAGATTTTTCCAGTTCACCGTATGAAAAATCAAACTCCAGCGAAAAGTTTTCCTACAGACTTAAGCGAACGTGCAGACGCTTCCATTGGCGTAATCTTAATTAGATCGTATCATTAAATTGAATGTATATGCCAGCAAACGTTAATCGATACATAATCACTGAGAATAACATTTTTCTCATTCCAGGTTTGCTTAAACATTTGAAATAGCTTTTCAAAAATTCACACGACGATCACAAAGAGTCTAATTGAAATATGTACAGGAAAATTTTTGTTGGGTCAGCTAGTATAAAAATAAAAATGAAACTAAACTTCGACAATTGGAAATTACAAATTTTGTTCAAAACCAGTAAAATTGTTTCTAACTTTCTAAGGATATATTTATTTAAAAGAAAAATATTTTTATTCAATAAAAATTAGTGTAATCCGTCCTAAATAGTATATTTTGAGTTTTTTGTTTAATCTCGGTAATCCTGACATTTTGATATTTCGGACACTGCCAGGTTTTTAATTGTCCAGATTATCGAGATTACTGACCACGAAAAAGTTCAATTTGGTGCCGACATTTTGGATTTTCGTTTTGTGGGCGGAGTGGGCGTGGCAATAGTGTTTCTTTTTAGCTAGAAGGCTGAAAATTGGAACTTATATATTACTGACCACGAAAAAGTTCAATTTGATGCCGAAATTTTGGATTTTCGTTTTGTGGGCGGAGTGGGCGTGGCAATAGTGTTTCTTTTTTAGCTCGAAGGCTGAAAATTGGAACTTATATATTACTGACCACGAGAAAGTTCAATTTGATGCTGAAATTTGGATTTTCGTTTTGTGGGCGTGGCAATAGTGTTTTTTTGAGCTAGAAGGCTGAAAATTGGAACGTATATATTACTGAACACGAGAAAGTTCAATTTGATGCTGAAATTTGGATTTTCGTTTTGTGGAAATCCAGTGTCTATGAGTTTATTCTGGCACCAGATTTGAAAAGTTTCACCACCTCAGCATTTATACATGCTGTCGACAAAGACGCCACTGCTCCAAACAATGAAATCCGCTATGAGATCATTAATGGCAACTACGACAACAACTTTGATCTGGATCACACAACTGGTGAACTGACTGTACGGGAAAAAGTCAACTTCAGGACAAAAAAGAAGTGATTGCTAGAAACCGCCGACAAACGCCTATACCACCTCCTGAAGACCAGAATATGTTTATACTAACCGCTCGAGCATATGATTTGGGGGTACTAATCCGATCTAGTGCCATTGTAATTCGAATTTATCCGACCGAGAGCCGCACTCGCGCTGTAACATTCGTTGTTCCTGGCTTAAATTCCTGGGCGTGGCAATATCTTATTTTGAGCTAGAAGGCTGAAAATTGGAACGAATATATTACTGACCACGAGAAAGTTCAATTTGATGCCGAAATTTAGATTTTCGTTTTGTGGGCGGAGTGGGCGTGGAAATAATTTTTTGAGCTAGATGGCTGAAAATTGGAACGTATATATTACTGACCACGAGAAAGTTCAATTTGATGACGAAATTTGAATTTTCGTTTCGTGGGAGTGGCAAAAGTGTTTTTTTGAGAGCTAGAAAGCTGAAAATATATATTACTGACCACGAGGAAGATAAATATCATGCCGAAATTTGGATTTTCGTTTCGTGGGCGGTGGGGACGTGTTTTTTCAGCTAGAAGGCTGAAAATTGGAACGTATTTATTACTGACCACGATAAAAATCAATAATAAACCTGATTTTAATTGTCCCAATTGTTTTTTGCCTGGCGAAGCGGGCGGGGTTCAGCTAGTAATATATATAATGTAAAAATAAAATTTTCGAGCACCTAAAATTAGTTAATATTTTAATTTAAAATTGTGTTACATTTCTTATTTGTATGTGACGGTTGCGTCGTTATAACTGTCCTCTACATTCTGTCGAATCACCTTTTCGGGTTTACTTAATTTAATTCAAATAGATGTATGTATCATTTGTAAATAAATTTGCTTTCTATACAAAAGGATTCGAGGCAGGACAATTCCACTTCAAATCAAATTAATTCCGAATTTTAAATTTTATTTTTGATCGTTATGCTTCGTAGATAGAGTATACATCACGAATTCCCTAAATCGCATGTTTGCAATATCCATAAAGAATTGTAATAATTATCTTCTACCTTTCTGCAGTTTTACGTAACCTCAACATCCTCTAATCGCCGATGTTGGACAATATATACAATTTGGTCTGGCTAATCGTGAGGTCTTTTTACTTGTTTCAAATACTAATATTCAATGTTATCCTTTTACATCAAAATTCTATTTTATTATTCTTTCTTCTGCAATTTAAACTCCGAATTTAACCTCAATGTTTGTTCGGAGTAGTGATGTCCATGAACTATAAATTTGTATTAATTCACACATATATTTTATTCTAGTTATGTATCGAGAGTTGATGAGAATGCACCGCAAGGTACGGCCCTTACCTTTGTCGATCCATATGTGCCCCGTGTCTACGATGATGACACCGGCAAAAATGGAGTCTTTTCACTGACCTTACTGAATAATAATGGAACATTTGAGATATCACCTAATGTAGCAGAACGCAGTGCGTCATTTTTAATAAGAGTACGCGACAATATCCTGCTGGATTATGAAGAAAGACAAACGGTAGAATTTCAGATACTGGCACAAGAGCTGGGCCCTTCTACGAATCTCTCGGCCGTCGTTAATATTACCATATATCTGAATGATGTCAATGACAATCCCCCGGTTTTCTCGCAACCAATGTATACGGTGGAGTTACCAGAGAATATGACAGTAGGGACCAAGGTTGTTCAAGTCCAAGCAGATGATGCAGATACTGCAATGGGAGGACGTGTTCGGTATACAGGAATTCTGGGCTATCTCAACACGTCACTGAATTTAGATGCAGAAACCGGATTAATTACAGTGTCAACCAACAATCATGGATTTGATCGAGAAGTTATGCCGGAATATCATTTGTATGTTGAAGCGCGGGATAACGATGGAACGGGAAATAGAGCTCAAGTTCCCCTAGTTATTAAACTCATCGATGTCAACGACGAGACCCCCGTTTTTGAAAAGGATGTCTATGAGTTTATTCTGGCACCAGATTTGAAAAGTTTCACCACCTCAGCAATTATACATGCTGTCGATAAAGACGCCACTGCTCCAAACAATGAAATCCGCTATGAGATCATTAATGGCAACTACGACAACAACTTTGATCTGGATCACACAACTGGTGAACTGACTGTACAGGAAAAAGTCAACTTCAGGACAAAAAAAGAAGTGATTGCTAGAAACGACCGACAAACGCCTACACCATCTCCTGAAGACCAGAATATGTTCATACTAACCGCTCGGGCATATGATTTGGGGGTACCAATCCGCTCTAGTACCACTGCAATTCGAATTTATCCGCCCGAGAGCCGCACTCGCGCTGTAACATTCGTTGTTCCTGGCTTAAATCCCGATAAAAGTAAAACGGAAGAAACGCTATCTACCATTACAGGCGGAAAGGTTATCATCCATGAAATTCGGCCACTACTGCCAGACGAACCAGGTGCTCAGAACATACCAGTCTCGGGAAATCCCGATATTAAAGACAGAAGTGTAGTCACTGCTACAGTTCTCTACGACAGCTCCTCGGTAGTTGACATTTCACAAATTCAACAGCGGCTATCCCAACATAATAGTTCATTTGCCATCATGACCGATCGGGAGGCCGGAAACAGCGAAACAGACGTAAGTATTCATTACTTAAATTCTGATAATTTTTAAAACGCATTTGAAAAGAAGGATCTCACTCCATTGCAGACATTGTACAAGGCTGAAAATAAACTTTTGTTCTGGTTGTTAATTCTGTTGGCCACATTGGTGGCTTTGACAATACTTATATTACTATTGTGCTGTATATGCTCCTGGTGTCCACTATATGGCGCCACAAGGTGAGTGTGACGAATCGTATAATTTTCTCTACCTACTCCAGTTTTCTATTTTACATACCTTTACAAAATAAACAAGTACTTAGAGTGTGAACTAGAAAAACCTATTCACATATATACATCATCCATTCATACATACATGCGTAAATAAATAATATTAAAAAGTTTACCCAATATGCAGAGGGAAACGGAATATTCTTTGTTGGACTACATGGTGGTGTGATTATGATTAGTGCACCACTCCGTGGAATAGTGTAAACACCAACAAATAACACTGTTTAACACCATTTTTGTTTCGTATATTGTTTACTATAATTGGGAATTTCTACAAAAAAAACTCTAAAAGAGGAAGATATCTCATGGGCGAATTGAAACAACTGCCAGGAGTGGAAGATTGAGTTGTTGGCTTTCCTGAAACTGAAAAAATACAAATATGAAAGGAAAATCCAAAATTTTGAACACATAGTCCAAAAATAAATTATGAACCAAATATAAAATAGATAAATAAACATATCATTCCGCAACAGTTATTTGTTCTCGAATCAATCGTCCACTCCTGACAGTGAATTCACCGTCCCATGATAAGTTAAAATACAACAAATTAAGCATTTTTTATTTCTATGGCTCTGATTATGAAAACAATTGTGGATGATTGTTAACAGCTTCTTGTTAAACACGGTATGTGGTACAGAATATTCCCAAAAAGATTATTTCTTATATTTATTTATTTATTATTATCATATTCCATCAAGAACATTGATAAATTGCAAAGAATCGTCATTATTGTCTGTCTATTGCTGAATATCTCATTTCATCAAACGATTTTCCGGTTTCATTTAATACTGTTCATAGCCATGCTGCCTGAGAAGTATATTCTCTTTGTAATACTTCTTGAAAATGCTTTCGCCAGTGAGCAGTTTGTATCTCTATAATTGTTACAATTCGGTCATTCTTGGTTTTCACCCGCTGGTTGTAGTTTATCCTTTTACTTGAACATTTTCGTTTGACGTCAAAGACCGTCTTGAGGTCTCCACGTTTATTTGCACCTTCGGCGTTGTTTTGCGAGACATATCGACTAATTTCCATAAATTAAGTGGGTGACATTTTTTATATTTTTTTATTGCACCTATTTCCAAAAGTTTATTATTTCTATAAGTTTTAAAGATACGGGTAAGTTGGATTTTTGAGTTTCGCGCAGCTAAAGTAGCGATTTCTCCTACAGTGCGACGGTAAGAAAATATTCTAATTTAGTTTCGCCAACTAACTTCTTCATTATTTTAAATAAGAAAGCATACAAAACTTGTTTAAAGTTGAAACCTCGGTATCGTTAGAAGGTGCATTGGGGTCCGGAAATCCAAAAAAAAAAAATGGACGGGTATTAATAATAACAAGTAAAAATGCGTTAAGTTCGACTTGACAGAATCTTAAATACCCTCCACCACGGAATGAATTTCACAGTATTGATCACTGATTAGAGGCTGTCATCTTTACACATAAATATAGGACCATATTAGGAAAATTGTAGTATTTTATTATCCACATTACGACATTTGTTTAGTATTTCAAACTATAAGGCATACTGCACTGTTTAAAACAATTATCGTGCTTAATTATTAACTCAACCTCAGGATCGATTTTCTCCTCTTGATTCCAGCTGCAGACCAAATGTCTTCACCATTTTGATACGAAAATATCCATTATACTTCGCGTCCACAGTGGAATGTACACACCTAATTTCGCGATTCTAGCTACAGCCGGTAAGTAATAAATCTGCTATCAAGCAGATTTATTACTTTTTTCATTTTGTTCCGAAAAAGACGAAGTTTGAAAAATCCTCTTTTTTGTGTGACTACGCAGCCAGACGAGTGTAAACACTGAATTGCATACTTCTAGTTACAACCGTTTGGTTGGTACCAATTGTATCCCAATTTGATCGTAATGGTACAAATATAGAAATATATCTTTATTTTTCGTGTCTACTCAGTCAGAGCAATGTACACACCGAATTTCACTATTCCAACTGCAACCGGTTGGTATCATTTTTATCCCTTTCGCCCCATTTTCCGCCTAAAAGTACAAATTTCGAGAAATTCCTGTGTGTTTCGCGATTTGTGTTACATAGCCAGGATGCATACACCGAATTTCATGATTTCAAGTTCAGCGGTTTGGTTGGTACTATTTTTATCCCTCTTTTCCAATTGTATCCTTAAAAAGTACAAATTTCGAAAAATTCTTCAATTGTACGTGTCTGTGAAATTATCCCTCTAATTGTAGCTGTTGTCGTATCATCGGTACCATTTTTATCCATTTTTGTCCATTTCAGCCCTAAATCTTTTATTTACTTTCTGGTGCTTTCAAGCTACAACATGAATGTACGCAACAAATTTCAGGTGCATATAAATCAGAAATTAAAAAAAAATACTAACATGCATCTCCATACCGAATCGGAGATGTAGCTAAAGTATTTTTCACATGGAGCACTCCAAAACACCATAGTTTTACATGAAGAAATAGTGGAAATACTTTAGCTACGCCTTACATATCTTTGATTCGGTATGGTGGCGGGTCATATAAACATTTCTGTAATCTGCTCCCCTGGAACTAAAATGTGGCATCCATGAAGTTCGTTCACCCTAGCTACGCCTTACATATTTTTCTGTTTTAAGAAAAACCCGAATGAAACTTTTTTCGAAAAAAGAACCAGATTTTTTCAAAATCACGGTTTTTGAAAAACTGACATGATAGAATTGGAATTGTTGCTTCGATACATTTTTACCTATTTTCTTCCTTACAAGCCTGTACCGCAATTCTGTGTCTTTTCTAACGATAACGACAATTATCGTTAATTAACGATAACTGTCGGTTGTTTTAGCAAAATTGATATTCTCTAATTTTTAGTTATCGACTTTTTTCGATAGCATATGTTTTTGCAAGTTAACTACGAATATCGGTGCAAATATGAGAATGTCAAAAATGGATTAGTAAACAATACAAAAGTAAACACTTTTCAAACAATTTTTTGGAGTATTAAATATGGAAAAAATCTTTAAGTATATATTATTATAATTAATAATAATTATAATATGTATTTAATAAACATTTCTACAAACATATGTATGTATTTGCATGTGTAGGAAAAAATACGCGGTCCGCGAGCCGGCACAACATTAAATTAACAGGCCAATTTCAGTATCGTAAACTTTACTTTGTGAAGATAATTCTTTAAAAATACACTTTTTCTCCGAAAAATCACCTTTTAGGAATGTTTTATTTAGGAACTGACAACACTGAAATAAAATATGTAAACACAAAACAGCTGTTTGTATACTTAACGATATTCGGTACGATTTTACTACGGCAATTTTATTGTAGTTAGCCTACCGACAATTTTCGTAAGTTATCGATTCTTTTTAACGATACAAATCGGTAAGAAAATGTTACGGAATCACTTTTAATGACAATTGTAGTAAACTAACGAATTTTTACAACTTAACTTCCGAAAGATGACGTTAAAAAGTTACAGAATTGCGGCACTGGTGTCATTGCAAAAATGGTCCAATTCATTGTTTTTCTTATTTTAATTATTGGTTGTAAAAAGCTAACATAACTTTAAAATCAACGTCGCTGTTATTCCTCGATTTTGCTGTCTAATAAGGTCTTTCGTCTTTGAGTCGGTATACTGACAAAAATCTAAATATAATGCAATGTTAACTGCGATCTTTCCATTGTCCTAATATTGTTTTGAAAATAATAGTGCAGATTGACCATTATGCAACTAGTACCCTATATAAATATCTTGCCTCCACAAACGCTGTAAAATTACTGATAAAGTAAATCGAAAATCGCCTCCGAACAGAATCATTGAACCACTGTAACTGCAATAACAATTTATTTTTTCGAGCGAATTTTTGTAAAAAAATAATACGATGTTTTACCGGGAGTGTCCAATCACTACACTGATTTTCCCAATGTATTACAATCAATATGTTTTACGCGTTCCATCGTCATTCCTAATTGGGTTAATATGAAATCTATAAATTTAATTCATAGCTGTAAATTTTCCCACTCAATTGCAAATTTGGGTAACATTTTGATATAATTATCAAATCATCTCCGATTGTGTATTAGACATCATTATCTAGCAATCGCAAACTTTGGCGTTGACTAATCGTTTCTTAGATGGACTGTATAATACGACCTATTGCATCGGAAGAAAATACATGGAACTCTATTACCTTGTTTCTCTGATGTTTGATTGATTAAGCGAATTCATCGCCGTGGAGCACTTCAAAAAAGTCAAAGTTTTGCACGGCGCACGGTGTAAATTTTGTTCTAGTAAATATTTTTGAGTTTTGTACAAATTTAAATTTGACAAATTTCAACTACTTCAGATTTACAAAACTGAAATAAACTTTATTTACAAATGGCATGGTGACATTTATTACTTGGCTGCACACTACCAATCATGATCTCCGGCCTGTGAGTCTTCGTCAGTTGGTGCAGAATGGTAAGGTTTACGATCATTTTGTAAGAAAAATGAATCCAATCGGTTCAGCCGTTCTCAAGTGATGTGATTACCAACCAACATCATTTCTTTTTTATTATATAAATTTCAGAACTATCAGCACATTTCCACTACGGCACACATTATTTAAAGTCTTAAACAATTCAGCAACAAAGCAATTAAATAACCTATAGAAAACTAAACGCAAACGTGGAAAATGGTATCTTTTAATTCACTTCGCGTTTGGTCTGTTCGTCCCGAGTTTTTAGAACACGTAAGTGATCGCTAGCATTCTAAATAATACAAAAACTATGTAAATTGTTTAATTTCTTATTTTTTACTGGCTCTTGAAGTTTTTTGTTTTATTTGGTTACGTACTTGACAAATAATACGTTTTCGTTTTTCTCATTGATTTCCAGATACAGTTTTTGCTCACTGTACCGTACTGTCTCTTTTCCGTGTGAGCAACTGCTACTTTGTCCTAGGAATAGTTCAATTAACTGACTGGTTCAATTACGTAGCTGGTGCCTTAATGCACCGTTATAATAAACTCGTATCATTTCCATAAAGCCAGAACAGCATTCCATTCAATGCATCGAGTTTGTAAGTCAAATACGCTTCAGCAGTCATTGCGTGATTTCTTGTTGATTTTATTTTCTGTTCTGTTTTATTAATTAGCCTTGTCGTTAGATATTTTGGAAAACTGTTGTTTGTCAGGATATTTATTATTTCTTTGGTGTTTATACCCGCACTAGGATTTTGTCTTTGTGCATTTGTTTGTTACTTAGAATCACTTTCTGATTCGATTTAGCTTGTCCTCAGTTTAAGTAAATATTTTTTTGATTTGAGTAAAAATTAACTTTGTTTTAGGAAAATTTCAGCAAAATTTTTCTTAGATTTAGTAAAAATTTACTTAGATTTAGGAAAATTTCGGTAAAATTTTACTTAGATTTAGTAAAAATTTACTTGGTTTGACTAAAAATTTACTTGGTTTTAGGAAAATTTTACTTAAATTTAGTAAAAATTTACTTCGTTTTAGGAAAAATTTACTTAGATTTAGGAAAATTTCAGCAAAATTTTATTTAGATTTAGTAAAAATGTACTTGGTTTGAGGAAAATCTTACTGGATTTTTCCTCAGTTTGAGTAAATATTTACTTGGTTTGAGGAAAATTGAACTAGAATCATATTCAAAGCATGTACTACTTTCAAGGAAAAGTTTGAACTTGATATGAGGAAATATTGCTTTAGTGCTATGCGAAGTTCTATTTTCCTAAATTAGTTCATTTTAACTCATTATTGGGTTCACTTTTTTTCTGAGTGTAGTGGGCCACATCCTTTCAGTTTTTAATACAACTCTTATACAAATCATCCCGATTTAACTTTTTTCTCTCAAGGTATTACAGATTTTTATCAAATATAGCAGAACCCATTATATGTCAGCTGGAAACACACATTGGGAAAGGGTATCATATAGTCGCCCCGACCGACTTTAACCTTGCCTTACTTGTTTCTTCGTCGATTATGTTCAGTATTCTGTAATAGCAAAAATAACAAAATAAAATTGAATATTCCTAATAATTTCTTTACACAGGCTTATTATTTACTAATACGAACAACGACAAATCAAAATAAATTTCAAAAATGACGTTTTCTAAGCGAAATTGTCGAGTTACATATATTTTCTCCACACCGATTTTTATATTTATCGATAGAAATGCCGATAACACTGGAATTTGAAGAGAATATGTGAATTTTATTAATTGTTTGAAGTCCTAATAAACGTTAATATTTAAACAAAAATTTTTCTTTGTGATTCAAATTTACAAACTTACAGAGCCAATTAAAGTAAGCCACACTTAGTTGCATATGTGTGTCTGTATGTTCCGTGTTGGAAGCCAAACCGGTGAACCGATTCGCTTGAAAATTTTACTGCATCTAACTTCTGGACAGGAGATGCTTCTTGGATATACTAGGTCATGATAGGACAAAGTGGCGTGGTACCGCCCACACAAAAAATATTTTAAAATTTAATAAAAAATACTAGTTACTTATAAAATAGAAATATACTTAAGAAACTTTTAAAATCTAACTAGTTTTGTATTTCTTAAAATATTTCATTAAAATATACTGTACTGTATTACCCTTCCGTAATAGTTGTGTTGTCACATGCCGAAATTCCGGTTGCGGTAATTCAATCATTTGATTAATAACAGTCCTTTTTGGTGGTTTACGGTATTCTGTTTTTAATTATATATATAATATCTTCTATTTCCTGTTTCTTCGTATAATTCTTTACAACCGAACGATTCCATGTTCCATAATGAAAATAAAACAGAATTTACTGCGTCCACGTATGATAGAAACTTATTTTAAAATGTAACAGATAAAAAAATATAATTTAAAAACCCCAAACATGCTCGAATTTGAGGGACATTTAATTGATATTTATGTATACAATCAATAAAACAATGCCAATGTTTACTCCTGAATGAAACTGTGTGCAGTTTTCAAGCAGTAATTCGATTTATCTGTTAAATCAAGCGTTATTAGGGTTTTTGGGAATATTTCAGGCAAATGAACTCCGATTGTTATAAAACTTAGTATGAGAATAAAGGAAATTTTTCAGAAGCTAATGAGAAGAAAATTAGTGAATCGTGCTTTGGAACAAAAAAATCTGACTTTTTGCACTAAATGTATCCTATCTTCCAAGGGGGCAATTACGTGCAGGCGAAAGTTACCCCGAAAATAAAGATAAATATACAGATAAATTAATTACTAATGTTGTTGTCCAAATACAAAAACAACAACACAAACACAAAAGACTTTGAATCGATTTAGCAATGTTCGTCTGTCTGTCTGTCTGTCCGTCAGTCTGCCTGTCTGTCCGGCAGTCTGCCTGTCTGTCCATCTATTCTCATTACAGCAATTAAAATATCTTATAAATAGTATACAACATATGGTGTTTTTTTAGTATGTTGTAATGATTTTGATGTAATGCCTTCATGCTGGCGGAGATGCCTTTCTAAGGAGTGCCAGACGTGCTCTATGGGGTTCAAATCCGGTAATTGAGGGAGTGTATGTAGCTTTTTGGTGTTGTACAATGTGTTTGGGGTCATTATCATGTTGAAATAAAAATCCACTTCCAATCCAAGACCCAATTTCGCGGCGCTCTGTATCACATTTCTTTTGAGAATGTTCAAATAATCGACAGCATTCATTGTAGATTCATCAAATTCCATTCGACACACGCCAATAGCTGACATACACCCCTACACCATTACTCCACCACCACCGTGTTTTACGGTAGGCGCTAAGTTCTTTTTGTTCATAGCAGTACACTTTTTTCTCCACACAATTTTACGTCCTTTGATCCCAAAAATGCAGTACTTACTCCAATCTGAGAAGAGGACATTTTTCCAAAATTCTGGAGGGTAATTAATGTATTTTTTGCGAATTCAATTATCTTCCTTCTATTAACGATTGAAATGAATGGCTTTTTCCTTGCCACGTTATATTGGATGTTCACGGGATTGAGAAAAAATAAAACTCGACTGATTCGTTTCGTGGATTAATACAATCTGAATCTTTATTTTCACTTTTAATTAATCATAACTTAACTTAACAAAACAAAGAATACTAAAACTAAAGAAGAGAAGAAAGTGCATATAAGAATTCTTAAGAATTTGTATAGACACAAATTGGTTGATCTAAATATTATTTATGTTAATGTTGCAATAGAACATATTGCTGTGTTGTGCGAATTTGTATAAACACAAATTGGTTGATGTCCCAGATGTTGAAAATGCCATTTTCGAATTTTTCGAAAATTTTGGCGATTTTTCAAAAAAAATCCTCTAACTTTGTTAAAATCGCGATTTTTGAAAAACAAAAAGTTGTGCTGAATTGTGCTAGGCGAGCAAACTTTTGTTTTTTCGAAATTCGAAAATGACATTTTCAACATCTGGGACATAATTGGTTGATCTAAATATTATTGTTACTGTTGCAATCGAACATATTGCTGTGTTGGTATGGTGGGTGTCGTAACTGTTATGCTCTCGGAGGTTATGGTGGGGGTATTGCAGTGGTGGTTGTTGTTGTTGGTATGGTAGGTGTAGTAACTGTTATGCTCTCGTAGGTTTTGGTGGGAGTATTGCAGTGGTGGTTGTTGTTGTTTGTGTGGTATGTGTCGTAACTCCTTAGGATAGAGCGACGGCCACAACGATGTTGTTGGGGTCGGAGTGATGGAGGTAGGTTAGGTAGTAGTATAGTTGTTTTTCCTTTTGATGACTATGATAAGTATGGTGATGGCTATGATGGTACATACGACGGTTGTCGAGGTTGCGATTGAATGTACTGTTTTTATTGTTACTACGAGTTTGTCGACCTTGGTACCCGTTTGGAGATTGACATCGTTAAGTTTACGAGGCTTAAAATTTAGGTTGTTGAGTTAGCGGAAATATTGTTGCTTGGTAACGGAGAAATATAGATTTGGTCCCAGAACATGTCGGCGTTTCCGTAGTACGTTATGCCATTTGTTGAGTCATCACAGTCCTGGAAATGTATTAGAACGGTGCCCTTTACCCTGAGGTTTTTGGTGCTGCAAGTAGAGTTTATTAGTGTTTGTGGTGAATTAATAAAGAGAATAAAGTTGGGTTCAGATTGTAGAATTGATTCCATCTTTCCCACGTCGTTAAGAGGACAGTTCGCTGATATGTTGTTTACTAAGTTTCCAATACAAATTGAGTCCTTAGTATATTCTTGTTTGGTGGGATTGTTTGTGATATTGTGTGTTATTTTCGTTAAATGTTATGAATTGTTCAGTTACTATAATCTTCGTGTCATTTATAGGTAAAGGAAAATAATCTTCTTTTGATTTGATGTTTTCAATGGATTCAATTTTTATGTTTTGGGTCTCCAACTTGGATTTTATAATATCAAACTCTTCCGGATTGAGCAGAAACCTTGAAATTATATTTAGTTTTGTCAGAACCACTGCCTCGGCTATGCTTGTTAAGTGATTTGTTAGTAGGTCGATGTTGAAGTTAAGTTGTTTGAGATATTGTGTTGTCATAAGAGTGTCTTCTTCGCTGTGTATTCTGTTGGCTGTATTTGCTATGTATCTTTCTATTGTCTGTTGTTCGTTATTTATGTGTGAGGCTATGTGTTTGAATCTTTCCATCATTTTAAAATTGATTGAGTGTTGCTGTGAAAGTGTTTTTGTGACATTGTTGAGATTTGTGTAGGTGTTTGCAATTAGTTCGTTAATAATTTGGGCGTCTTTTGAGTCCATGTTACCCGTTATTATTTTAATTACGGAACCTAGGTCGTTGATCAATCCTTTTTTTTTTGTCTTTGAATTGGGTATGTTTGAGCTTCAGTTTAGTCACTTTCATGATGTTTGTCTCAGGTGTAAGTTTCTCAAAAAGACTAAGAGTGGCCTCTATGTCGTCAATGTTAGTTTTATAGTCTTCAAGATTAATAATATGTATAAAGTTGTAAAAGTTAGTAATGGATCTTGCTGGTCCCAGACATAGTCGTAAGATACTTTGATTTGTCTGTAAATTATGCACTTCGATCATTTGAGTGTGAATCGGAGAGATTCTAGAGGGAAAATAGGTTAGTGTTAGTATATGTTAGTATAGCGCGAGTGCGGTTTTTATTTATTCATTCATTATCTTTATCTAGTTTTCTTAATCTATATTTATGATTTTTCTTTTGCCCTTTAGTTAATATAGTGATTTTGTTATCTTTTTGGACTATATGTTTTGAGAATCTCAGGGTTAGTTTATTTCGTATTGCTTCTTTCCTGAAAACGATTTGGTATTTACTGGATTCTCTCTGTAAATGTTTAGTTTCAAAAAGTATTTCCTCGTGTTCAATTGTAAGTTTGTTTTCCTTTCTTTTGGACAGAATTAGTCGGTATATTTCTGTGAGTGTGGAATGTAGCCATTCCACAGGAGAATTACTGCTAGTTTGTTGGAAAGACGTAATGTGTAATGGTTTTTCGAACTGTGTACAGAAATCTTGAAAAATGTTAGCGACGAATTCAGAGCCTTGGTCATAGACAACTTTCTTAGGTATACCGTAGGTACTAATATAATTTTTGAACGCTTTAAGAATCGTTATACTACTTCTACAACTGAGGGTATATCCACATGCAAATTTAGAGCATTTATCTATAATAGTCAGAATTTGAAATATAAATATCGATGTGGAGTAACTCCAAAGGTTTTAATGGAGTTTCTGGGATTACAAATTTTAGTTTAGGAGGGTTTCTGTCATATTTAAGAATTTTGCATTTTTCACAGCTGTTCAAGGTTCTCGTAATTTTATCGTTCATGTTAGGAAAATAATACTCTCTTCAAATGTAACAGTGTGTGGTTATTCCCATATGATTGGAGCGCACATGATAATCGCGGATTACTTTCTCCTGGTCATCATCCTCTGTTATGTCTTTGAGAATCTCTGTACACCTGATGAGGCGGAATCTTCTGGCTTGAGAAAAGTATTTTGAATATGTTGCCTGTACTAATAGGAAGATGTCTTTATTAGTGTAAATGGCCGTTTGTTTATTAGGTGAAAAGTATTTCTTAAATATGTCTAATATGGTGTCTTCACTAAATTGTTCCCTACGTATGATTCTTCTTTGTCTATTCTTAAAAATTGTCTCCACGGTCATTGTGGATCCTGTTCCCTTCGTTTCAAGAATGATTTGTAGGTTGAACTCGTTTAATGGCTTTTCTGAAATAGGGATACCGTCGTCCAGATTTTCGTCCGCGCTATGAATTGTGCTTGTATTGTTGTACAGTCCTTGGTTGTCTTCTTCCGATGATCCGTTTATTTTAACGCGTCAGCGTTCGTGTTATGTTTTCCCTTTTTATACACTCCACGAGAGTATTATGTCTTTATACATTTGTTTGTAACAACCAAAAGGAAACGAGGTAGACCCATCGTTTATTATACAGAATCGGCTTAGAATCACTTTCTGAGTCGATTTAGCAATGTCCGTCTGTCCATCTGTTGTTGTAATCAAATTTCAGGTCACAATTACAGTCCGATCTTAACAAAAAATGGCACAAGTAAGTTTTGTGGATCAAGGACGAACGCTATTTAATTTGAGGCAAATCGGGATCCCTTAGGATATTGTCCATTACCATTAGTAACGTGCTGGGAGCATTTTTAAACCCAAATGGCATCCTAGTGAATTCATAATGGCAATTTTCCATTGTAAAGGCTGTTTTCTGGGCGTGTTTAGGATCCATCTCAATCTGATGGAATCCGCTGGCCAATAAACCAAGTTTATCCAATATCTCGGATATATTTGGTATTGGATATCTGTCGGATATAGTCTTGTCATTGACCTTCCTATAGTCGATTACCAAATCTCTCGATGAAATTTACTGCATCGTGTTGCTCTGCAATTAGTGGGGCTTCCAACAGGAATGTCTGATTTTCGTGTGAGAATTTGGTCATTTCGATAGAACTAACATTGTATAAACCAGGGCTAACGAAAAGTTTAGGGTTTAATTCAATTGAATTTATATAGACGGTGCCGTTTTCTTTACCAATGGGCAATTCTACTAGCGTTTTCGAATTTGCCAGTGGATTGATTAATTTTCAGGATACTATTGTTAATGGCGTTTTTAGTCAACAGAGTTCTGGTCACGAGGTCAATTTTGGCATTGAGTGTAAGTAGAGTATCTATACCCAAAAGTCCATCGAAGAAATTATGGAATTTGAAGATTAGAAATTTGAGGGATCCTTCCTGATTAAATTCCGAAAATATCGCTAAGACTACTTGTTTGTCCACTTGGTAGCTCTTGAAAACGGTTGTGATAGTCATTGGTTTGCATTGCATTTGCTCTTTCGGTAAAACATATTCCGGGTTTATATAAGACGAAGATGTCCCAGTGTCCAAAAGGAATTTAAGAGGCCTGCCAGAAGCTATAAATATTGTTATATAGGATAAAGTTCACGGGTGTTCCGTTGGATTTATGTAGCCGGTCGGTTGTTCGAGGCTGTGGTAAAAAAATTTGAGTCTCGTCAATATTGGTTGGTTCAATTTCACAACGCTCATTCAATTGTTGGTGGTTTTTACCAGAACTACTTTGTCCATTTGAGTGATGGTTATTGGAAAATTCGTTCTGTTGGTAAAAACTGTTCTTAATATTTAAATCGTCTGAGTTATTTTCGATATATTGGTCTAACTGTTAACAATTGTCGGAGATGGTTATATCGTGGGAATTAAAATTTGGGTTAAGTCTAGTTTGTTGACTTGGACTTGCTTTTATTTGTGGTGTGTTCTGTTTCTGTTGAAATGAAATGAATGATGCAGAATAATCTGGTTGTACTGTTGGGGTTGTGTTTGCCAATTTCGTTGGTATCTTTGGTTCCTGCGATCAGGGGTTTGTTGCCAATTGTGATTTTGTTTATTATTGGGAAACGTATTTTTGTAGGAACGGTTCCCGTACGGTTTGTCTTGGGAATGGTGCCCTACTCTATTCGACTGAGGTATTTTCTGATAGTATATATTCTGCTCTTTGATGCAATAAGTTAGTGACATTGATAGGGAATCTGGTTGCATAGTTCTTACTCTTGATCCTTGTGATTCGTTTAGGTCAACAAGGAAAGAGTTTAAACACATGTCCGCATAGAGGGAATTTTTGGCGTTTATGACGCTAGGTTCCTTTTCCTGAACGAGAATGTCCCTCGATTTTGTTCCTTATTGCTCTGAGAAGAATGGGGAGTATAATCCCTACCACGTATAAACACTCGACGTTATTTAGGAACTCGTAAAGGAGTTTTGGGTTACCGTCGAATCTCGGTAAATCCCTAATTGCGTCGGGAATCTTCAATGTATTAAAAATATCGATTTGATTAACTGTTTGGTCTTATTAAGTTTGTTCTGGCGGAGCCCTTGTGTCGGAAATGGAACAAGAACTAGAATCGAAAATGGAAGAGTTACTCTGGGTGAGACCACTAACTGAACTATCGTCGAGAGGTGGACTAATGTTTTCAGGGATAGATGTCAAGCTAGAAAATGTTCTCAGGTTATAAGGTATGAAACGGAGTTTCTGTCTCAGTCCTTTGTTATTAGGCATAAAAAATTTTTAATTCTGTCTAATGTATATATGAAGGTATCCCGTTAGCGATTGAATAGGGTATGCCACTGTACAGATATTCCTCTGCACTCCTGTCAAATAGACTAATGATATACAGTCAAAGTCCTTGACGGGGATGGACTTCTACTTTCCCATTTTGCCACTCACCTTAATTCAGAGTATTGTATCGATATACCCTCATTACTTTTTATTACGATCACATATATTACTTTCATGTACCTTTTTAGTAGTTATTTTACTCAATGTATATTTTTTTGTCTTTTCGTACACAAGATTTATTTTCTTAATTATTTATTTCCTTTACAATTTGTATACCTTCCACCTCCAGGATGGGACCCCATAAGGTATATATATTCTGGGTCGTGGTAAAATTCTAAGACGATTTAGCCATGTCCGTCTGTCACGATCACGATAGAGGCCGAACGAAATGGGCTAGGAGGTTTAAATTTTCCCTAAATCTGTCTTATGGTTGCAGATCGGTTGGGATTAAAAGTGGGCGAAATCGGCCCAGAGGAAAAAAATTTGCCCTAACAAGGACTGAAAATACCCCTAATAATTAGACTATTTAAGCATTTTTTTAAATTTCCGATTTTTATACACATGAAATCTGTTTCGTACCTTCCTCTAGTAAAGTGTAATCATCAAAAAGTACAAAAAAGATTTAGCGGGTGAAATGGGACAAAAGGGATAAAAATGGTACCAATGATACGACAACAGCTAGAAATATGAAATTCGGTGTGTACGTCCCTATAATTACGTAGACACGTAAAATAGGGAGATTTTTCGAAATTTGAAATTTTAAGGGATAGAAATGGAAAAGAGGGATAAAAATGGTACCAACCATGGAAGTTAAAATCATGAAATTCGGTGTATGCATTTATCTGACTGCGTAGACGCGAAATATAAAGGATTTTTTCGCAATTTGTACATTTAGGCGAAAAATGGGGCGAAAGAGATAAAAATGGTACCAATCAAAGGGTTGCAGTTAGAATAGTGAAATTCGGTGTGTACACTGCTGTGCCACGTAGCCACGAAAAATAAAGATATCTTTCGTTATTCATACCTTTAGGATCAAAACGGGATGAAGTTGGTACCATGCAAACGCCTGTAGCTAGAATCATGAAATTCAGTGTTTACACTCGTCTATTTTGTGAGCCACGTACAATATGAGTGTTTCTCCAAAATCGTACTTGTAGGGTCAATATTAAAAAAATAGGTAAATAGGTAATAAATGCGTTTATTCCAATATAGACGCGAATCATAACAGATCTTTGAAATTTGTAATTTTACAAAACTAAAAAAAAGGCTTTTTCTTAATTATTATTATTTTTTTAATTTCTTTATACCGATATGCCCCCGATATTATAAAAATTTCAAGCATAGACACAAATTGGTTGATCTAAATATTATTTATGTTAATGTTGCAATAGAACATATTGCTGTGTTGTGATGTCCCAGATGTTGAAAATACCATTTTCGAATTTCGGAAAAACAAAAGTTGTGCTAGGTTTGTGCCAAAAGTTGTGCTGGATTGTGCTAGCGGAGTACATAGTTATGCCGTTTTTAACCATTTTGTTTTTTCGCAAAAACAAAAGTTGTGCTGGATTGTGCATGGCAATTCTAGAATTTTTGACGTTTTTGCGACTTTTACAAAAAGTTGGCGCCTTTTGGAATATGATAGCAAAATTGTGCTAGGCTAGCACAATCCAGCACAACTTTTGGATTTTTGAAATTCGCAAAGTTATATGGAAAATGGCTAAAAAATTAAAATGGCATCTTTTTTATGAACCATTGAAATGAGCACTTTTTGATGTATTACGAAAAAATTGTGCTAGGCGAGCACAATTCAGCACAGTTTTTGGATTTGGAAAAATCGCGATTTTAACAAAATTAGAGCATTTTTTAAAAAAATCGCCAATATTTTAATTAGTGATTTGAGATAGAACTTAGCTTGAAACGGAACAATTGTCTACGCGGCTAGCACAATCCAGCACAACTTTTGTTTTTGCGAAAAAACAAAATGGCAATTCTAGAATTCTTGGCGTTTTTGGGACTTTTACAAAAAGTTGGCGCTTTTTGGAATATGATAGCAAAATTGTGCTAGGCGAGCACAATCCAGCACAACTGTTGGATTTTTGAAATTCGCGTTTTTTTGCAAAGTTATATGGAAAATGGCTAAAAAAGTTAAAATGGCGATTATTTTTATGAACCATTGAAATGAGCACTTTTTGATGTATCACGAAAAAATTGTGCCAGGCGGGCATAATTCAGCGCAGTTTTTGGATTTGCAAAAATCGCGATTTTAACAAAATTAGAGCATTTTATTGAAAAATCGCCAAAATTTTGATTAGCGATTTTCTCGAAAACGGTTTGAGATAGAACTTAGCTTGAAACGGCACAATTGTCTACGCGGCTAGCACAACTTAGCTTGAAACGGCACAATAACACCCTCCTCTAGAAGAACCTAGCACAACTTTTGCTGCCCAAAAAACCTACAATGAAAATTTCAGCGATTTTTGTTGCGAAAAGTTTTTTCGTTGTATCTCTGTCAATTTTCATTTTTCGAAAAACTTTTTGCGGCACAATTGGGCACAAATCTAGCACAATTCAGCACAACTTTTGTTTTTGCGAAAAAACAAAATGGCAATTCTAGGATTTTTTCGAAAATAGCGATTTTTTCGAAAACGGATTGAGATAGAACTTTTTTAAAAACGGCACAATTATGTACTCCGCTAGCACAATCCAGCACAACTTTTGTTTTTGCAAAAAAAAACGAAATGGCAATCCCAGCGATTTTTTTTTTTTTTGGAAAAAAAGTTTTTTCGCAATATCTTGGTCAATTTTCAATTTATCGAAAAACTTTTTACGGCACAAACCTAGCACAATTCAGCATACCTTTTGTTTTTTCGAAATTCGAAAATGGCATTTTCAACATCTGGGACATGTGTTGTGTTCTCGGTGTGGGTATTGCAGTGTTATGCTCTCGGAGGTTTTGGTGGGGGTATTGCAGTGGTGGTTGTTGTTATCGGTATGGTAGGTGTCGTAACTCGCGTCCATGAAATGCAGCCCGTTTCAAACGTGTAGACTCTTCTTAAACTTTTCGGCGAGCATTTCCTTTATATTTGGTTTTGTGCTGCTTCTTTCCTTTACAGTTCGAACTACGGTCCTTTCCTCTCTTTCAGTAAGACTTCTCGGGCGGCCAGAACGGGGTTTTGATACAAATGTCCCAGATTCTCGACAATTGTTGATAAGTCTATGAATGACTTCGCTCCACTAATGCTGCATTATATATATATATATATCTATATATATAAAAATCAATGTGTGTCTGTATGTTGCGTATAGGACGCCAAACCGGTGGACCGATTCGCCTGAAAATTTTACTGTATCTATCTTTTGGACAGAGGATGGTTCCTGGATAGTCTAGGTCACGATAGGACAAAGGGGAGTACCACCCCCCTCACACAAAAAATATTTTAAAACTATGACAACAAGCATACCGATGGGTGGATTCGCTCTATAATTTTACTGTAGCTAACTTCTGGGCAAGGGATGGTTCCAGGATATACAAGGTCATTATACGAAAAAGAGGCGTGGCACCGCCCACAGAAACTATATTTTAAAACTATCATAAAACACGTTCCGAAGTGCGGATTCTCTTGAAAATTTGGTTGTGACTAACATATGAACTGAGGATAGCTTCTGAATGGTGACTATACAATGGTCATGATAAAAATTGACGTGAGACTGCCCACATGAACTATATATTAAAATTATCACAAAATCTAGCCTGTGGAAAGGGGACGTTTTCTGGCTATACGACAAATGGGCATCACAAAAACTATATTTTAAAACTATAACAAAATACATTGATTCACTTCAATATTTTATTGTAACGAACAGAGGATGACCCTTGACTATAAAAAGGTCATGCTACAAAAAGGGACTATAAAGTAACACGTGCCGATTTTTTTCTGCCGCTACGTTCAGGTAAGGGTTTGGTTCTTGAATATAAGAGGTCATGGTATGAACAATTGGCGCGTTTCCAAATACTCGAACCAAGCAAGGTGTACCAGTAGATGGGTATCAAATCGTTTACGCTTCATTGCGACAATATTAAGAACTTGCTCGCCATCTAACCCAAAAGACCTGTGGGAAAAATTCAAAGAGGGTATGAGTGAGGACATTTTGCATCATTATCGCACCGTTACGATTCTATATCATTTGCGATTAACATTTTCAACGATACGCTGATAAAAATTTAAGATATTTTCCTAGCCATCAGCAACAAAACTCCTAATCAACTTGGATTGATGGTGCCTGAACGTTCTACCGTTGACATTACTGATTGAGATTTGCTAAGAGAACGGCAATTCAATGTTGAAGACTTGCGTTTGTTTGTCGCAACAAAAAAACTCTATTAATTGCAAATTGTGTCCTTTGATAAAATTATAACTGCAGTAACAAATGACAGCGGCGGCCTTTTTTTCTCGATGCACCAGGAGGCACAGTTATAACCTTTCTCATTACTTTGGTATTAGCGCACATCCGCTCTCAAAATGGGATAGCTTTAGATATTGCTTCCCCCGGTATTGCTGCTACATTATTGGATGGAGGACGAACGGCACATTCAGCGTTGAAAATACCATGGAATATGGAATTTGTTGATTCTCCAACCTGTAATATTGGCAAAAGTTCAGGCATGGCGAAAATGCTGAAAACATGCAATCTGATTGTGTGGGATGACTGCACCATGGGACATAAGAAATCCCTACAAGCGCTTAATCGGACAGTTCAAGATTTTAGATCAAATACACAACCATTATGTGGAACTCTTATTTTACTAGCTGGAGACTTCCGACAGACCCTTCCAGTAATTCCAAAATCAGCACCCGCATCTCTGGCGATATGTACAAAAAATTAATCTGACCACCAATATGCGTGTACATCTGCATCACAATGACTCAGCAGCTACTGGATGTTGGTAATGGAAAAGTATCGGTTGATGCAGTGAAAAGGAGTATTACATTTTCAAAAATTGTCATTCAGGAATAAATTCAGCAATTAATCGAGAAAGTCTTCCCACAAATTACCACAAACAAAGAGTGGTTTTACGTCCGTGTTATATCGGCTGAAAAAAACAACGATGTTAATAATTTAATTCTTGAACAAATTTCTAGGTGATTGCACACATTACAAATCGATAGACAGTATCATGAATGCGAATGAACCTTCCAGGAATTCCGCCGCAAATGTTATCTCTTAAACTTGGTACACCTATAATTCTCCTAAGGAATGTTAGTCCTCCACGATTGTGCATTTGTAGTAGAATTTCTGTCAAGCGACTAATGCCCAACGTTATTGATTGCTACTCAAAGCACACGACAATCACCAGAAGTTTGTGGATTGAATCTGGAAAATCCATGTTTTTCACATGGTCAGTTATATGTTGCTTGCTCTCAAACCCTAAAACTTTAATTTACTTGAACAAGGTGGACAAATTGTAAATATCGTGTATCCCGAAGCACTCCAATGAAATACTGACTAACTTAACAAATAGACACAAAATACATTCTTAGAAATAATTACCATAATTAATTAACTCTCTAATAAATGTTTCATTTTCTTTAAAGAAACACTGAAAAAATTACTTAAATTTTCATGATGTTTTTACATTTTAAAAATGTAACTTATGAATTTAAATAAATAAGTATTAATTTAAACTAATTTACAGAAGTAAAAATATACAAAACAAAAATTGCGAGCATACAAAGTTATATACATAAGGAAGACGAAAACCCGTGCAACGCCGGGTACAAAAAGCTAGTATATATATATATATATATATATATATATATGCAGTGGTGGACACGAATTTAGCACAGTCACCACATGTAACTTTATAAAGCAAATATTTCAACTTCATCTTTATGTTTTTTGATCGGTATTTTTTCTAAAATATTACGTACGATAAGATTACCATTTAACGTTGTTTTTGTTCAGTTCTTATGCTGCATTTTAGTTTTATGCAATTTAAAGTACAAATAATACGAAAAGTGATTGGACAGTAATTTAGCACAAATTTAAAGAACTTTAATCAAATCGAAAAAAAAACTGAACTAACCAATACATTTTATTATAAACATAATATTTGGTTGGATAATCGCTATTTTGAGTAATAGCTGTACACCTTCTGGACATACTCTCCACTAGAGACATAAAAGACTCCATTGGAGTAGCATATCAGGAATTTTGAGTTTAATTCAAGAAATCGGGCAAATTTTTGAATTTTATTGCTATAATATGTTGTTAAAGTCTATTCCATAGATTCTCAATAGGATTGAGATCCGGTGACTGTGCTGCACCATTTTTAAAAATCTATTTTGTTCAGCCCCAAACAACTCTTCACTGACGTTAAGTGTGTTTTGGTCGGTTGTCGTGTATAAAACGCCACTTAATTGGAATGTCTTTATCTGAATATGTTATCATAGTATCACCAAATAAATTTTTGTAAATATACTGATCCATTAGTGCATCGATACACAAGTATCGGACAAACGCCGTGTCCAGAAAACGCAGTATACACCATCAGATTTTCGCCAACAAGCTTTACCGTCTCAGATTTGTACTTTGGGTTGTGCTGCATGTTTGGAGGGCACAATTCGTATTGTTTCCTATTAGATCCGCACCGACAAATGTTCGATTCGCTAATCCAGGCGATATTTTCCCAAAAATCTTGGATTTTTCTAAGTGATCCTGAGCAGATTAAATTTGACACTGTAAGCCATATTTTGATACGTCTGGCTTATGTTGAACAATGCAACCAAGTACATTTTTTCCGTTGGTTCTTCTTCTTATGGTTCTTGAGGAAATGCTAATGTCAATTTTTGCCGAAAAATATCTCTGAATCACAGTTGAGCTTTTAAATGAATCTGCTACGCAGGTCCTATAAATCAAAAAACCGATTTATTGCTTGTTTTTCTCGGCGTAGGACATTTTACAATATTTTTGAAGCTCCCATATTGCCAATATTGCTTAGTATACTGCACACAATCTGTCTGGATCAATTTATAATGTTTGCAATATTCCCATCGGTACTTCCACTGTCGTTCAATTGCATAATAACCTGACGCTGCGCCTCAATTTTCCTATAGCAATGTCTAATTATAATTTTTGTTAAATAATAACTTCCATTTGAGTAAAAATTACCAAAACATACCAATTAATTAATTTAAACGCAAAAATAAATAGAAAATAACAACTTTTATCAAATGTGCTAAATTTGTGTCCAGCCCAGATTACGAATTACTTGCAAAAACATGAGAGTACGAAGAAAAGGCACAAAAGAATTCGAAAAAAATTATTGGGCTTACTGATCACACCATAAGAACACTAAAAACAAACATTTTGCGCAGAGTTCATCATCAGAACAAATTATTTGCTATTATAAATAACACATGTGAAGTGTGCTAAACTCGTGACCACCACTGTATAATATACAGTGTATATATATTGTTATTGTGATTAACACTGACTTTTGTTTTAACATTATTTTTGTTTTGTCTATTCTGACAGTGTTGCCACTGATTCGATTTTCACGCGGTTTTTTCTATTAGTATCTCTCTACAGTAATGGGTGGAATTATTATTACCTTATACTAATTATTTGTGTTTGTTGCAAGATGTCATGTTCGTCCGAAAATTGTAAAAATATCTCTGATATAGAGATCACAATTGAGTGTTGGCTTTGCACTGGTCAGTGTCCCGGAATTAGTACAAGGTTTATGGATGCTCTATACGGATACAACAATGGTCTTATGTGGTGCTGCACAAAATGAAGGATAGTAAGCGTGATCATTTATAACTTTTTAAGTGCTCTATGACTGAGGTTACCGAGATGTCTAGGGATCTTTGGTCGATTTATACTCGGTTTTCTAAATCCGGTGATATTTTTGACAAATATTTTAAAATCACCTGTTGTTTCGGGACAGAACCGCAAAAAACGGCGAAGAAATCCTCGAAATCAGTGACGCCGAGAATTGAGCTTTTGGATGTTGCTGAACATGCGGGTTGATGTGTTGATGGGTTGAGAGTGTCGAATGGTATAAATCCGATCTATGCTGTAGTTGCTGGGCCACTGCTATGTGATGGAACTGTCACAGATCCTCCGTAGACCAGAGTGGAAGGCGACAATCCCGCTCGTCCTACGGCTGCAACAGGTGTGTGTCCACAAACCAGTGTGATAGGCGGGAAGTCACTTCCGTCTATGCCTGTTGCAAACGTGCGTCCACAACGGTCTAGTGGTACTTCTGGTGGATTGGCCATGGCCCTGGAGATGAAAATGGGCTTCGTCTCGAGGTTCGCACCAGATACCACAGCTGATGACTTGAATGGCTTCATAAGATCCGAGATTGAGGGTGATTTTTACCTTAGGTCGTTTAAATTGAAGTCGTCATTTTCTGAAAATCGAGCTTCGTTCAAGATTATTACGACGAGGGAAATCTTTGACAGATTGATGATCCCTGAATTCTGGCCACCTAGGGCATTTGTTAAGGAATTTGTGGATATATTTATTCTCGTTGTTCCATTATGGAACATAAGGCCATTTGTGGATAGGGTGGACAATTTGGCTCGTCTGCCTTTGAGATCAGCTACTGTCCCAGAAAACTGAGTGATTCTTTTTATATCGGGTATCAGAATGTAAGGAGTTTGATGATTCTTCCTCGAATATAGTCAGGATATTTGCTGACCTTAATTTATTCCAGATTAATTACGTGAAGAATATAAGTGAAAGACTACTTGACCTAGCATTTGTTAATGATCCTCATTACTTTGAGGTCAATAGGTTCTCCCCATATCTCTCCCAGAGGACGATTACCATCCTACCTTAGGTTTGTCGATGTTGTACTCCAATGAATCTCATTCTTCTACCTCTCATGATGATCTCTCCGTTTTCTGTTACAGAAGGACAAATTTTATGCTGCTTAACTCTTTTCTCTGTTAAGTTGATTGGAATTCTGTCAGTACTTGTAGCCACTATGCGAATATTGATGTTCTGAATAAATTTTATCAAATTCTTAGGTACTTTCTGTCACAATCTGTACCAAAAATTCGAGTAGGGCAATCTGAAAGACTACTTTGGTCTTCTCGTGAATTGTCCAGAATGAAGAATTCGAGAAGTAGGCTTTTTAAGAAGTTTAAGAAATCTGGATTGAAACTCGATTATGTGAGATACTCTATTGCTAGATCGAGATATAACGTCGTGTTATAGACTATACTTGGAAAAGGTGAAGAATAATTTTCGAGATAACCCTAGAGCTTTTTACGATTTTGTTAATTTGAAACGTAAATCCACATCTAAACCAACTAGGATTATAATGGATGGCTTAGAATATATTCTAATAGATCTTATCGATCCGACAGCGCTTATCATTATGATATTCCTGCTTTGAATCAATTGGAAATACCAATTATTGATTTGCCCTTGGTCTTATCAAGTTTGAATGATCTAGAATCAACAAATAGTGTTGGCCCCGATGGGGTGCCAAATATAATTTTAAAATTCTGTGCTAGTGGTTTAGCTATTCCTATGGCGTTATTATTTAATACTAAGTTGAGATTTGGATATTTCCCTTCGGCTTGGAGACAGTCGTTCATCGATCCCCTCCATAAATAAGGTCTAATTGGCGTTTCGAATTATAGAGGGATAGCAAAATTAAGTGCTATCCCAAATCATTTTGAGAAACTAGTAACTAAGGTTGTATCTCACAGCGTTTCTTCTATTTGAGTCCCAGCCAACATGGGTTTCGTAAGGGCTTATCGACTGCGACGATTTGACTCAGTTTTCCTCTCACGTTATTGATGAGTTTGTTCTGGGTAATCAGACTGACGTCATCTACACGGATTTTACCAAGAGTACCACCGCAATTACAAAACGGTTGGGCCTAGAATCCTCTTATAATAAATTGTACCATCCATGACATTCATTCTCAAAATGCTTAGAAACGCAAAATTCGTACTTTTAATGGGTAAACGGGAAAAGGTGGATCATAAAATTCGGTGTGTATATTCGCCTTACAGTGTAGATGAGTAATAACAAGGAATTTCCCGAAATTTGTACGTTTAAGGGGTTAAAAATTGTACCACCGCCCTGACCAAACGACTGGGCCTAGAGTCATGAAATTTGAAACGCATATTTATTTATAGCACGAATGTGTCCAAGAAAATATTTTTGCAAAATTCGTATTTTTTGGGGTTGGGTAAAAACAAATTAAAAAATATAGAAACGCAAAACGAAGGAATTTTCGAAATTCGTACTCATCCGTGTTGTTGGTACCTTTTTTATCCCCTTTTCCCTTTAAAAGTACAAATTTCGAAAAATTTCTTCATTTTGCGATTCTAAACATTTTGAGGGATGTACACACCAAATTTTATGGTATCAGCTCCATCCATTTTATTGGCACTATTTTTATCCCTTTTAACCCGATTTCACCCCCAAAAAGTACGATTTTTTAAAAATATTTTCTTGGGGGCGTTGAAGCTATAAGAGAAGTTTTTGTACCAAATTTCAAGATTCTATTCCCAGCCGTTTGGTCATTGCGGTGGTACAATTTTGATCCCTCTTTACCCCATTTTACCCCTTAAAAGTACGAATTACGAAAACCTCCCTTCAAATCTGATTTCTTCGCTGTAAGGGAAATGTACATACCAAATTTCATGATTCTAGCTTCAACCATGTTGTTGGTACCATTTTTGTCCCTTTTTGTACCATTTAACCCCCCAAAAGTACGAATTTTTAAAATGTCACTTTTTGGGTTGTCTTCATGCCGCAAGAGGAATATCCATACCAAATTTCAAGATTCTAGGCCTAGCCGTTTGGTCATTGCGGTGGTACCATTTTTATCCCTCTTTATCCCTTAAAAGTACGAATTTTGAAAAATCCCGTCTTATCACACATCTACACTGTAAAAGAAATGTACACACCAAATTTCATGATTCTAGCTCTAGCCGTTTGGTATGGGGAGTGATCAGTCAGTCAGTCAGTCACTCAATCACGCAACTCCTTTATATCTATAGATTGATCACAAAATATTAAATCATAAGAATATTATTTACGTAGTTTCTACTTTCATTTTCATATTTTAAATGAAAATTCACTTAAATCGTCGATTTTGTTTATTTAAATTACCAAATAATTGTGAAGTTTGTTTTGATCTTTCTTTTGGATACCACATGAAATACTTCAGAGAATGTTATGCTATCTTATCAAAAATTTGCAGAAACAAGTATACAAATATGCATTATGTCTCACTCAGCGATGCTGTCAGAATTCAATATGAGACATAAGTGCTGTACATACACATTACGGACACTCAGAAAAATATCATTCCTAAATTTGAATAAAATCTATTCAATTGAGTTCAACAATTTTACTCCAGTTTTGTAAAAATTTCCTTACAAGTAGGAAAAGTCTGCAAAATATTCAACAAAGTAATACTAAACCGCTGCTGCGCAAGGAACAAGCAGGATTTCGCCCAAACAGATCAAGTGTCGACCAAATAAACAGCCTCCGACTTATAGTAGAGCAATGCATATCTCACATTTGTCGACTTCGAGAAAGCCTTCGACACAATCGACCGAAATGCCACGTGGTCTGCCTTACTAAGTAAAGGAGTACCAGCGAAAATAGTCAACTTAATAAGAGAGCAATACAAAAATGCCAGAGCAAGAGTGGTACACTGAATCAACATAGCAAAAACTAAATCATAGCGAAGTAGATAGCAGAATTCAAAAAGGGTTGCCTACATAAACCTACGAAACGTATGGAATTCAAATGAACTATCCCCGATGACAAAAATTTCCGTCTACAATGCACGCGTAAAATCCGTACTGCTTTATGGTTCCCAAACATGGTTGGTGAACTCAGTAATCAAACGCAAACTACAAAGTTTCACAAACAGGTGCTTACGAAATATATTAAAAATTTGGTGCCCAAGAATAATCACAAATGAGGAACTATTAGCATTAACAAACCAAGAAGACATCAACACCCAAATAAAGAGGAGCAAACTAAATTGGCTGGGACACACCCTACGAAAATCATACGACGAAATATGTCATGCTACACTCGAATGGAATCCGCAAGGCAGAAGAAGTCGTGGTAGACCTAAAACCACTTGGAGGAGAACAATTCTAAGCGATACCGGCAAATCTTTGAACGAATTACGATACTTAGCATTAGATAGACAGCAATGGCGATTCTTTGTAAACAATCTATATTCCTGATGGAATATGATAATAATAGGAAAATTAACTAAAAATGAGTAAAGTTTACTTATTTCAAAGTCATAGCAAATAGTTTCTAGAAATAGGGTAGTAAATTTACTTAAAAATATTTCATTGATTGTAATAAATAATTCTTACAATTGGGTAAATTCATACTTGTGTGGAAGAAAATTTCCAAAGTATTAGATAAGAAAAATATTAAGATTTTATTGTATGGAAAAAAACCCATTTAGGAAATTTTTACTAAAAAATGTGTTTTTATGGCAGAGGTATCATTAAACTTTTGAGAAATATTTTATGTTGTAATTTGTATACCCTCACCTAAGGACTTTGTCATTCCGTTTGTAACACCTTGAAATATTCATCGGAGACCCTATAAAGTATATATATTCTGGGTCGTCCGTCTGTCTGTCTGTTGAAAGCACGACAGCGGTCGAATTAAATAAGATAGAAGGTTCAAATTTTCCCTAAATGTGTATTATGGTTGCAGATCGGTTGGGATTGAAAGTGGGAGAAATCGGCCCAGACGGAAAAATTTTTCCCTAACAAGAACTGAAAGTACTCCATAATATTTAGAATACTTAACCATTTTTTAATTTCTGCTTTATATGCACTTGTAATTTGTTGCGTACATTCCACTTGTAGCGTAAAAGCACCAAAAACAAAATACACGATTTAGCGGGCGAAGTGGGACAAAAATGGTACCAATGTACGATAACAGCTAAAAACATCCAATTTGGAATGTACATCCCTCTAATTGCATAGATACGTAAAATAGAGGGATTTTTTAAAATTCGTACTTTTAAGGGATACAATTAGAAAAGAGGGATAAAAATGCAGAAGTTGAAATCATGAAATTCGGTGTGTACTTTCGTCTGACTGTGAAGATGCAAAATAAAAAGAATTTTTTCGAAATTTGTAATTTTAGCCGGAATATGGGGCGAATGGGGATAAAAATGGTACCAAAGAAACGGCTGCAGCTACAATAATTAAATTCGGTGTGTACACTTCTCTGATTGCGGTGACGCGACAAATAAAGAGATCTTCTGATATTGTAGCATCAGGATCTAAATGGAATTAAATTTGGCTACAATCAAAAGGTTGTAGCTAGAATCATGATTTTCATTAATTGCACTCGCCTGTTGCACATTTTTGAATATTTCTGACTGATAATTATATTAATATTTATATAGTAGAGGACTATTTATATTATAATAATGATCACAATTTTCCTAATATGATAGTCCACTTTTGTGTAATGTTGACAGCCTCTAATCTACCGATAATACTGTGGAAACCACTCCATGGTTGAGGGTATATAAGATTCGGCCCGGCCGAAATTAACGCCTTTTTACTTGTTTGTATTAGTTTTGCATACTCTGAAGCAAAATAATTTGTTTGAATTGTTCAGTTATCACATATCTGTGTTATTATTTTCCAATTTTCAAAAAAGTTATTAGCCTTTTCGTTTTTCAACAGATGTGATTTCATACTATTTTTGGTTTAAATGTCAACAATAAAACAAAAGAAAAAGTTGTAACTTTTGCAGCATGGTTTGAGAAAACGAGTTCCTGGTTCCAAATTTTTATATTTTGCTATTTTAAAGTGTTGGTAATAATCTGTCATTATTACATTCTGAAAATATGTTACTTCAAAATTGGCTTTTGCCTCTCAAATTGTTGTTTGTTCCATCGTGCAATGTATATACATAATTACGTGCAATAAAAATGTATTGTATTTTAAAGGTGGAGTTGGATCAAAAGTGATAAAAATCGTACAAACCAATTTTGGTAAATTGGGATATAGATAGTACCAACCAATGTTTTCAGCTATAATGTGAAAAGGCTATTAGAAATTCGGTGTTTACATTTCTCCGAGTACGTAGATGCACAACATAAATTAATTTTTAGAAATTTGTACGGGCTTCACAAAAAGGGATAAAAAGGGTACTTATTAACATAAATGAATTTTTAGCAATTTGAGACAAAAAGGGATAACAAATAGTACCTACCAAAATACTGCACTAGAATCGTGAAGTTCTGTGCGAACATTATAGTCAGTAGTCCCGTCGAAATAAAAAATGTTTGTTCTATTTATAAGTTCAGATTTGAGGATTTAATTTGACAAAGTGTGTGACAAAAGTATTTTTAAAGTGATAACAAAAAATTTTAAAATTATAATTGCAACTGATTTCGACTATATGTACGAAAGTTATATCAGATTTTTATACAAAAGGTTATGCCAATATGTGTGGCAGCATATATGAAAATATTGGCAAAGATCAAATTTCACAGTATTCTGATCAACCGTATAGAAGATATAAAAGGTTTAATTTTGATTTGTGTGGGAAGTACGTTCAAAGTGATTATAAAAACTTTATCAAATATTAAAATATAACTGGTTCCGAATATTTATGGATGAATATAGTCCATACTGCTCGGTCAAAAAATAGCAGAGATAAGATAAAAAAATGTCGACAAAGAAAAATATTAGTTTTACTTCGAAAATCCTAAAACTTTTTACGGTGATTGAAAGGTCGTATTGTGTCATAATTAATCTTTTTTGTAATTTCGAGATTAGGTCTTTAGAATCATTTATGTCAAAAATGAGACCAGTCAAAAAAATGGCAGCGTTAATAAAAACTAAAAATATTTTGTTTCAATTCGCTTTAATTGAAGACTTTTTCTAATGATAATTTAAATAAGGATATTTTCTTCAATTTAATACTGACTTAATGCTGCCGTTTCATTGTGTCGACTAGTTTTTTACAACTTTTACCCGATATTTTTGCCATACCACTATAATATCGTGTCAAAGCCCGATATTGTCTTTCAGTATTGCTAGTGAGACCTCATTTTAGTCATCACACTTAAAATTGTTTATTATATTTAGGTGCGGTGTCTGCCCGAACCATTCCATAACATTGATATTATTGAGTTCAAACCACCTTTTTGCGAGGTGTTTTCAGGATAATTGACCTGGTAGAAGACCCATTTAAGGGGCATTCCGTATTCTGTATACGTAAGTATAATATTATGCAGTATTTTGATGTACTGGGCAGAGTCTATGGTAGTTCTGGGCCAATGTATTGACCCAACTCCATAATATGAAAAAAAAAAGCCCAAGACATTACGCTTGATGCTCCCTATTTGACTGTTTTGGTACTATACCTGGAGATTTACTCCGTGTTCTGTGGACGTCTTACAAACTATCGAGCGACTGTCCCACCATACAAAACAATTTTTGATTCAACTGATCATAAATTGTGCACACACTTCTTGATTGGCTAAACCAGGTGTGTTTTTGCTAATTGAAATTTTTTGTGCCATGTCTTTTATTTTTAAGTAGGACTTTTTGCGGAGTTCTGGCATACAGATTGTGTTTTCTTAGTATTCTACGAACATTTTAAACTATCAAATATGGACAGACATTGTTTTTATTTCGGTGGCGGGCGTAAGTGGGTTTTTGTACTAGACATTATTATTCGGCGAATGGTTGTAGGTGATATAAACTGATGTTTTCACAAGTTTTTTATTTTTCTTCTTATAATATCGAATTTCTGATCATTTTAATAGAGCGCTGGAATAAAAGTCGAACTTCCCTATATGATTTTCCCTAAGATTTCAACCTTTTTATATGAACTCGATTTTCTTCTCCACAATGCTCTCCTCGCCCTACTTATGAAGAAAAATAATACAATAACATTTCAGAAGTAGTGTAAATTTCATAATATCTTACTTATAATCAAATCGAATTGAAAAATTGAGATAAAATTCCTTTTTCTTGAGATTTTTTTTAACACTGCTACTATTTTGACCGGTCTAAAATGTCTAATAATCTAAAAAATTTGAAATTTCTTAAGTAATTAAAATCATATCACCAGAAGTAGCAATAAAAAATTATCACACAAATAAATATATGAAAATGTATATTAAGCTGTGGTGCGCTTCTATTATTTTCACCGCAACCGTATATGTATATCAATTTCATCCATCTCCAAATTTAAAGAGAGTTTGAATAAATTCCTTAACTCCCTTCGAGAGTGATCGGACTGAGAGTCTTAAATTACTCCTTCAATGAGTTACACTTGTTTCTATCCCAAATGCTTATAGAGTGAGTCAGCGTAACATAAAGTTTTTTTTTTAATTTTGTGAGCATTTACAAGCGATTTTCCCTTGAATAAATATCCTTATATCGAGTAGGAAGTAGCGGGTATTTGCTAATTGTTAATAAAACAATAATATATTATTTTAGGTGTCTATGAATTTAATACATTCGAAAACTATTTAATTCAAGAACACCTAAAAGTCAATCAAAGTCGATCACTATTCAACGACACAGAAATTAATAATTAATTAATTAAATTAATTATGCTGTTATAAAAAATTAATCCTCAATCAATCAATTAAAAATTATGCCATTGTTTTAAAATGTTAAATATTTTCATTTATAGTATTATTAGTATTTTATTTTATTCTTAAAATACTATCCTATTATTAATTCTATGTAGCATTGTCCAGTTACTCAAAACAAAGGTTCGAAAGGGCTTAGCTTAGTCTGAAAAGGTTAATTCCGATACGCATACTTGCTAACAATTCGTATGAATAACATATATGTATTGAGTTTGGATATAATGAAATTACGGATGAGTTACACTTTATGTTTGAAACTGGTACGAAAATAGATCCTACCTAATATATAAGTGTTTAATGCATAACCAATAAATAATTCATGCTATTATAATTCTCTCTTTTTCTCTTGTAGCAAAAGAATAGTTAATATCAGTAGAACTGAAGACGATGTTCATCTAGTACATAGGGAAATGGCAAATGGAAAACAAACAAAATCTGTTCAGGTAGATTTCGAAAGATACACATTTGCAGATACGAAAAAGACACTGCTATCACTTAAGTACTTTGTAAAGCGTAAACGTAATTTGTAGTTGCGATCTAAATATTACCTTTTATTTTATACTCTTCACGTATGTGTATTTCGGGCAACTTTTGTTGTAATTATTGTTGTACTGCACAATTTTATTAAGTTTTTCATTTTAATTTCCTTATATGCAATCTGCGAATCACTCGTATGTGGGTCTCTGCTTCTTCCAACCATTAACACAAATATAGACAACTCATTAAATTAACATCACTTTCGGTAGATCAAAACTAGATTAACCACTCTTCAGTTTTATCAATTTGGCTTGGAATCCATAATTTAGCCTTTGCCTGAAAATGGGACCACTATCAACGACGAAAGTCTCTTACAACAGTAGCCTGGTCCAGTTGGTTGAAGAAAGTGTCAATGACCATTCTCTTCAAAGTAAATTATGAATTACCAAGCCTACTTATTGGATAGTTTGTGTATTTTTGTTTTGGATGCTTAGGTTGTGGCATATTAGGCCTGTTCGATTGGGCTTACTAGCTTATGATTAAGAGACTTCATAAAGTGGCAACATTGTTACCCATTGGTTTTTCTTAAATGAATCAACTACTTTCTTGTTAAGCGAGTAAATTCCATACAAAAATTAAGCTAGTAAGCCCAATCGAATAGCCCTATTATTTAAATAGACTTTCAACCTATAGATATGTACTCGTTATCATGGAAACTAATTATTTATTGCGGCATTCCTTCATAGGTCGCCGAATGGATGGGAAGGCGCGAGGCCTGGTCCGCGGACAAACCGACCGATCCACGAACGAAGCCTACCCGTTGGGAGTTCCACAATGGCCGCCAACAGTTTGACGAAAATCTAGGCGTTGTCCACGTCACGGACGTAGGCGATGCTCGAAACCATCCCGAAGAAACGCGACGCATACATTCTGCTGACGAAAACCATAGAAGAGTAAAAATAAAGTGAGTTTTAAAAATGTATTATAACATGATGGCATTAATAATTGACTTTCCTCGACAGAAATACGCATGCAGCCAAAGACAGTACTCATCTTAGTTTTCATAATTCTAGAACTAATCTTATTAATGATCGCGATGTCTATATAGAAGATGTTATTGATGAACGTGAGCTAGTTGATGACGACCATGAACACTTCAGACGTGGTAATGTAAACCGCCAACATAGTAAGCGCTACGGTAGTGATGAACTGGCACACCGACAACAACATATTGATGACGACTCCATGAGGCGCCATGAAATCGACCGAGGCAGTGACATTGATTATAATACGGCCAGAAGTAGTCTTAGGAATAAACGAGAGTTCTTCATTAAAGACGGCAACATTGAGATTCTACAGCTGATGACTAGAGACAAAACTCGAGATGGCGCAGCAGTGGCTGGGAGTTTGGCAGACAACAATAATGACAATATTTATGTTAATGTTCCTTTGAAAAGCACGAACTTATCGCAACCACAACTGTTAATGGTCGATAACAGTGGCAAGGAGATTCTTATGAGACGTTTCATAGAGGAACAACCAAATGGTAAACAAATTATACGGGAGCATTACCAAATAGTTCCAGGTGCTACTTGTATACAATCCATGCCCAATGAGATTCAACAGAATTCCACACTGAAAGGTGACACATTTCCTATGGGTAAGTCAGGACCTAATAGCATTGTATATTCACAAACGGAGCCAGAGGTTAAGGTAATCCATACTCAACCTACTCAAGGTTCAATTGCCACTCTGCACGTGGATGGCTTCCAAAGTCAGATGCAACCAGCCACATCAAATCAATCTCTGACCCAAGAATTAGAGAATTCACTAAAACACCAAAATGAGTTACTGCGTCAAATTCTTATGGAAAAGGAGAAGATTGAAGCTCAATATGTACAACATGAAGTGGTCCTTGAAACACAAAGTCTGCCGGGTCAGTCGATGGCTATCGCCACGCAAACCGAATGTGAGGCGGGAACTCAAACAGAAGTTGATGATGCTTATATGCGAAGAGCCTCTATAGACATTGAAGGACGCTCAGTAAGACGTAGAGCTCGTAGTGAGAATGATGATTCGGCGTCTGATGAAGATGATTACGAATACATACGACTGAGTTCACCAAATAGTCCCGATGGAGTTGTCTATTGTATAAAACGTAAGAGACAACGGCGGCGTGGCAAATATCGTAATGGAAGCCAACCGCGCAGGCGAATTGTTATGGTAGAGGAAGTTAAGCGTAAAATACGTACTCCCATTAAAGAAGAAGATGATGAGGAATACTACAAAGCTCGCAAGCGACCAACGCCGAAAAAACCACCACGTAATAATGGAGAAACAAAGGCCAGTATACTGCGTCATTTAAAAAATGAAGAGATTCACCAAAAGAAGAGTTCTCGTCTCAAGAAAGAACCTTTAAATCGCGATATCCTAATGGAGATATCTGATTCTCTGGATGACAAGTACAGTTCAAATGAAGGACAAAATAGACAAAAGATTCAGGTGGAACAACTTGATTATTATGAAAATTCTGATGAAGAGTATCAACAACATTATGATGTTGGTTTTTCCAACGACTCTGATGCCGGAGAAATAGTCATAAAAAGTAATGCCTCATCCAATCGTCACATAAGTGACACACGAAAGTCTTCATCGCAACAAGAACATCGATTTGAAATTCATGTTGGCGATGATGCTGAAGGTGGTATTGTTAACAAACCGAATAGAAGGAATTACCGATCATCTTCTGAACAAAGAGGCGATAGTCGATCGGAATCTAAGCCTCGATTATCACGAAGCGACAGTTCCCACGGGAGCAATGGCTCACAACGTCAAACTAATCGGAAGAAAACAAGTTCTGAAACTCCAAAAACACGTGTTTCCATAACGAAATACGAAACCGACGGCATCAATGGTATTCAAAGTGCAACGGTCGAAAGTCGTGTGACGCAAAGTGAAACAGATCTGTTGGAACATGATGAAGCTTCATGTAATAGATCACGAGCTGGAAGTGTTCCCAAGTACATGGAATGGTATTATGATAAGAAGAAACCATCCGTTAGTGGTCGCACATCTACTGAGTCCTCAACCAAGGGAGTTCAACCAACGCGAAAGAGATCAGTTGTTTCCAACGTCCCGGAAAAGAAAGTATCTAAAACCCGCTTGCACATCAAGCCAACGGATGGTAGCCTACAAGATGATGTTAAATTTAAACCAGAACCTGCTCCTCGGAAATCACCACCGAAAGGCAGTCGAATGCTCAAGGAAGACATTGCTAAAAACAAACAGCTACAAACTCGTGTAGTTGCTGAAGCTAGCCATCCACTACTACAACACTCTGAACATCGATTTGAACGCGAAAATGCTCCCGAAGTACCCACACCACCATCCAAATTACCTCACTATATTTACCCCGAAACACCGCCAACTGTTGGCGCGAATAAAGAACCAAATTCAAAAAATCTGAAGCCCAAACCATCGCCCATCAAAGAGAATGAAGTTAAAGTTAGCAATTCCTCCAAAATTAATCTTTATATAGAAGATGCAGCTGTTACACATCAACCAGCATTGATATCGACTTCTACTTCCACTTCTGTACAGAAGCAACTCAACGCAGCTACTCTGGAAGATGATCTCGATTCCGGCATCGCAATGAATTCGCTTCTCAACAGTATGGGCCGCCGTAATCCCATTGCAGAAAAGAAGAGTGTATTTTCAATAGCCTACGACGATGTTAGCCGTGTTCAAAAAATTCCTTCGGGTGGCGAATCTCCGCCATACTAACAGGATGCTTCATTTCTGCAAATCGTCGATTCGTTGTACCATTATGTGATATAGTAATTATAAATTGTTGGCATTTACAAGTATCATTTTTAACAAATTGTAGTGTTTATCTACTTGTCTATATATACTCGATTGCTCATGTTTTTAGGATAGTTTATAATAATAATAATAATCCAAAGCTACATATGTAATATGTATCAAAATACAAGAACACACATGCCGTCATTCGAAATTCCATAAAACGTTAACAATTTATTGTATGATTTTACATGACAAGCAAGAATTTCTCCTTTAAATATTTGTGAATTTACGAACTTCGCCGATAAAACATAGATGACGGAATTGTGTTATCGACTTTCTGTTGTATTGCAGTCAGTTCCTTGCTTTCATGAACAGAAATCCATGCACATTGGTATATTATTAATCATGTATGCTATAAATAAAAATTCCTTGAAAATACGAATACGTTGCTACTTTAAAAAACACTAAAATTACTATAAACGCTTAATAACTTGACCAATAATATCAATTTTTTGAAGGTATTTATGTACCTTACATTATTTAGCTAAATCACTAAAAACTTAAGTTGTTTCATTGTTCTTACATATGTTTTCATAGAATAACTTACAGAAACTCTGACTGAAAATCTGGCCATAAGATAAGAGCAAATATGTAACTAGAAAAACATGATATTTTGTGGTGTTTTCAGGGAAATTGAGCGTCTTTACCCATCTCATTAATCATTCCAAGCTTTATTTCCGCGGATGACTGGAATAAAACTGACTTTTGATATATCGAAAATGTGGTCATGTTATTGTACTAACAAACGATTTGTCAATAAACAACGACTAATGTTAATTTTGTCCTTTCCATTCAAATCCATTATTCATGGAAATTCATGCATATGTATATAACTTCACATTTATATTGTTACCTGTACTTTATGTACTATATTTAATTTGACATACTACAGTACTACTATGCAACTATAGTCCCAAATTTTATCCGATCCATAGACTAAATCAAAAATCTATATGAATTGTAATAAAGTTTGCACCACATATTAAATGTATGTAAATGAATAATTTTTATTTAAATTTATTTTTTGTCAATTATTGCAAAAATCGACAAAAATAAGGTATATGATCAATTCAAACTTTTATTATTAAAATGACCATTTCTTTTTGGAAAAATTCAAAATTCAAACAAAAAAGAATCCTTCCAAATTCGCATTTATAGGGTCATAATTGGAAAAATTGGTATTATGTGGAATGTTAGGACAAGTTTTCCCCTAACAAGGACTGATAAATAACTAAATATAAACAATGTTGTGGATATTTAAGCAGGGCCGTGCGCAGGGGAGGGTTTCAACCCCCAGAGAGGTTTCGTATACTTTTTTAAAACCTTCTAGAAGCAATAAAATATAGAATTTTTAAGTTCTTTTTAAAATAACTCGTCTGAAATGGTAATTTTGCAGTAAAATCATGAAAACAGGAAAATTACAAAAAAAAAATCATGGCCACTTTCTTGAATGTCGTACAAAGGTTATGCAAAATAAAAACAAACTAAACGAATTGTGCCAATTTCAAGATTGTGCAATGCTAATTTCGCTATTTCTTAATAAAAGCAAATAATTTGTTTGATGCTAATCCGTAGCTTAACTATGAGTGCCAAACTTTGGACAAATTTGTAGTACATCTATTGAAATGAAGTCATTGAAAAGTAATTTACCTCTAAATTAATAATTATGTTAAAATCTATTGGCGAGACGAAATTCTTTGTTTCTGCGAAAAAGTATTGGAGTAACCTAGACTCCATCTAGACGTTTTTTACTTTTATAAGTAAATTTAATTTAATTTTTAAATAAAATACAATTTGCATTTTTAAATTTCTTTCAATTCGAGCAAATGATATACCCCTCTCTGAGTATAGAAATCGAAATCTGAGAATATCAAAACATTGACCCGAATATTCAACTTCCACAACAGATGTTTACAGGTCAAATATAATATGGTTGGCTATTCGTATATTCCGTTTGCAATACGTGGTTTGTAGAGCGTTAAGATGTAACATTTGCGATTCGACATTTTTATTGAGCTGTATCTATATCTGAACCGATGTCGCTTCCATGTTTGTAAATTAATTTAATACAAGAGATGGATTTTCAGAGCCAAAAGGAGCCGAGGTGGCGCAAGTCAGCGTCGCGCCGCCGCCGACCTTTTTCATATCAGCCACGCCACCGCCGATGAATACGGCTGAAAACGGCGCAACAAAAACTAAAATTATAGGTTAAATACATTTTGATCTTTTCTAATCAACCCTGTATATATCCGAAATAACTACAAAATATTACAAGCGGCTTGTTTACACAAACTGCCGTCAAATACGCGAAGAAGCCACATCAAAAATAATAAAATAAATCTAAATATGACACACCAACCATCTATTGCTAAGTTTTTCGCCGATAAGAAATGGATTTATCGGATTAAGACGAAGAATTGAAAAATGTGGAATGTGCAAAAATCGCTGAATGTTGCAAATACTTTGGCCATTTTGGGGAAGACCAAATTTTGCGATATATGCTTGAAAACTGAGAATAGGATTCTGACAGGGAGAGATAACTTTAAATAACAGACCTGTTCGATTAATATTTGTATGGAATTTAAACACTTAACAAGAAAGCAGCTTACTACTCTCTCAGTTACCAAGTAAGGTGGTTCCATATGTTTATCTGTGATTTTTATACCCTCCACTAAGGTATTATGTCTTTGTGCATTTGTTTGTAACACCCAAAATGAAACGAGTTAGACCCACTTTCTGAGTCGATCTAGCAATGTCCGTTCTATTTGTGCAATCAAATTGCAGGTCGCAACTATAGTATATATAAAATAGAAACCACATATAGTACCCGATTATCTTCTAATTTGGCTTAACACCTTATAAAGAAAGTTGGTAATATCGGTTCATATTTAGATATAGCCCCCATACAAATGTTGCTCCCGATTTGTCTTTTTCCAATTCGGAAACCTCATATTGGTGCCGATTTTCTTTAAATTTGGCTTATAGTGGCAAAACATCTTATAATGCAACTGAAAACTCCTACGGTGAAAGCGGGTAAGATCGGTTCAGATTTAGATATAGCGCCAATGTTGCTCCCGATTTTGGCCAAACTTTATATATTATATTTCACATATAACAATTCATGGGGAAAGCAGGTCACACCGTTCCAGGTTAACCTTTTTGGTCAAACACATACTGTTGACGATCGACATCAGCTGATGCTGGCATGTGGAAGATCGACCATATGATCGACATCACCTGATGCACATATGACATACCGTGACATCCACATGCATATGGCGTTATTGTTTGTCAAAGTTGTTTGTGTGTACTTCGTACGGAGCAGCAATACGTGCTGGAATAAAATATTAAAATCTATTTGTGCCATTATCCCGATGGAAACCTGTTGACATACATTTACAGGATACAAAAATCCTTCCCGATTTCACTTTTTTACCGAATTGAATTGTAATGGGATAGAAAGTGGAGGGTATCATATAGTCGGCCCCGTCCGACTTTCCTTACTTGTTTAACTTGTTTTAAATAAACCAATGGATAAAAATGTTGTCTCCTTATCAAGTCCCTTAATTGTGAGCTAGTAAAACCAATCGAACAGGCCTAATATTTTCATACATACATGTCCTACAGTAAAGGGCTAAGAAAAGGCTAAAGTTGACCTGATCTGACTGTATGATACCCCACTCTTTATTAAATACTCCATGTAGAATTAATTGGGACGATTTTAGGGATCCAATTATGAAAAAAAAAATTAAAATAGAAAGTACATATTTGACATATCACAATCATTTGAGCTCTAGAACGAATGTATTAACCCCATATTAACACATAGGCAAATGTTTAATTGTCAAATTTAATGATAATTAGAATTTTATTACACCGCCGCCGACCTGTCAAAATTGGGTCGGCTCAGCCGTCGAGCCGCCGCCAATAACCGTCAAAATACTGCGCCGCCGCCGCCGATGATTTTAGCTCGGCTCCTTTCTCTGGCCGCGGCGTCAATTTCTTTCCGAGTTTCATCATTTAGGCATCATTCGAAAGATATTGACTGCCGCTATCTAGTTTTTATAACATACTAACAACAAATACGAAAAAATGTTCATTTGTCATTATGAAAAAACACCAAAAATTACTATAAAGGTTCAATAATTCGACCAATAAGTTACTCTAAGACAAAAATCAAAATTTATATTTAAGGTGCTTTCAAGGGTCTATTATTTCAGAAAAAAAAACATTCGACAAAAAAATGACACCAGAAAAACATGATTTTTAGGGGTATTTTCAGGAGCGTTAAGCTCACTGACGGCTTGATCTAGGAACGAAATATTTAGCAAATCATCATTGAACAATCCAAACTTTATTTTCGTGTGGTGACTGAAAATTGTTTTTCCATTTATATCAACAGCGACCCAGCCTACTATACATATGCTTAAAGTTTGTTCTATATTACTAAAAACAACAAACAGCTGTTTATCATCTCAACAGATACAAATCTGCTGTCTCTTTTTCAGCAGCAGAAAATCTCCTCTTTCAGCAGACTTGCTGCTTTCTTTTACTGACAAATTCCTTTGACTGTACTGATAGATGGGTTACTGAAATGCAATTTTGCCATTGCAATTTTTGATATTAAACGCACTTTTACTAGTTTTAATGTTTATACCCTACACCACTTCGTGGTCTATTATAAGTTAGTTTCGCGCCAAATGTTTGTAACGCCAAGAAATAATCGAGCTAGACCCACCTTTAAGTATACCGAACGGCTTAGAATCACCAGCTGAGTCGATTTAACGATGTCTGTCTGTCCGTCCGTCTGCTGTCCATCTAAGCTTGTTCGCACTCTACAGGTCGCAATTGTTGTCCGATTGTCATGAAACTTGGCAGAATTTATTTTTTCTGGCCAAGGACCATCGGTATTGAAAGAATTTGGAGGAAATCGGTTCAGATTTAGATATAGCCCCCATACAAATGTCGCTCCCGATTTTACATTTTCCGCTCTGGAAACAACATATTGTACCCGATTTTCTTTAAATTTGGCAGAACATCTTATAATCCAACTAGAAACACGTATGCAAAAATTGGGTAAGATCGGTTCAGATTTAGATATAGCCCCCATACAAATGTCGCTCCCTATTTCACTTTTTCCGCTTTAGAAACCACATATTGTACCCGATTTTCTTTAAAATTGGCAGAACATCTTATAATCGAACTAGAAACACGTATGCAAAAATTGGGCAAGATCGGTTCAGATTCAGATATAGCCCCCACACAAATGTCGCTCCCGATTTTACATTTTCCGCTCTAGAAACGACATATTGTACCTGATTGCAAAAATTGGGTAAAATCGGTTCAGATTCAGGTATAGCCCCCATACAAATGTCGCTCCCGATTTGACATTTTTTGCTCTAGAAATGTCATATTGTACCCGATTTTCTTTAAATTTTGCAGAACATCTTATAATCCAACTAGAAACACGTATGCAAAAATTGGGTAAGATCGGTTCAGATTTAGATATAGCCCCCATACAAATGTCGCTCCCGATTTGACTTTTTCCGCTCTAGAAACCACATATTGTACCCGATTTTCTTTAAAATTGGCACAACATTTTATAATCGAACTAGAAAAACCTATGCTAAAAGTGGGTAAGATCGGTTCAGATTTAGATATAGCCGTCATACAAATGTTGCTCCCGAATGTTTAACCGATTTTGGCATTACATATACATTATAGGATTCAAAAATCCTTCCCGATTTCACTTTTTGAATGAATTGAATTGTAGTGAGATATATAGTCGGCTCCATCCGTCTTTAGCCTTTCCATACTGTTGAGGAGATGCCCATATGTCCATACTTTGGTATAACATAAATGAGGCCCATTCTGCTCTATTACAGCTCTAGAAACTACATCTTACCTCGGATCTTCATCAAATTTTGCAGATCATTCTATGTTTCAACTAGGAATACCTACCGTGAATGAGAAATCTATTGGCGCATGTTTTGGCACAGGCCTCAAGAGTTGTTTAGGCCCCCTTCAAATGTCCGCCCGATTCATCCAATTATCTCTGTATAATCTGTATTTGTCTTTGGATCTTGATCAATTTTTCCAGATCATGTTATATTTACTTTACTCGGAATATCTGCTGGAAAATTGGATCAATTACTTTATTAATTACCATATTCATTAAATTTGACTAAAGATGAATTTATAGTATAGTTTATATGAACTACATAAAATTGATCCCATGAAATACCTGGGTTTAGTAATCAAAGCGAGGTAAATACGCAGGGAGTGGTGTAGGGTATTATATAGTCGGCCCGCCCGACTTTAGCCTTTCCTTACTTGTTTTTGATAAATTTAGTGTGTTGTATGCGATCAGCAAAATGAAAGAAATTCGCTTACGAATGGAAACATTTTTAGATAATTATGGAATTAAAAGAACATTTGAAGGAAACAAAACATCTGGGATTGAGTAATCGGAATAAGCCACGACCTAATGTTAGTTCGATGACCGATTACCAACTGGAATTACGAACCAAACAAAAAGTAATCATCAAAATATATTGTTCCTATCATCTGTTCTGACAAAAAGTGCATAAAATATAGCATTTTGTACCAATTTTCTGACTTTTCTTTATAACTGCCTATTTTTAAGTGTTCCGAAAACTTTCGCAGAATCATAAAGAACATAACATAAAAGAATTTCACATATCCATTGACACTTATAGCATCGAATTCATTCAAAAATACTATAGAAGAAGAAAGACACTTTCAGTTTTTTTTTAAGTTTCCAGTTTTGCGGTCGACTATCTAAAAGTTTTTTCACCTTAAAACCTAGTTCGGTCTACTCCGAACATTAGTCAAATTAGTTCAGCCGTTCAAGTGATGCGATTACCAACGAACATCATTTAATTTTTATCATATAGATTGTTGTTTAACGAGCTTACTATTAGGCTGGAATTTCATGGGTCTATATTTGTTAATAGTAGAAAAAGCGCTCAACAGGTGCTTGTGAACCTGTCCAACAAACGACTAAATTATTGAAAGAGATTTTTGTTACCAGCTAGTATGATTATGGTTTCCTTCCATAAACTGTTTGACATTCTGTCTTATTAATATATGAACAACGCAGCATTGAATTACATTTTATCAAAGTATAGATTAAATTACTATTAATAATCTTTAAAGTTCCCATAAAACTAGAGACAATATTTTGAATAAAGGCAATTAATTAAATTTTTTTAAAAAATAATGTGTAACGAAACAAGTAAGGAAAGGCTAAAGTCGGGCGGGGCCGACTATATAATACCCTACACCACACCCTGCGTATGTACCTCGCTTTGATTACTAAACCCATTTATTTCATGAGAGCAATTGTATGTAGTTTATATAAATTATACAGTTACTATAAATTCATCATTAGTCATATTTAACGAATATGGTAATTGATCCAATTATCCGACAGACAAATACAAATTATGCAGTAGTAATAGGATGAATCGGACCGAAATTTCAAAATGGGGTCTATAACTACATTTTGGGCTTGGTCCAAAACATGGGCCGCATTCACGGTAGGTATTCCTGGTTGAAAAATACCATGATCTACAAAATTTGATGAAGATCCGATGTAAGATGTAGTTTCTAGAGCTGTAATAGGTCAGAGTGGGACCCCATTTGGGTTATACCAACGTATGGACATATGGGCATCTCCCAAACAAGTAAGGAAAGGCTAACGACGGACGGACTTTCTATCTCATTACAATTCAATTCGGTAAATCGTGAAGGATTTTTGCATCCTGTAAATGTATGTGTTTGACAAAAAATGTTAAATCGGAAAGGACATTTGTATGGGTGTATATTGAAACCTGGAACGATGTGACCCGCTTTCACCATGTATGTTTATTGGTGAAATATAATATGTAAAGTTTGGCCAACAAACAAACATTCGGGAGCAACATTTGTATGAGGGCGATATCTAAATCTGAACCGATCTTACCCACTTTCACCATACGTTGGATTATAAGATGTTATGCCAATTTTTAAGAAAAACGGTGTGGATTTTAGAGCGGAAAAAGTTAAATCGGGAGCGACATTTGTATGTGGGCTATATCTAAATCTCTACCGATCATACCAACTTTCAGCATAGGTGTTTCTAGTTAGATTATAAGATGTTGTGCCAAATTTAAAGAAAATCGGGTGCAAGATATGGTTTCTAGAGCGGAGGGAGTGACATTTGTATGGGGGCTATATCTAAATCTGAACCGATCTTACTCAATTTTTGCATACGTGTTTCTGGTTGGATTATAAGATGTTCTGCAAAATTTAAAGAAAATCGGGTACAATATGTCGTTTCTAGAGCGGAAAATGTCAAATCGGGAGCGACATTTGTATGGAGGCTATATCTAAATCTGAACCGATCTTACCCAATTTTTGCATACGTGTTTCTAGTTCGATTATAAGATGTTCTGCAAAATTTAAAGAAAATCGGGTACAATATGTCGTTTCTAGAGCGGAAAATGTCAAATCGGAGCAACATTTGTATGGGAGCTATATCTAAATCTGAACCGATCTTACCCAATTTTTGCATACGTGTTTCTAGTTCGATTATAAGATGTTGTGCAAAATTTAAAGAAAATCGGGTACAATATGTCGTTTCTAGAGCGGAAAATGTCAAATCGGGAGCAACATTTGTATGGGGGCTATATCTAATTCTGATCCGATCTTACCCAATTTTTGCATACGTGTTTCTAGTTCGATTATAAGGTGTTCTGCAAAATTTAAAGAGAATCGGGTACAATATGTCGTTTCTAGAGCGGAAAATGTCAAATCGGGAGCGACATTTGTATGGAGGCTATATCTAAATCTGAACCGATCTTACCCAATTTTTGCATACGTGTTTCTAGTTCGATTATAAGGTGTTCTGCAAAATTTAAAGAAAATCGGGTACAATATGTCGTTTTTAGAGCGGAAAATGTCAAATCGGGAGCGACGTTTGTATGGAGGCTATATCTAAATCTGAACCGATTTCCTCCAAATTCATTCGATGGTCCGTGGCCACAAAAAATAACTTCTGCCAAGTTTCATGACAATCGGACAACAATTGCGACCTGTAGAGTGCGAACAAGCTTAGATGGACAGCAGACGGACGGACGGACCGACGGACAGACAGACATCGTTAAATCGACTCAGCTGGTGATTCTAAGCCGATCGGTATACTTAAAGGTGGGTCTAGCTCGATTATTTCTTGGTGTTACAAACATTTGGCGCGAAACTAACTTATAATACCCTAGACCACGAAATGGAAGATAATGAAGCAAATAGATACACAAACTTATGTCCGCCTACTTTGTACAAGATTGGCGGCAGAATCAGGAAAGGTACTGTCGAAACCCTCAGGTTGATAATGAATCGTTTCTGTTTTAATAGATTTTTCGTAGAATAAGCGAACTTAAAAAAAACACATAATTAGTGTGTCTCCGATTGTTGAACCAACGAATAAATTGTTGCTGAAACGATATAAGTTTCGATGTTGCAACAAATGAGTTGTTGAGACAAAGTGTTCCATCCATAAAACAATGATATGGTCATAAAACAATGATTATGATCAGAAATTTATAGATTTTTTGTATTAATAAATGTTTTCCCATGTTAAAAATGAAAGAGAGTATTTTCGTTGCATCAACGAATATTGAATTGTTGCAGGAACGAAAAGTTCGAAAAATCGGTTTCATACCATAAACGTTCACATCGTTGCAGCAACGTGTCGGATTGTTGTGGGAACGTAATATTTCGTTGCTGCAAGGAAATGGCAATAACGAATCTGTTTCGTTGATGCATCGAACAATTTTTCTTTCAGTGTTGGTGTTACAGTTGGTTGTATTTCCATTCTATTTTAATTTCAAAAGTACAATTTTTGATAATCCGGTATCTCTCGTACATAGTGCAAAATAACCTAACTTCATGATTCAACCAATTTTTGCCGTAAAAGTAAAAAGTTCGAATTTGGAAAAATCTTTTTATTTTGCGAGTCTATGCAGTTAGAGAAATGTATACACCGAATTCCATTGTTCTAGCTGCGGCCATTTGGTTGGTACCATTTTTATCTCATTTTTTCTATTTTACCCCCTTAAGTGTACGACCTCCTAAAATCTCTTTATTTTATGTGTCTACGCAATTAGATGAATTTCATCATTCTAGCTGTAGTCGTTTAGTTGGTACCATTTTTATCCCTCTGTACCCATTGTATCCCTCGAAAGTACGAATTTGAAAAAAAATATTATTTTTCGTGTCTACGCAGTCAGAGGAATGTGTACTCCAAATTTCACGACTCTAGCTGCAGTCATTTGGTTGGTACTATTTTTACTCATTTTTCCGTTTTAACCACAAAAAGTAAGAATTTCGAAAAATCCGTTTATTTTACGTGTCTATGCAATCAGAGGAATGTATGCACCGAATTCCATTATTCTAGGTACAGCCGTTTGGTTGGTAGCATTTTTATCCCTCTATTCCCATTGTACCCCTTAAAAGTACGAATTTGGAAAAAAAAACTTTTATATTATAGGCCTGTTCGATTGGGCTTACTAGCTTACTTTTTGTATGGAATCTTCATTTAAGAAAAACCAAAGAGTAGCAACGTTGCCACCTTATGAAGTATCTTAATTATAAGCTAGTAAGCCCAATCGAACAGGCCTTATGTATCTACTCAATTAGAGGAATATACACACCGAATTTCGTGTTTCTAGCTGTTGTCGTTTAATATGTACCATTTTTATCCCTTTTTGCCCCATTTTACCCCCTACGAACAAATATCCCTTTATGGTGCGCGTTTTTGTTATAGGGGGAATGCGCGTACCCAATATAAAGTAAATACAAGCAGACATATAAAAAAAAACATGCTTAAAAACTATACAATATTAGGGATTATTATGTGTATTTTTAGTCCTTATGAGGGAAAAAATGTTCCCTTTGTGCCGATTTCGCCCAGTTTCAATCCCAGCCGATCTACGACTATAAGAGGCATTTATGGAAAATTTGGACGTCCTAACTCCTTTCGTTTAAATGCTAGCGTGCTTTCAACAGACGGACGGGCATGGCTAGATCGTCTTAGAATTTTATGATGATCAAGAATATATATACTTTATAGGGTCTCAGGTTGATTTTTCAAGGTGTTACAAACGGAATGACAAAGTTAGTATACCCCCATCGTGGAGGTGGATGGTATAAAAACAATGGATACACACACAAATATATAACGAAATAAAACGAAATGTAAATATGTGTTTGATTGCTAAATGTATAAGATATAAATATATTTTCCTAGCAAGACCTTATACAGTAAAATAATGACAAACAAATGAACTTGGCAGATGCAAATGTTATTCCTGTTCGGTGGCATAGCTCGACATTCTGTAAGTTAACATACAAAGAGCGAATTCTTGTACATTTACTCTATTTGGTGAATCTAGTTGTAGATTCTCTTTTTAAACATGCCAGTAAGTTAACATTGAAATCAACTTTGAAGAAGATGCAAATCGCAGGACAACATTAGAGTCATGATAAACAAAGGTTCCCGCGATAATCTAATAAATCCCGAAACGAAGTCTAGTCCAATTCAGACTTCATTCTATTGTCGAGTTTCCTTTCAAGAGAACATTGAAGTTGCAAAGGATATGTGATCTTCCATGATTTTTCACCGTTTTTGTGCAAATCGCATTATCACAATTTAGTTATTAAATTAAAGAAAATAATGCTCTTAATGTTTTTAATGACCACATTTATATTTTGAAAAACGAAGAAACTGTTTGCTGTAAACAAATTTCCCTTCTCTTAAAAGACTTTGTCAATTTACAATAAGTGATCGCATGATTACTGCATACTAAATAACGTTACTGCAAACGATGTTGATTTGTCTAAAATTTCGTTTCTACATAATAATGTTTTTCTTTGAGTGTAACAAATTGACAACATTGAGTGAAAACATCCGTGCATAATTGTACAAAGAGCTAACTATGTGTACAAAATTTTAATATAAATTATAATAAGAATGTGTCTAGATATACTATGTTAAAGTTTTTATCTTTTTAACAGAAAACAATGCACAATACATAACATGAAAACCGCCAAAATTACTAAAAATACAATCTGGTAACGGACCAGTGCCACAATCGAACTTGTCCAAACTCGTTTGACATGCAGTAAAGTGGCAATTTCTAATTAAGTTTTAATCTAAATAGTCGAAAAATGCCTATTTATTAGGGATGTGTATAGTTCAGCTATTCACGGTGTTGCGAATCCAATTATAATTCGAGAAACAATAGCTTATCGAATGGTCTTGAACTATTCAATAATTAATTATTGTAAATACGATATATATGCAATGATAAACAAATATATAAAATTGTCGTAACTGCCATATTAAATAATGTTGAATACGAATGACATTGTTTTAAACAAAAGATTCGCGTTTGAGAAAGAAAAACAATTGTACATTTAAAATATATTTAGTCCGTATTTATGCTATTTTAATTAAATATATATAGCCATATCCATATTACAACAATTATTTAGATTGTACATACCAAAAGCAATAATACAATACAATAATTATTATCAACATGCATATACATACATAATTCAATATGCTATAAATGTAAAATTAATTACACACAATAAAAATTCAAAATATATATACTACGTATGTATGTAGATGCATATAAACCTAATATGTGTATGTCTTTTTTATTATTTGTTTCGTTTTAAATCAATTGTAGAGTGTATCGTTCAAAAAGAATGCGATTTTGAGTGTCAAGGAAGAGACTGTTCAATAGTCGGTATTGTGCGGTATTAATATTACACCATCTCCACCGAAAATTTTATTTTCTTGTTTTCTTTAAGACTTCTCCAAATATGTAAATTTTGTAGATTGCTAAACTAGAGCTCTAACGATCTTCAAAGATTGGAAAAATTTGCATTGCCTGGTCACATTTCTCTATCCTCAACTTCGCTACTGAAATAAATACAGTTGGGGCCACGGAAGCGTCTGATGCAGAGTGCACGACAATATGATTGGCGTCTGTCTCAGAGTGAGCGGCTGAAACAAAGAAGTTGGGTTCGACATCCGAAGGCAGCAGCCCGATCTTAAAAATAGACTGAAATACACCAATCACTTATGTGAATCGAAACAGAAAATATTCGAAAATGCACAAGGAACAACAAAAATAATAACAACAACCCTTCGTCAAACAAACAACGGCTATGCTAAAAGGACTAGATTTGGACAATGAAACGTAAGAACGTTACAACAGGCTGGAATACTGGCTCAAATATTAAAGGAATGTGAACGGCTGAGGATAGATATCTTGGGTCTGAGCGAAGTGAGGAGGAATGGTTGCGGAGAACACAATGATAGAAAAAGCGGGTTACTTATATGCTTGGGAACACCCAAAACGAACGACCCCCCACATTCACGGAGTTGGAATTTTTATGAACAAAAACATAAAAAGGACCCCAATTTAATGGAAAGAAGATTCCGAAAGAAATATAACGGCACGTCTAAAATGCAAATGGAAGAGTGTATGTCTGTCCGTCGTCCGATACTCATTTGCTTATCTGTTGTCCCTGCCATTTGGTTGGTACCATTTTTATCTCATTTTTTCTATTTTACCCCCTTAAGTGTACGACCTCCTAAAATCTCTTTATTTTATGTGTCTACGCAATTAGATGAATTTCATCATTCTAGCTGTAGTCGTTTAGTTGGTACCATTTTTATCCCTCTGTACCCATTGTATCCCTCGAAAGTACGAATTTGAAAAAAAATATTATTTTTCGTGTCTACGCAGTCAGAGGAATGTGTACTCCAAATTTCACGACTCTAGCTGCAGTCATTTGGTTGGTACTATTTTTACTCATTTTTCCGTTTTAACCACAAAAAGTAAGAATTTCGAAAAATCCGTTTATTTTACGTGTCTATGCAATCAGAGGAATGTATGCACCGAATTCCATTATTCTAGGTACAGCCGTTTGGTTGGTAGCATTTTTATCCCTCTATTCCCATTGTACCCCTTAAAAGTACGAATTTGGAAAAAAAAACTTTTATATTATAGGCCTGTTCGATTGGGCTTACTAGCTTACTTTTTGTATGGAATCTTCATTTAAGAAAAACCAAAGAGTAGCAACGTTGCCACCTTATGAAGTATCTTAATTATAAGCTAGTAAGCCCAATCGAACAGGCCTTATGTATCTACTCAATTAGAGGAATATACACACCGAATTTCGTGTTTCTAGCTGTTGTCGTTTAATATGTACCATTTTTATCCCTTTTTGCCCCATTTTACCCCCTACGAACAAATATCCCTTTATGGTGCGCGTTTTTGTTATAGGGGGAATGCGCGTACCCAATATAAAGTAAATACAAGCAGACATATAAAAAAAAACATGCTTAAAAACTATACAATATTAAGGATTATTATGTGTATTTTTAGTCCTTATGAGGGAAAAAATGTTCCCTTTGTGCCGATTTCGCCCAGTTTCAATCCCAGCCGATCTACGACTATAAGAGGCATTTATGGAAAATTTGGACGTCCTAACTCCTTCGTTTAAATGCTAACGTGCTTTCAACAGACGGACGGGCATGGCTAGATCGTCTTAGAATTTTATGATGATCAAGAATATATATACTTTATAGGGTCTGAAAACGCCAAAGATTTGTTGTTTGTTGTTTCCTGGAGAAATTGGTAGGTGTTACGCTGTGAGTCAGAAAATATTACCAGGGACGTGGGAATATTTTCTCACAAAAATTGTTCACCGAAAATAGGAAATAAAAGAAAAAACACCAAGGAATTAGAATTTTGAATTGAAAGTTTTCTTCCTTTATTGGAATTTGAACAATTTTTAGCAGGAGTCTTACCAAGATAAACAGGCTGTGTTGAGCTTCGGATAACAAGTGAAGTTTTATTTTACAATGTTGTAGGGAGAAAGTGAAAGGAGAGAGTACATAGGACGGATTGTAGCCATATTTAGAACTAGAGAATAACGAACACAATCAAAACTATTAGAACTTGCGCATGTGTGGACGCTACACAGCCAAGCTGTGACAAAGTTTCGGCGGGAAAATATTAGGGTGGCCTGCGGTTATGGACCACGAATATTTGGCATTAACATCACCGCCCGCCTTGCAGTGCCGCTGCAATGAAAGTCGCTACAAAGTCTCGTCGTACATACTTGCTCCTGTCGTACAAAGAAATCTGTATTACATGGTATGTTACAAATTAGGAAGCAATATGAATACAAAAAAGAATATGAATGAATAATAGAAATTAGGAAAGGAATGAATGAAATTAATTAATAACTTAAAGTAAATAAATTCATGAAGATCCAAAAGTATGGTTCAAACCCCAACGGATGTACGAAAGGAACTTCGCTAAGGAATTCGTATGTTGGAGTATGAAAACGAACTTTGGAACGAACTGGATGTAGCTGAAAAAGAAAGTTTGTGTTTTGTTTGTGGAATGAGAATACGATAGTGCATTTTGTAGCAATTCAATTTATTAATTCATTACTGTTATTAAACGAAACGAGAAATAATTTTAAAGAAATTTATGTTGTGCAGGAGCCGTAAATAGCCCACCCGAAGATGGTGCTCTGTGCCGTCGGTAACCCAGTTTTCGTGTACACCCCTTCGGTTATGACGCGTGGATACAGATCGACGCCAACTATGATGTCCACCTGTGAGGACGCGTAGAATTTAGGGTCTGCGTAAAATAAGTGCGGAAAATTGCCTTTAAAAGTTTCCGACAAGGACTCCGTAGGGGTCTTCAGGGCAATGCGGTTGTCCACACGGAAGATGCCTTCGATTTTGGTATTGGCGTCGAACCTGGAACAAAGGGTCAGGGGGCATAAGGGTCAGCGTTAGTAAATCCAACTTTTCGACCATTTTCTTGGAAATACGGCTAAAGGGCGACCCAGAGTCGAGAAGGCAACGTGCCACAGCCTTATCCTTCTTTCCCTCAATCTTAACCAAGGCTGTGGGGAGCAGTATGACACTATTCTGTCTTATTATGGCGGATAGCGTTGTTGCCTTCGATGTTGATGGTGCCGTAGCCAAGGGCTTTTGGACTCTAGATGCTGAGCCCTTTGACGTTGAAGGCCTAGGGGAGAGGGAACGAGACTGTGAACGGAAACGTGCCCTAGAATGCCGTGGCAGAATCTGGTCGCGTAGTTTCGGGTCAACATGGAGCAGTGTGTGATGGAACTTGTGGCAGTGGTGACATCCATCATCGCTGAAGCAGGTTCCATGTGAATGGTCATGGGCCAAGCAATTGACACAATATTTGTGCTGGCGGACTGCTTCCATTCGGTCGGACATGTTCATATCGATGAACTTTTTGCAGTCTTTCAGCGCGTGCCTTCCTTTACAGACCCGGCACTGGAACGAGCTTGGCCCATAAGGACGCGACCGGAATCCGATTTGGCGACTACGGTTGTTACGGCGCTTTGCTGAAGATTTGGGCATGGTATTCTATAGGAAGATTAGGAAATATAGTTGGAACGTTGGAAGGAAATTAGTGTTCGGACGAAATAACGACGAGTTTAGTGATGGGCCGCGTGATGGTACCCTTCTGAGTTATCACATCAGCAACCCGAACACGGTGATCGGTACCGAAATACGTCTTGGATATTCTGCCAAGACGCCAAGAATTTGGTGGAAGATTGTCGTCCTTCACGACTACCAGTGTGTTTTTTTCTATATTCTTTTCGGAAGTTTGCCACTTGACACGCTTTTGAAGCTCACGCAGATACTCGTTTTTCCATCGGGTACAAAAACTCTGATGAATCACCTTAAGTCTCTGCCATCTGTTAAGAATGGAGGCAGGACTTTCCTCCACACGAGGATCTACTGGCGTAAGTATTGGAGACCCGATTAAGAAATGTCCCGGAGTCAGGGCCGAAAAGTCTGTCGGCTCCTGAGAAATAGGTGATAGAGGACGTGAATTAAGACAAGCTTCAATTCGCGTCAAGAGCGTGGAAAATTCCTCGAATGTGAATTTAAAGGAACTAGCGAATTTACGGAAATGGGTTTTGAAGCTTTTTACTCCAGCTTCCCATAGACCACCCATATGGGGCGCCCCTGGCGGAATGAAATGCCAGCTTACGTTGGAATGTGAATAATTGGCAGTTACAGCAGCGTGTGAGGTCTGAAGGAACTCTCTCGCTAGAATTTTCGATGCCCCGACGAAAGTTGTACCATTATCGGAATATAAATGTAATGGGCATCCTCGTCGAGAGACGAACCGATTGAAAGCTGCCAGGAATGTGGATGTGGATAAGTCGGAAGTCGCTTCTAGGTGTATCGCTTTTGTTGAAAAGCATACGAAAACGCAGACGTAACCCTTCGTTAGACGACAGGCTCGTCCGCTATAGCTTTTGATGTCAAAAGGTCCCGCAAAGTCCAATCCAGTACGAGTGAATGGACGCGAGAACTCTGTTCTCTCAGGAGGAAGAGCAGCCATGAGCTGCTTCTGACAACGCTTCTTGTATAGAATACATGTCTTACATTTATTGATTGTCGTCTTTACTAGGTTCTTGACTTTCGGAATCCAGTACTGAGATCGTACCATCCGAAGAACAAGTTGGTTGCCACCGTGAATTGTGATTTGGTGAATGAAGTGAATCAAGAGCCTGGAGTACTGACAATTATATGGCAGTATTATCGGGCGCCTCTCACTGTACGAGAGGCCTGGAGATGATTCGAGACGACCACACGAGCGAATTAGACCATCGGAGTCCAAGAAAGGATTTAAGTTGGAGATGGGACTGGATGGAGGGATCGGACTTTTGGATGACAATACGTTGTACTCGTTAGGAAAATAGGCCTTTTGACTCATCGAAATTAATCCATATCTGACCATAGTAAGTTCAGCACTCGTGATCAAAGTGGATTCTTTAGAGAAGTTGGAACGGTATCTAGGATGTGTACGATAGAAAAATCGATACACATAAGCGACCACCCGAAGCGCTCTAGGAAATGAAGAAAATCGTTCAAGAATGTCCTCAAAGTTCCGGAAGTAGGAAAAATGAGATTTTATGGACTTACGTTCCAAATCAGTCTCGGAAATTGTAGCAAGACTGGAATCAGGCCAACGATCAGCTGGTTCTTGGAGCCATGAAGGCCCAAACCACCAGAAATCGTTTCTGACTATATCCTGAGGTAGAAGTCCGCGACTAGCGAGATCTGCAGGATTAGTTTCGGATGGAACATGTCGCCACTTCGAAGGATCAATCATCTGAACGATACTAGACACTCTGTTGGCTACGAAAGTCATCCAACAGCACGGAGGTTTGGACAGCCAGGAAAGGACAATGGTGGAATCAGTCCAGCAGAAAAGAGAATATTTCGAAATATCCAACATTGGAAGCAAGGTATCTATCATCTCTGCTAAAAGAACCGCCCCACATAATTCCAACCTCGGAATGGATAGTGTCTTTATAGGTGCAACCCTTGTTTTGGAATATACCAGATGAGTGGAAACGGAACTACCTATAGCTATTCGTACGTATAAAGCAGCTGCGTATGCTTTCTCTGAAGCATCGCAGAAACCATGGAATTGAATATCGGAACTTGGAACATAGTTGATCCACCTGGGAATCTGAACGTTGTCAAGAGTGGAATAATCGGATTGGAACGTCTTCCATTGTGAAAGAGTGTCTGGACTTAAGACTTCATCCCAACCCGTGCCTTCAGACCATATCTTCTGCATGAGAACTTTGGCCACGACGATACATGGCGACAGCCAACCTGCAGGATCAAAAAGTTTCGAAATTTGGGAGAGAACTTCCCTTTTTGTATTTTTGCAGAAGTCTGGGAAGGGCTTTGTAGTGAAATAAAATGAATCGGAACGAGCATTCCAACGAATTCCTAGCGTTTTTGCTGTGCTACTGTCATCGAAATTCAAGAAATCTTCACACAGCAAATGATCGGATGGAAGATCCGCTAGGATATCCTTTGAATTTGCTGTCCATTTTCTCAATGAGAAACCAGCTGATTCAAGAGCGGATTTTAGCTCATTTTTTGCGTGAATTGCCATAGGAATTGAATGTGCACCAGCAAGTGCATCGTCCACATACATGGAGTTGCGCAGGATTTTACTGGCAATTGGATGGCTGGACTGAACATCATCAGCTAGTTGGAGCAAAGTACGAATAGCTAGGTACGGAGCACAATTGACCCCAAAGGTCACTGTCTTCAATTCGAAATCTTGAACATTCTCATCTGGGCGGTTGCGGAATAGAATTCTTTGAAAGGGAGTATGATCGGAATGAACCAATATTTGCCGATACATCTTCTGGATGTCGGCGTTAAACACGAATCGAAAGAACCTCCATTTCAGAATCAGAACCGTTAAGTCATTTTGTAGAACAGGGCCAGTATGCAAAATGTCGTTAAGACTTAACCCGTTGGAGGTCGCAGAAGAAGCGTTGAAGACCACTCGAACTTTAGTGGTCGTACTCTCCGGTTTTATAACTGCATGGTGTGGCAAGTAATAATGAAGAGGATTTTTGCTAAAACTCGGAGGCTGGACTGAGGACATATGCTTCAACTGAACGTATTCTTGAACAACTTGATCATACTCTCTCTTGAAATCAGGATTTCGCAAAAGGCGAACTTCATTTCGAAGGAATTGCGCCATTGCACTTATCCTGGATTGACCTATTTGAAGATCGTTAGGATATCCTTCTTTGAAGGGAAGATGAACAATGTATTTTCCATCTTCGTTCCTCCTCGTAGTCGCAACGAACAACTCCTCACAGAATTTATCCGAAGCCGACGTAAAGTTCTTCCTTGGAAGATTCTCCACCTCCCAAAATCGAGAAATCTCTTTATCCAAAGAGATTTCGCAGAAATTCGAAACAACTGTGGACCGTGGAGATGAGGAACGAAGTGAAATCGGACCCGTCAGAATCCATCCGAAAATTGTTTCTTGGGCCATCAGTGAACCGCAAACCTCGCGTCTTACACCAGATAGCATTATCGATGGTAGAAAGTCCCCGCCGATAAGAATATCTATCTTCGAACTAGTGTAGAATTGCGGGTCTGCCAATTGAATTTGCGGAAGGCTTGAAAAGGAGTCAGCAGACACGGTGTGCGATGGAAGATTGCCAGACAAATGAGGTACCACAAGCGCATCGACTGAATAGGAAATATTCGGATCAAATCGTGAGCCAAGCGCGAACGTGCACTCTTTCTGAACTACTGCGGACACGGAATTGTTCAGGCCGGAAATTCGAGCACTCGTGCGATTAAAAGGAAGTTTCAAAACATTGAACAATCTCTCCGAAATAAAAGTTCCTTCTGAACCTGAGTCAAGAAGCGCACGGGCCTGATAAGTTACCCCTAGGTGCAACACATTCACCAGTGCCGTCCCTAGCAGAACACCCCGAGAATTGGTCGAAAAACACGTCTGAATAACTCCAGCCCCTGAACTAGTGGACTGTATTGGATTGGAAGAGAAAGGAGCGGAATTAGGATTTAGAGAAGAGTTGGTATTTGTGCCAGATGATCGCACCGGCAAATTATTGCGACGGGAATCTTCAGAACCTCTATGCAGCAGAGTGTGGTGCGGCTTGTTGCAATCGAAACAGCGATGGCTGGGACACCCCTTAACGCCATGAGTCTTTGAGAAACAATTTAAACAAAGCCCAAGCTTCTTAATTTCTGAATACCGTCCGTTTATATCCATATCTAGAAACTTGGGACACGTTCGGATGATGTGAGACTCATTAGGACATAACGGACATTTCGGCCCTGAGACTTTGTTCCGAAATGAGCTAATCTTCTTGGAATTTTTGGAATTCTGACTAGATGACACTCCTTTGCGATCGATAGACATAGACTGGCTGCGAATTTCTGAAACGGATTCCAACGTACGATATCGATTTGTGAGAAAGGAGTCAAGGTCTGACCACTTCGGAATTGAAGTTTTGTCAGCTAAGCCTTGCTCCCACAAAGTCAAAGTTGAATCTGGAAGTCGATTTGAACAAAGGAAAACAAATAGGGGATCCCAACTTTTGACATCAATATCGTACAACTGTAATGCTGAGATACACGAATTGATATCCCGCTGCAATTGCTTAATAGCTTGCCCGGATTCGGAGGAAATGGAGCTAAGACTAAAAAGAACCTTTAACTGACCATTAACTAAGATTCTCCTATTTTCATAACGATCGCAAAGGTTTTTCCACGCCAACTGAAAACCTTGATTTGTCAAAGGACTCATCTTGACTATGTCGCGTGCTTCACCCTGGGTCTTCTGGGCTAAATGGAATAAGCGTTCAAACTGGACTGAGGCGAGAATTGTTTATGTAAACCGCAGTAAACATATCCCTAAATGTGGGCCATGACATGTAATCGCCTTTGAAAATCTCGGTATCACACGGCGGAAGATTGAAAGAATAGCTGGAATGACTATCAGAAGACTCAGGCTGAGAAGCAGGGACGGGGCGATGGGCAGGAGACTCTTTCTGTACCACTCTATTTGTAAAGTCTTCCGAGAGCTGGGTCAGCTTGGCCAGACAACTGCAGTACGTAACGTATGTACTCTTGTACTTGGCACGAAGTGTTTCCAGCTCTGAAGCTTCTCCCCCTTCCACCTCCTCCTCACCATCGTCTTCTTCACTATCCCGCTCATGCAGATATTTGTCGAATGAAGACTTAATTCCTAACCAGATGGACTTTAACTCCTCCTGATGAACACGTATAAAATGAGAGGAAGATAGCGGAACTTTGTTATCGCTGATGTCTGCATTAAATTCAACGAGACGATCAGCTAGACGAATGAACGAATCCAAAGACATTTCGGGCGAAAGAATGTGAAAAATCTGACGGAAATCGAAGAAATTAGGAAAAAACCTAATAATGAGACGAAAAACTGACCACGTGTGAGCTGGAAAACGATGTATTAATATTTAATACAGGCGGAACAACTGGAATCTGAACTAGATTTCAATAGAATAGATTTTCTATCAGATAAAATACTTATATATTAAAAAATCAACCCTAAATATCAGAAAAATAGTTCTAAAAGATAGAACGTAGGGTGCAAAAAAATGCAGAAAATGTTCCCCAAGATCAAGAAATACTCACGAAAGGACAATTTGTGCGAAAAAGAAAGGAAAATAACAAAAAAAGTGATTTTTTACAACTGTTCTAATATGGCGACTCTAACGGACTGTAGGGTGCAAATCCAATTTTGTCGCTAAATGAAAACAAAAATATCCGTGAAACGAAAAACCAGCTTTTTTTCCAAAAAATCGGAAGAAAAATGAGAAAACCAGTTTAAAATATCTGAATATCGGCTTGTACCGAGTGTAGGGTACACTACAGGTCGAGTTGGAGTACTACCGAGATAACCCCGAATATATTTCCACTATCTGAACAAATAGCGTAAATATGTTACCAACCACTTGAGTCGCGACTCGACCGGACTGTAGGGGTACCTTTTAAGAGAATTAAAGAGCGACCTGGCTTACTCTTAAAACTCTCTTAATAAGCCACACTCTTATAGCGACGTCACGACTGGAGCGGAATGATGTGGAGCAATGTAGGTAGGCAATGAATGTTTGTATGTATGTATGTATGTATGTTAGTACTCATGCAAATATATGTTAATACGTATGTGGATGGCTGTGAATACTTGGTGGATAATAATAATGTATGTCGTATGTGTGCGATTGTACGAAAAAAAAAGGGAATAGAGCAATCTCTTTACGATGCACCACCAACGCGACAGCAAGAAGAAGAATAAATAAAAGAAAAAACACACTGTTTCGCGACCGAACAAAAAAATGAAAACGATATAATTTGGTTAAAAAATTCCAAAATTACCGAGAACTAATGAGAATATTAATCTTCTTTTTCACGAAACTAATGGTTAAAAAATAGAACGAAAATCTCCACCAATTTCACACCGATCACCATATAAAAATACCCGAATAACTTTCTAGAACACTGTGCAGGTATTTTTGAATTTGAAAATTTTCAATTTGCCGTCGGCAAAACACTCATGAACTATCGGACTTTGAACGCTACAGAAGGTAGCTCGTATGAATGCACTATCGTTTCACTTTTTAGAAATAAACAAAACACAAACTGACCTTGTATTTCCGTGGATGATTTAGATGAAGGATGAAATGGAATTGATGGATTGGAGCTTTGAAAATCCTCACAGCTGTAGCACAAATCCGGTTCGAATAGGACCAAAATGAAAACGCCAAAGATTTGTTGTTTGTTGTTTCCTGGAGAAATTGGTAGGTGTTACGCTGTGAGTCAGAAAATATTACCAGGGACGTGGGAATATTTTCTCACAAAAATTGTTCACCGAAAATAGGAAATAAAAGAAAAAACACCAAGGAATTAGAATTTTGAATTGAAAGTTTTCTTCCTTTATTGGAATTTGAACAATTTTTAGCAGGAGTCTTACCAAGATAAACAGGCTGTGTTGAGCTTCGGATAACAAGTGAAGTTTTATTTTACAATGTTGTAGGGAGAAAGTGAAAGGAGAGAGTACATAGGACGGATTGTAGCCATATTTAGAACTAGAGAATAAAGAACACAATCAAAACTATTAGAACTTGCGCATGTGTGGACGCTACACAGCCAAGCTGTGACAAAGTTTCGACGGGAAAATATTAGGGTGGCCTGCGGTTATGGACCACGAATATTTGGCATTAACAGGGTCTCAGGTTGATTTTTCAAGGTGTTACAAACGGAATGACAAAGTTAGTATACCCCCATCGTGGAGGTGGATGGTATAAAAACAATGGATACACACACAAATATATAACGAAATAAAACGAAATGTAAATATGTGTTTGATTGCTAAATGTATAAGATATAAATATATTTTCCTAGCAAGACCTTATACAGTAAAATAATGACAAACAAATGAACTTGGCAGATGCAAATGTTATTCCTGTTCGGTGGCATAGCTCGACATTCTGTAAGTTAACATACAAAGAGCGAATTCTTGTACATTTACTCTATTTGGTGAATCTAGTTGTAGATTCTCTTTTTAAACATGCCAGTAAGTTAACATTGAAATCAACTTTGAAGAAGATGCAAATCGCAGGACAACATTAGAGTCATGATAAACAAAGGTTCCCGCGATAATCTAATAAATCCCGAAACGAAGTCTAGTCCAATTCAGACTTCATTCTATTGTCGAGTTTCCTTTCAAGAGAACATTGAAGTTGCAAAGGATATGTGATCTTCCATGATTTTTCACCGTTTTTGTGCAAATCGCATTATCACAATTTAGTTATTAAATTAAAGAAAATAATGCTCTTAATGTTTTTAATGACCACATTTATATTTTGAAAAACGAAGAAACTGTTTGCTGTAAACAAATTTCCCTTCTCTTAAAAGACTTTGTCAATTTACAATAAGTGATCGCATGATTACTGCATACTAAATAACGTTACTGCAAACGATGTTGATTTGTCTAAAATTTCGTTTCTACATAATAATGTTTTTCTTTGAGTGTAACAAATTGACAACATTGAGTGAAAACATCCGTGCATAATTGTACAAAGAGCTAACTATGTGTACAAAATTTTAATATAAATTATAATAAGAATGTGTCTAGATATACTATGTTAAAGTTTTTATCTTTTTAACAGAAAACAATGCACAATACATAACATGAAAACCGCCAAAATTACTAAAAATACAATCTGGTAACGGACCAGTGCCACAATCGAACTTGTCCAAACTCGTTTGACATGCAGTAAAGTGGCAATTTCTAATTAAGTTTTAATCTAAATAGTCGAAAAATGCCTATTTATTAGGGATGTGTATAGTTCAGCTATTCACGGTGTTGCGAATCCAATTATAATTCGAGAAACAATAGCTTATCGAATGGTCTTGAACTATTCAATAATTAATTATTGTAAATACGATATATATGCAATGATAAACAAATATATAAAATTGTCGTAACTGCCATATTAAATAATGTTGAATACGAATGACATTGTTTTAAACAAAAGATTCGCGTTTGAGAAAGAAAAACAATTGTACATTTAAAATATATTTAGTCCGTATTTATGCTATTTTAATTAAATATATATAGCCATATCCATATTACAACAATTATTTAGATTGTACATACCAAAAGCAATAATACAATACAATAATTATTATCAACATGCATATACATACATAATTCAATATGCTATAAATGTAAAATTAATTACACACAATAAAAATTCAAAATATATATACTACGTATGTATGTAGATGCATATAAACCTAATATGTGTATGTCTTTTTTATTATTTGTTTCGTTTTAAATCAATTGTAGAGTGTATCGTTCAAAAAGAATGCGATTTTGAGTGTCAAGGAAGAGACTGTTCAATAGTCGGTATTGTGCGGTATTAATATTACACCATCTCCACCGAAAATTTTATTTTCTTGTTTTCTTTAAGACTTCTCCAAATATGTAAATTTTGTAGATTGCTAAACTAGAGCTCTAACGATCTTCAAAGATTGGAAAAATTTGCATTGCCTGGTCACATTTCTCTATCCTCAACTTCGCTACTGAAATAAATACAGTTGGGGCCACGGAACCGTCTGATGCAGAGTGCACGACAATATGATTGGCGTCTGTCTCAGAGTGAGCGGCTGAAACAAAGAAGTTGGGTTCGACATCCGAAGGCAGCAGCCCGATCTTAAAAATAGACTGAAATACACCAATCACTTATGTGAATCGAAACAGAAAATATTCGAAAATGCACAAGGAACAACAAAAATAATAACAACAACCCTTCGTCAAACAAACAACGGCTATGCTAAAAGGACTAGATTTGGACAATGAAACGTAAGAACGTTACAACAGGCTGGAATACTGGCTCAAATATTAAAGGAATGTGAACGGCTGAGGATAGATATCTTGGGTCTGAGCGAAGTGAGGAGGAATGGTTGCGGAGAACACAATGATAGAAAAAGCGGGTTACTTATATGCTTGGGAACACCCAAAACGAACGACCCCCCACATTCACGGAGTTGGAATTTTTATGAACAAAAACATAAAAAGGACCCCAATTTAATGGAAAGAAGATTCCGAAAGAAATATAACGGCACGTCTAAAATGCAAATGGAAGAGTGTATGTCTGTCCGTCGTCCGATACTCATTTGCTTATCTGTTGTCCCTGTAGTGTGTTATCTAGTTTTTGTCAAAATAAATAAAATCGTGTTTCATAAAACAGTGAACAATTACAAGCAATGCGCAGAACATCAATAAGAAAAGAAAAAATTAACTACAAAATCACATACAACAAAATAAACGGTTCCAACTAAACCAAAACAATCACTAATCAATTACAACAACAAGCACATACATACATACATAGCAACATCGGCGGAAGCAACAGCACTACAGCGGCCACAGCAGCCGCATATTCACTGGCAGCACAAAGGGCTTCTATGTCCACTAGACTTGGGCATACTCGTTCACTGAACGGACCGGTCCTTTTCGTTCCGTTCCTGTAAAGGAACTCGTTCAGTTTTTTCGTTCCATCGTTCCTTTTGGCTCCTTCGTTCAAATGACTGATTCATACGTCAAACGCCAAAACATATGTTGTTTGTTTACTTATTCATTTATGTATTGTATTTATTTGAATAACCCATGAATCGTAGCTCATCTTATCAGATGTCTCATTCGACAACCCAATTTTAAGTGTAATATTTTATTACATAACATAACATAACATATGTAACATTCAATTCTAAATAAATATACAATTAAATGGCTAAAAAGTATAGAAACCACAAAAACAAATTTTCAAAAAAAAAAATATTTTGTGATGACTTTTTTGGACTTAGCCTCGATAACAATAAATTTGACTTACACTGGATAATTATCCAGGCTAAGTCTAATATTTTTAATACGAAATTATTTTTTCAAAATTTGTTTTCACATACACATTGATATTGCTGTTGGTGACAATTTAAAAAAATTCGTTTTGATTGAAATTTTAACTTTTTATCTAGGATTTTGTTATCGCAGCATAGTTAACCAGTCTTAAAGAAAAATAGCCCTAATATAAAGGTGGGGGTGAGAAATAGGTTTTGATTAGTCAAAATGCTAAAATACACAAGGTTGTATCTGAATTTTAGTTGTTGTTGGGCAATTGCTTCTACCTCTATTATTGTGTCATGGTAGTCTCTGAAAGCTATGACTTCAGAAAACATTTTATAGTACTTATGTCAAAAATTGCCAATTGATTGAGTTATGACGAGCTTAAAAACGTTCTATTCATATTCATATGTATTACATTTTAAATTTATTGTTTGTGAAACTTATAATTAATTAATATTTAGTATCACAATTGAAACTGTTTAACAGTTTGAAACATAAACATTCATATTATTAAGATAATAATTAATCGTTTTCGAGTAATACTGCTGAATTCCAATTAGTATTTTTAATACTTTTGTATATTAATTATTAATACAAGGGCTTTGAGAATTCTTAAGATTGTACCTTCTAATCAGTATTAGGCATGATTTTACACTCAACTTTTTTCAATTTGGAAATGTAGAGTGAACCATGTTTCCATATACAACAAAAACAAATTCAAACATTCGAATTAAAAAATTTGTTTTGAAACGTAATAATGGACAACACTTTACACGGCGCTGAAATTAATATCGTTTCAAATATCATTGTTTTATTTTACGCACCGACGAATATGCTAACATGAAATTCCAAAAATTTTGTATGAAAAAAATTTTAATTTCCTGCTTAATAAGCAAAGTTTCAAACTATCGCTTATTTTTAAACGTTTTTTCATACAAAATTTTTGATGATAGCTTATTTATCGGTGAATTGGAATATTTGAAATTGTCTTTGTTGTTGTCAAAATCTATCTATTTTTTGTGACTTACATATTATTGTGAAGAAATACAAGTTTATTCACCTTTGTCGGATTTAACCCTGCACCGTCATCCTTCGTCAAAATGACGACGCGCAGTGTACAAACGTTAGTGTACAAAAAATAAGGATGACTTTCTAGGGTTAAAAGAGTTCGTATCTCATTAACTATTAGCCCCGTTGCAGAAAAAATTCTTTCACACGGTACAGAAGTTGCTGTAATGCATAATCTCTTTAGAGCATGTCTGTATACCCGGGGATATACTTTTTTCTTTCGTTCCACCACAGCAAAGGATCCATTTTCCGATCGATGTATCATTGAGGTATTTGTCAAATTCTCTAATAGCTGCGAATGTATTATTCTCAGGTCGTGTGGTCCTATTGAAGTCATCATCAGACTCCAATAAACGGGCTCGTCGGCAGTATTTTGAGCTGTTTCGTTCAATTCGACAACTACATTGGGGTTGTCAGCGTTTGGCAGTTTTATTCGGCAAATTTTATCTCTTAGCTGTCTTAAGGCCGTCTCGTACGCACAGTTATTTTTAAAGGCTTTTCGTTTAAATCGAGGGTCCAAAATGACACTTTCAGCATAAAGATAATTTTTTCCATAGTCTCCAAAGCGTGAATTTAGATCTTTCTTGATTGCAATCAACATTGCCGATATTTTGGGATTCGTTGAGCTAAAATCATTCATTGTATATTCCAAAGCGATGCTTAGAACTAGAACCTTAGAAAGAGTTACTGTCTTCTCTGCTGAAATTTCTGTTGGCATTTGGTAGAATGGTTTTAATATTTGAATATATTCCTTGACAATATCCCATTCTTCCAATGGCAATGCTAAGTCAGGTCGAGTTAATGACACAGTCATTAACACCGCATCTTTCTGGCTATATATTCTCTCCAGCATTTCGTATGTGGAATTCCATCTAGATTCCACATCAATTTTTAATTTTAAAACAGGAAGTTCCATTTGCTTTTGTGTATCACATAATTTTTTGAAGGCCTGTGTACTTCTGTGGAAAAAAGAAACAATTTTTCTAACTTTTTGCTAGAAAGGCTTCAATATATTTTAGTGCGTTTTGGTCCACCAAATTCAGAGTATGGACAAAACACCCAACCCATCGCCAATTAGCGACACGGACTGCTGCAACAATATTTGGTTCATTGTCTGTGACAACGGCTGCTATGTTCTGCAGAACCCCAAACTCTTCAGCAACCTCTTTAATCTGTGCAGCCAAATTTTCCGCCGTTTGCCTTCCTGAAAATTCCACACATGATAGCAAATAAGACTTCATTTCCGTTCGGTTATTTAGATAATGTGCCGTTACCGCTTGGTAACTACAATTCGCTCTTGAAGTTCATCCGTCAGTGGTGAGGCAAACAGCAGAGGCATCTTGCATTTGTTTTTTTCAAATCGTCTAATATTTCAGCATACGTGCTATCCAGCAGATTATTCGACAAGGTTTTCCTGGATGGCAATGCATAATTTGGACATTGAGAAACAAGCCCCAAAAGATTTTTAAACATGCATGATGTCCTTTCGCAATCATTTTCAGAACCTGGCGATCAATTTTTTCTGCCTTACGAATTGGTGGTGGTTTACGGAGAAACTGGACTATGTTTGGCTGAGCATTCCGAAATTGTGTACTTGTACCTGCTTGAACTGGCAATGTTTCTGTGTCGCCAGCTTCCAAGTCGATAGTTTCTGCGGGAGCTTGTCTCTCAAGTGCTATTGGTGTAAGAGGATGTTTTCTTTTCATATGACGGCTTATCGATGCTAATAAGAGATTTGCAGTATTTACATTTTGCTTTTTGGGCTCCATCTTCTTCAAAATGCAAGCAAATCGGGCTAGATTTTTTTATCGAAGTCATACTTGTACTATAGACGAATCAAAGTACGTACAATGTAAGTAGTTTTTAGTATGAAGCAAAAACAAGTCGGTGCCAACAAAGCTACCAACTTTGGTTCAAATGAATTGCAATATTAATACTTAATTTCACTACATATGTGTATATGTTATAACTTACCGATGCAAAATACTTTTTAACGTTTCACAAAAATACTTGGGATAGTATTTGCTGTGCAAAACAATGCTTTTTACAAATATATACACATTTAGTTTTTTCTCCACTCTGAAAACATTTGCATTTCATCAACAGAAAATTATTGAACGAAGAAAAGATAGAACGCGCCAGTTCTTTTCATAATAAATTTTGTGTGGCAACACTAGGGAAAATATCTGGCTACAATTAAACAGCTGTTCAAAATGAACGATGGAAGGAATAATTGAATATTGATATTGAATGATTGATACGTAAGACGATTCCAAGCAAACGAATAGGGGAACGAAGTGAACGGTGGAACTGAAATAACGAAAGAGCAGGACAGTTCCAATCGTTCCACTAAGGCAATCCTTCAATTGAACGAGTTCGTTCCGGAACGACCCAAGTCAAATGTCCACTTCGTTGTGTGTCCGTTGTCCCCTTTCTCCACCTTCCCTTTCGTGTAATTCAGTTGACATTCTTTGCTTCTTGTCGTTGTTTGTCCAATGCATAACATGAGGCTTTATGAGAAGGTTTGACAATTGTAGGAACATATCTTGACTCTTCTTTTATTCCGTCAGTCCTAATGGTGGGTAAGTTTAAAATACAATTTGTCAACATACGAGGACTGAGAGTGCATTTTTGCCTTGTATGTCATAGTGTTCCAGACACAGCAACAATTGAATCATTAAATCTGATTTTTTTTCCAGCATTTCAATCGGAAGCTTTGCTTTCTAATCGGCGATATAAAGGGTGATTTTTAGCTATTATCTTTTTGGCAAGCTGACGCACGTTTCGTGTTTTGTTTCACCGTCAAACATCCTCAGTTTGGTCTATAATTTAACCATGAATCGTCTTACAAACGAACATCGTTTGCAAATTGTTGAATTTTATTATGAAAGTTCATCGCGCTCTTCCATTTTATGGTCAGTTTAATAGACCTACTGAAGCGGCTATTCGGGCTATTGTGACTAAATTTCTCACCGAATTTTCATTGTTGGACATTAAACCACCAACACGCTTACTTAGAGTGCGAACTGAAGAAAATATCGCAGCTGTATCGGCCAGTGTTAATGATGACCATCAATTATCGATTCGTCGCGGTTCACAGCAATTGGGCCTCTGTTACTCAAAAACGTGGAAATACCAAAATTGGACTAAGCGAATGGACCATTTGAGGCGCAGTCAAGGTCAACATTTGCATGAAATAATCTTCAAACATTAAATAATATGGACCGTACTATCGATTCAAATAAAGATTTCATGAATTTTTCTGAATTTTATGTGTTTTTTTTTTTTTAAAAAACTTTCCTATAGCTTTTAAAAAATCACCCTTTGGATGCTACGGCTGAAATGATTGAAAAAAATTATCTTAATTGGAATGAAGTCATATATTCCAACTAAAGTTATTTCGGATAAACCATCTAATAAAAGTTGTTTTAACCAGACATGCAAGGCTGCTGTCACATCCAAAGAGGAAGCGTTCAGAAAATGGCGTTTGAATGAAAATGCCACCTCTGATCTGCTACACAAGCAGACTAGAACAACATTTCTTAGACATGTTTTTGCACAAACAAAGTCTTGGTGCTAAAGTTATTTCTTCTCCCAGGGGAAGAAGAGTAAAGGGTAACTCCTCATCTATCCCAACTCTTGTTAAAGATGACCAGATTTTCACTAACCTGGTTTCCAAAGCCAACCTCTTGACTCAAATGTTTGCCAGGAATTAATCTTTTCCGAAAGCAACCAACCACTCCCCGTGATCGTGTATCTAGTTCCATTTCTAAGATATTTGTTCGAACACGTGGACTTAAAAGGGTTCCCGCAAACCTCTATGTAAATAAATCTCCGGGCCCGGATGGCATTTCAGAACTACAGTCGAACTTCCATAACTCGAACCACCATTATCCCGGAAAAACTTCGACTTATGGGGACTTCGAGTTATGGAATTGCTTATAATTTTTTTGCACATTACAAAACAAGTACAATTATTCCAATTTATTCATGTTTATTCTATACATTTCTAATTACTTGAAATACTGTGTAATTTTTGGTTGGAATTTTTCTTTTTTGTTTTGAATAAGAAGTAACTCCAATTTGATTATGGCTTTCTAATGCTCATCAGTTGTGCTTTCGTGTGCAGAAACAAAACTATATTTTTTAAGGATTCTTTTAAAACTTTGTTGGATGGTTGAATAATAAACTCTTCTACCAAGTCCTCCTCATCACTTATTGTGATTTCTGCGTAAGTAGCTGATCCGGAGGCACAATGTTCAACAATATCGTCACCCGTAGGAAAGTCTGATACAATAAGTTCATTATCAACCTCAATGTAATCCCGAAGAGTACTATTGGATGTTATATTATTAAAACGCATCCAGGTTTCTTAGGCAGATTCCAAGGACATCAAATCGCCAGTAACATCTCATAAAAATATCAAAGGTATGTCATCTTCTTCTTCCCATACTGAATGCTGACCAAAAATATCTTTCTTAAAGCAATTTGCGATCGTTTGACTAGTGACATCAATGTTCCATGCCTTGGTTATATGACTAATGGCATCCAATAGTGTATATCGCGTTTACTTTTTTCATCTATACGCTTTAAAGTATCCTTCAAAATAGTTAATTATTCCCTGATCAAGTGGTTGTAATTTTGATGTCATATTTGGGGGGAAAATTTCAATTCAATGGATTTCAGTATACTCTGGAAGTCTTTTGGATGTGTCGGACAATTATCAACAAAGAAAAAAAATTTTCGCCCTGCTTTCAAAAATTGCTGATCTAATTTCAGCATCCATTCTTCAAATAATTGCCCTGTCATCCAAGCCTTTTTGTTATTTTTATATTCGACTGGTAACCACTTAATGCCACGCCATATGCGTTGCCAACATTAATGTAAAACATTAAAAGATAACGTTTTGTCTAGTAGACATTTGAAAAACAGTTCTGTTTCATCCGCAGAAGGATTTAAGCGAATTTGCTTACTGTCACTACATGTGCTTCGACTTAAAGAAAATTCGACTTATGGAAGTTCGAGTTATGGAAGTTTGACTGTAGTTATATGTAAGTATTCTTCGACGCTTGCCCGTTCACGTCGTAACCGTTTCAACCTTTGGGTAGACCCTATACCCAAAAAGGTGAGGATAATAACCCTGCCAACTACAGCCCGATTGCGATTTGCTCTGTGCTCTCTAAGGTTATGAAGAGTATGGTTAACCACCAATGTGTGAAGTATTTAGAAACCAATGTTTTTCTTAATGATGATTTCCGTAAGAATCGGTCTACGGGAACCTGCGAACCGAGAAGTGGAATCGGTGAGAATCCGAATCATACGTTAGAATTGTTTTACAAAAATGTGAAAGCTTCTTTCTACTTGGAAAAGCCAGCTGAAGTGTACCATCGATACAGCGATCCACCACCAACATACCTTTTTGAAAGTTGTAAATTTTAACTTTTTCCCATCAGAAAAAATTATCTGTAAACAAATTGTTATTAAGTGTGTTAAATTTATTTACTTTATGTTTAAATTTATTTACCTTATTCCAATCAGTATTCATTTTATTTTGAGCAAAAATTAAACGTGCTACTATGTGCCGAGGGAGCAATCGAGGCCCATTCTTCAGTTTTTGGCGTTGAATGACTGTAGGCCTTTTAAGAAACCGATTTATAGTCCTACGGGATACGTTTAAACCGCATTCATTGGCAATGTGATTAGCAGTTTTGGTTGATTTACTAGCGCAATTCACAATCTTGCGCTTGTCTCGTGCTGACAGTTTGATTTTTCTTCCTGTGTTTGTTGTTTTCTGTCCGTAATCGGTTGAATTTTCAACAAAATTACGTCAGACCGCTTTATTTTTCTAGTAATTTCCCTAAAACATAAACCTTCTTCCCGAAAAGCACTAATTTAGTTTTTTCCATTTCAGTGGAAAATGTACCACGTGCCATATCGAAAGCACACTTTGACTGCAATGAGAACATAGTATTCTTTCACAATAATCCGAAAGTAAAAAAGATAAAAACAAAATAAAACCATTATCCATATTCCTATGTTCTTAATACTGCGAAGAATTTAGAAATTTGTTTATATTCTCTCTATTTTTACGTGCTCAAACAAATAGATTAACAGTTTTTTCTAGTTTTGATGTAAATGTGAAAAATAGAAAAAAGAGCATGCGGCTATAATTTTGCACCCCAGTATATAACACGTAGAAATAATGCTTGATATAAATCTTTCGATGTACAGAAGTTAAAAAACGAGAGGGCTCGACAGATCGGTAATATTTATACACTCCACGAGAGTATTATGTCTTTGTGCATTTGTTTGTAACACCCAAAAGGAAGGGAAATACACCCATTGTTAATTATACCGATCGACTTAGAAACACTTTTTGAATCGATTTAGCAATGTCCATCTATTGTTGTAATGAAATTACATAAGTGGCACAAGTGAGTTTTGTGGATCAAGGACGAACGCTATTTAATTTGAGGCATATCGGTTCAGATTTAGATATAGCCATCATACAAAACTAGCTCCCGATTTGACATTTTCCGCTCTAGAAACCACATATTGAACCCGATATTCTTTAAATTTGGCAAAACACCTATTAATCCAACTATAAATACCTATGCAGAAAGTGGGTAAGATCGGTTCAGATGTAGATGTAGGCTTCATACAAATGTCGCTCCTGATTTGACTTTTGCCGCTCTAGAAACCACATATTGTACCCGATTTTCTTTAAAATTGGCACAACAATTTATAATCCAACTAAAAACACCTATGGTGAAAGTGGGTAAGATCGGTTCAGATTTATATATAGCCCCAATACAAATGTTGCTCCCAAATGTTTTGGCCAAACTATACATATTATATTTCACCTATTTCGTTCCTTGTTTCAATATACCCACATACAAATGTCCTTTCCTATTTAAAATTTTTTGTGAAGGATACAAATCCTTCCCGTTTTCACTTTATTACCAAATTGAATTGTATTCGGATAGAAAGTGAAGTGTATCATAAAGTCGGCCCCGCCCGACTTTAGCATTTCCTTACTTGTTTTATATATTTTAGTGTAATTTCGCTACCTTTATAGTCGTGAAATTAAAATCACAAGTAAAACTAAAGGCATCCAACTTACTATCCGAATACAATTCAATTCGGTAAAAAAGTGAAAACGGGAAGGGTTTTTTATGTAATAAAATGCTGATATGACCTGACCCAATTTGTCAAATCGAGAAGAATATTTGTATCGGGGCTATATTGAAACATGGAATGAGTGACCCACTTTCACAATAGGTTATTTCAGCTCAAGTATAACGTGCTATGCTCAATTTGAAGAAATTCGGTGAAAATACGTGGTTTCTGGGGCGGAAAAAGTCAAGCAGAGAGCGAAATTTGTATAAACCGATCTGACCCATTTTCATCATGGGTGTTTCAAGTTAAAATATAAGGTATATTGCAAGATTTGAAGAAAATGTGTTACAATATGCGGTTTATAGAGTAGAAAAAGTTAATCGGGAATGAAATTTGTGCGAAAACTATATATAAACTGATCCGATCTGATCCATTTTCTAGTTTATATATAAGATGTTTTGCCAAATTGCCAATCTGATAAAATATGTGGTTTCTAGAGCGGAAAAACTCAAATTGGTAGCGAAATTTGTATGGTAGCTAATATAAATCTGAACCGATCTAACACATTTTCACCACAGCTGTTTCTAGTTGAAATATAAGGTGTTTTGTCAAACTTGAAGAAAATCTGTTAAAATATGTGGAATCTAGAATGAAAAGAGTCAAATCGGGAGTGAAATTCGTGTGGGGGCTGTATCTAAATCTGAACCTATTTTCTTCAAAATAAATAGCGTTCGTCTTTATCCCGCAAAACTTCCTTGCGCAAAGTTTCATTTGGTTCTGGCTACAATTGCGTCCTGTACTCTGATTGCAAGAATATATGGACAGACAGACAGATGTGTCCAGGCTTTACGTGAGTGCCTGTCACAATGGCTCAAACTCACGGTGCTCTTAATACCGGGTGAATACAATGCGTCTACCAACGCCGCGAGATTATGTATTTGGGTATAATCTCCACCTTGGTTAGGTGGGAGCACTATCTAAAGCTCCTTCCAATCTATTGGTCATGGCACCCGGTTGTTTTATGCAGGAAAGCATTTAGGGAGCCATGTCCAGTCAGTATAAAACCCAAACTCAAGCCAAAGTCTGAGCGTTCCCTAACAAAGTCGCGTCACGTATGAATTCGTGAGTGACGCGCCCGTTGTTACTGTCAGTCCAGCGCGAACGCCACTTTGCAACCAGTCCAACAACAGTAACTTCGTCCTTCGTAAGTCTAACGTCACCACATCAGAAGCAGAAATCCAGTCACTACTAAGAAGTGGTAACCCCTTCTTGACCTTAAAAACAATACCACTTCCAAGTCAAGGGGAGCCGCACCCAGCAAGACCTGAAGAGCATCCGTCGAGACCGTACGGCAAACTGGCATACAAGCCAACATCGCAACTCTCTGACAAGTAAGTATCTTCCTCCTGCCCATGACAGACATAACTGTCTCATACCATACAGATGAGCCAGAAGAGAGCACTATATATGGTACGCACAGCACGTCTGCAAAGACCCCAGTCACTTCTAAGTATGTGTCTGATACCACCCGCAGCGATAGTCAGCTTTTCGCGAACCACAGAGAGATTAACTAAAAAGTTCATTCTCTCACCCATCGTAATTCCCAGATACTTGACCTGAGTCACATATCTGAGACTTTCGTCGCCAGATCGAACTACCGGTGGACGCGACTGCGAGTCTTGCGACATCGACCAATGAGAGTATCATTAGTGGTACACATCCACCGATCTATCTGACTGACCTGACTGTCGATGCTAAGAGCCCTAAGGTCTTCAATTGGAACATCCAGCGCAGCCCAGCGAAAGGCATCAGCATAATTATCCCAATTGACGTCATGTAGTCTCCACCTGCACGGTAGATTCGTCCGGTCCGCCACCCGTTGGTGGGAGACCACAATCTCAATGAGACTATGATCACTCACACCAAAGTCATCCCTAATACTCCAACTAGAATGGTAACCTGTCATTGCCCCCAAGTCGGCTAGTGTCACGTCAATGTCACTACAACCCCATCGCCCATCAAAAGAGTACATCTCACTAGGCTCATTGAGAACAATGAGCCGCGTTGTGACCAACCATTCACTAAGCATGACGCCTCGCAAGTAGTTCGGATGAGCAGAAGCATTCCTGCCCATCTTTGAGAACCACATGCGAGAGCATGCTTTGCGTCTAGGTGAACTACTATCCAGTAGTAGTACCGAATCCATGTACCCTAAATAGGGTTCAAGAGGCCCCCAAACCTACAGTAGACCACAAACTCACTCCTACTTACAACAGTACAGTCAATGTCACTGTCCTTTACAATAACAGCGGCGTTTCCCCCTATGTCCGTAAACGCGCGCATATTCCCCGGTAGACCCCTGATTTGACCATCCGTGGTATACGGCTCCTGCATGAGCGCAAACATCGCATTCAAGTTGTACATTGCCTGACCTAGTTCGCAAATCACCGTGTATGCCCGCTGGCAGTTAAGCTGCAAAATTCTGATATCCATTCCCTCCATCATAATGGCGTGCGCCACAATACCGCTATACACCGGAGAGGCGGCCGACATCATCAGGTGATTCGCCGGGATTAAAGGCACAATTCCTGCAGTTGATTTAATTTTCGCAGCGAGATGCCAAATAGCCAGCGCGTCCGCACAGGCGACATACTCCTTCCGTCATCCTGCAGTCCCTCACAAGGTGGTCGAATCCCAGACACCTGAAGCAGCTTGGAACAGCGTCATGTGGGCGAACTACAAACGAGAACCACTTTACGTAACAACGGCCATTGTCCAGCAATTGCTGCATGGCCTCGCCGCTGCCTTCCAAGATTACACTCACCGGTCCACCTGTGGGCTTCCACGGAGCTGTCACCATATTCACCGACTGTTTGAAGGTCTCAGGAGTCATCCTACGCTTAAAAATCATCTCGTAGAGCTCCTGCATAAACTCATCCGGTTAGATCTCCGGATGGACGCGCTGTACCACCACTCTTGGGCCCAACCTGTCCTCAACAGAAACCAGCCCAACTTCGTCGAACTTGGTATTTTTCGCCACCTTCTCCCTCTCAGCTACCGACGGGGTCCGAATGACCGCTCCGCCATCCCGCGTAGGCCGCAACGTGTGGACACGAACACCCAAAGTAGGGCCGACCTCCCTTTGGACCTTCTCCACCACCTCCTTTGATGATACTCCTTCCTTCACCTTGGCAACCACCGACCACGTCTCCATCGGTTTCGGCACAACAGCAGCAACACCACGCCTAGTCGTCACTGGAGCCGGTGGTGCCATTGGGGTTCTAAAGGCCGCCGACTGCACCCCTCCAACCTTACCACCTTCATAAACGTCAAGGCGCCCCTTCAACCGCCCCTTCAGCCGCTCATTTACCGCCAATAGCCCAAACAGCAGCAGCTCGAAACTGTTGGAGAGCTCCATAACACCCCTGACCAGCTCAGCACCATCACCATGCTCAGCAAGGCGGCGCTAACCGCCTTCATCTGGCCCACCACACCAGACTCCACAGACTGGCTGTGGCCGACTCCTCTCATGTGCCCTCTTCAGGCCAGTACCAGATGCTGCGTCTGACACGTCCATGGCCACCGGAGCGCCAACGCTAGCAGCAGAAGCCTCGGCAGCATCAACAGCAGAGGCAATAGCAGCACGCCTAGCCTTAGGAGAGCCAGCCTTGAAGCGCTTCACCTCCTCATCCATCCGAGCTCGGACTGGGATATTGTCCTGGTTCTCCTTATAGAGGTTTGATGTTGAAAAGTCCTGCGAAGCTACTTGAAAAGACTTTTGACATGGTGGAAGTCATGATCCTGGTAGCCAAGTAATAAATGTCACCATTCTATTAAATATAGAAGCAAAATGGTCTTGAGCTAGGACAATATCCCAGTTCAAATCAAATATTGATTACAGACCAAAAAATGCAAACGAAAAAACTAAAACAAATGAGCGTTGGCACGGCAGAAGTATTGCTGTGTAACATTACCTGAATATACACATATTTACATATGCAACTCAATGAGATGCTTGTAAGATGGCATCTGTGCTTTATTACTTGGTGCGACTTTTTAAGCGCAAATTCGGCAAGTGAGTTGTGCTTCTCGTTCGTTTGTGAAAATCATCTCCTTATAGAGGCCTGCGAAGCCACTTGAAAAGACTTTTGACATGGTCGAAATCATGATCGTGGTAATCTGCAGCCAAGTAAGAAATGTCACCATTCTTTCTTTCTTTCTTTCTTTTGTAAATAAATTTGCATTCTATTAAATATAGATGCAAAATGGTCTTGAGCCAGGACAATATCGCAGTTCAAATCAAATACAGACCAAAAAATGCAAACGAAAAAACTACAATTATCAACTTTCTGTAAACAATTAATATTTTTCGGTCCACGGGTAGATTTTTATTAATATTTGTAGAAAACCCAAACCAAAAACTCCATGGACTGTGACAGCTGACGGTGAAACATTATATTAAAAGCCTAATAATAATTTATTGTGTGAGTTAGGGAATTTAAATAATTGTAATTTTATTCACAAATTATTTCCTTTAAATACATATTTTTGTTTATTAAGATTGTTGTATTAACAAAAATCTTGTGTATTTTGCAAATTTGGAATATTTCCATTCAGTTTGTTGGATATTTATAGATCGCTTTCAATTTACCACGTAAACATACATATGTAGTAAGTTTAATACCTGCGCGAGAAAGAAGTCAAATTAAATACTCTTTCGTGGAATGGAAACTTTGGGAATATTTTTTCATATATGTATGTTCATACATATATACTTTTTAACCACAGTTATTTTACTAAATTTTTACTTCCTTAAAAATAGAGTAAACTGCCTGATTATTTTCTATAATTAAAGATAAAGTAAAGGCTATACAAAACACTGTATTTATATGGAAACCCCTTAGTGGTAGTTAAATTAAACAAGTAAAAAGGCGTTAATTTCGACAGGGCCGAATCTTATATACCCTCCATCACGGAGTGCATTCAACAGTATTACCGGCAGATTAGAGGCCGCCGACTTTAAATAGATATGCAGAACCATATTAGGAAAATTGTGATATTTCGTTTGCAAATTATGATATTTATTTACGATTTCAAACTATAAGGCACACTTAAGCGTACCGTTTTAAATAAATTGTGATGCTTCATGATTACATATTAAGAGTCCTTTACTATATATAAATAAAGTACCTAAAAGTGTAATCAAATGAGACAGCAATTTTCAAAAATGAGCCCAAAATATTAGCTCAAGCTTATCGGTGTGAGTTCCCAACCCGCTAACACAAACCTCGGGAGCAACAATAAACACTAACAAACGTTAATGATGAAATAACTGAAAAATTACGAACATAACTATACTGAAACAAAATTATACAATTACACAATTCACCACTACGTTGATGAACAAAAAAATCAATCAAACAATCAACACCATATAAATAAAAATTAAATAGGTAAATGAAAATAAAATAAATAAAATAAAATATCAAACAAACAAAAAACACTCACTATACAGGATTAAACATTTCCTCACTTAGGTTTTCGATTTAAACCTGTATAAGGACCCCTTATTCCCTTACAATCCGTTCTTCCCTAATCTTTCACTTAAAGAGCTCTCTGAAGGAAGATTGATTGCATAAAGGCCTCTATACTCTATAGTTTAATCCTCTACACCGTGTGAAAAAACACATAAAACGTATAAAAATTAAGATAAAATAAATATATAAAAAATGGAATTAAATACCAGTATACCAGTATAACACACAAAACTGGTATAAAACTCGGGGGAAATGTCCCCGCTAAGTGGAGAGTTCCTGCTATTCTACAACTGGGAAGAGCAAGTGAAATCACTATAGACTGGTTAATACTATCACTATCGGTGTTTCAGTCCTGACCACTATCCAATTATATGGATATTGGGGTTACTACTTTGTCCACTCTATTTTCCTACAGGCTGCCACTTTACCCGTCACCATATTTTCCCGGATCATGCCGGATCAGGACACAAATAAACACACAAACAAACGTTACCTTTACTTTAATTGATATCCTGACCTTTCTTGTGCTGGTTTCCTTGTCGTTTAACACTTCCAATTCCCCACTGGTCACACTATGTATAAAATATAAAACATTTTTATCTCCGTTTGCCTTCATATTTAAGAAATCAACTTATGGAATATGTTACGGGCCACTTGTTAGGCGCTAGAGATGGCAACACGGCAGCTCAAGCAATATATCAGGGAAGGTCCCATCCCGCCATGCTCTAGCCCAGTGACCGAACATCTAGTGAGATTTTTTTATAACAAATACAAAAAAAAACACTAACACAAAAACGTACAATACTCTCACCAGGAAACTTCGGTGTTATTTCCCACCGTTGCCCACCCTACCTCGATCCGTGCTCACCAGCATACTTACTTAACCGGATCCCATTCGACCACACACAATCTATCGGTCTAAACTCACCTCATCACTTTTCTCCCCCTAGAACACAAATAAATCTATTCCATCATCTTCTTTTAAATTTCTTTTCACATAATTTTATTGATAATTTTTAAACTAACTATAAGCCTAATATAATTTAAAAATGACAATCTTAACCTAACACAAAATTGACTAACAAATAGGACCTACAAAGTTTCTTCCTTTGGCCACATGCAGCCACACAAATCACAAACTCAACCTACTCGAAATGCCTACCTAAAAGAGCTCTCTTAGTCGGGGTCTCGATGGTCAAAGTGTCCAAAGATTTGACACTGGCTATTCTACGTTGAAACTTTGCTAATCCCTCACAAAGACATAAAGATTTTATGGAGAAACACAAATCAAAAGAAAATTATATATGTACTAGCAGTACCCGCTGCTTCGCACGCGAAAAAGCAAGTTATTCGTTAATTTTATCCGTCTCTATTTTTGGATAGTATTTATTTAATTTTCTTTTGGTGGATATAGATAAATCTAAAATAGTAATTTGGTAAGCTCCTATTAGCTAGCACTCACACATAGTCAAAGGAATGTGCTTGTCGATATGCACTATTTTAGCTGAACTACTTCGTACTACTAAGTTTTGAACAAAAAATTACAACCATTTATATCCTCGATCTCATGTTTCTAGATTCAGCCAGCCAGTTTATAACTTTTTGCACCTCTTTCCCAAAAAGTACACATTTTGAAAAATCACTATAGGTAACATGTGTTTTTGCTCCCCTAAAAATATGTACTTTATTTGGTAACACAGGATTGTACAGCATTTTTATCCCTTTTTGTCCCGCGCACCCCTTAGAAGTACAAATTTCGAAAAATCAAACTACTGCGCTGCTATATGATCAGTGGAATTTACACACTAAATTTCACGATTCTAGCTGTAATAGTAAAATTTGTACCAGTTTTATCCCTTTTTGTCCCGCTCGCCCCTTAAAAGTACAAATTTCGAAAAATCCAATTTTACTTCGTTTCTATATGGCCAGAGGAATTTACATACAAAATTTCACGTTTCTAGCTGTAATACTTTAGTTGGTACCATTTTTATCCCTTTTTGTCCCTTTAAAAGTACAAATTTAGAAAAATCCAATTTTACTTCGTTTCTATATGGTCAGAGGAATTTACATACCAAATTTCACGTTTATAGCTGTAATACTTTAGTTGGTACCATTTTTGTCCCGCTCGTCCCTTAAAAGTACAAATTTCGAAAAATCCAATTTTACTTCGTTTCTATATGGTCAGAGGAATTTACATACCAAATTTCACGTTTCTAGCTGTAATACTTTAGTTGGTACCATTTTTATCCCTTTTTGTCCCGCTCGTCCCTTAAAAGTGCAAATTTCGAAAAATCCAATTTTACCTCGTTTCTATATGGTCAGAGGAATTTAAATACCAAATTTCACGTTTCTAGCTGTAATACTTTAGTTGGTACCATTTGTATCCCTTTTTGTCCCGCTCGTCCCTTAAAAGTACAAATTTCGAAAAATCCAATTTTACTTCGTTTCTATATGGTCAGAAGAATTTACATACCAAGTTTCACGTTTCTAGCTGTAATACTTTAGTTGGTGCCATTTTTATCCCTTTTTGTCCCGCTCGTCCCTTAAAAGTACAAATTTCGAAAAATCCAATTTTACTTCGTTTCTATATGGTCAGAGGAATTTACATACCAAATTTCACGTTTCTAGCTGTAATACCTTAGTTGGTACCATTTTTATCCCTTTTTGTCCCGCTCGTCCTTAAAAGTACAAATTTCGAAAAATCCAATTTTACTTCGTTACTATATGGTCAGAGGAATTTACATACCAAATTTCACGTTTCTAGCTGTAATACTTTACTTGGTACAATTTTTATCCCTTTTTGTCCCGCTTGTCCTTTAAAAGTACAAATTTCGAAAAATCCCTATTTGTAGCTCGTCTGCATGGTCATTGCAAGGAACTCACCGAATTTCATGTTTATAGCTACTGCCGTTTAGTCAGGACGAAGGTTCGATGTTTATCCCTTTTTGGGCCATTTTATCCCCTAAAAGTACGAATTTCGTAAAACCCTTTCTTAGTCGACGTCTACGTCATATTTGGGAACTACCCTGAAAATTTCATGACCCTGGCTTCAGCCGTTTGGTCTGGGGGCTGGTCAATGATAAGTCAGTCAGTCAGTAACGCAACTCTTTTATATATATAGATATGTAAAAAAAAGGTAAAATAAAACACTACAAATACTACATAAAACATATAAAATACAAATACTTAAACTAACTTAAAATCTAAATGATGGTTTTGAATTTTGTTTTTCGTGTTGGTAGACGGGAATGTCTTGCACGTAATGATTATGCCAGTTTTAATTACTTTGGTGGTCCGGTTCGAATAAAAATAGTTTGAAAAGCACTCGTTTTAATATTTTTGGTAGTCACCGCTCGTCTTTGCGCCTAAAATCAGTAGGACGCCACCAGGCTATGTCCAAAACAACGAAATGGCACAACAAAACAGACCGAGCGCAATGTGGTGATGGAACACTGTAGATGGGGCTTAGATCTACTGGGTTTTGCTGGCCAGTAGATGGGGCTTAAGTCTTTTATTTACGGGACCCGTTTAAACTGGGTCCGAAATGTTCTTACTACTCTGCGGCCTACCTTAAATCCGGCTACTTATGGGTGGTATGACGTTCTCACTATGTTCCTGGATCTTGGTTGGGATTTTGAAATTTTCGCCAACTTCCTTCCGCAGATTTGAGTTACATTCAAAGTCGGGCCCGTCTAAAGAAATGCCTTACTTTCTGTATCGTTTTAAGCACACAAAACAAATATTTATTTCGCCCGATTTTCCCTCGCTCTCAGTTGTCGATTCTAAAACAAACAGACTAATTTTACACAATTTACCCAAAAACAATAAACCCGAAAACTCACTTAAAACTTTTCACACAACACGAAACTTAGATCCGCACAACACCACAACTTAAAACTTATGAAAACTTATTCTTCCTCTGCACCCCCTTTTATTAACCATTTTCCCTCCAGAATTTTCCCGACAGGCGACATCTTTTTTTATTATTTATCGGATTTCATCAATCCTGACATTTATTCTTTTATTTCACGTTTTGCGTGAAAATTAATTTTGGCGGTTTTAATTTTTATGAATGGGTTGTATTTGTGCGATAACACGGTGCACGTCGTTGGCCTTCTTTCTGGCAACCCAAATCGAACACCGCATTACCGACCTATACAATCCGTCAAACGTCACCTATCAACCATACACAACTACATTCATACATACACAACAAAACGAAATGAAGAGAAATGCAGGCTGAACTACACAACACGTGAGTATATAAAAAATGTTTTTTTTTAATTATTTCCTAATCCTTTCTTTTTTATTTTTGAAGCCAGGGCTCCAGAAGCAGACAACCGACCTTCTCATGCACCCGTCCCCATGAGATCAGGACATCGTGGGCAATGGTGAGAAAAAGTATAAATAATTTTTCCACTTTAATGTTCTTCCTCTTCTTGCCCACAGCATAAGGCGCTCGCCGGCCGCGAAAACCTGTCCAACGCTTCGGAGCAACCTGGAGGCTCCGGCCGGAAACAACAAAAATGTAGGGAAAAAGGTGAGTTTACACCCATGTTTAGTGGGTCATGTTTTCATACAGGTCTGTTTTCAGGTCCACATCTCTCCTTTACAGGATGATTTGGCGACCCGTAAGAGATTCCAACATCTCATCTCAACCAAGTGGGCCGATTCCCCGAACGTGCCATCCCGCCGGAGTCGCCAGCGGTCAAGCTGCCCTAGCCCTCAAAGAATGCCTCCGCAACAAAACTCCGAAGCTTCCAAGGCTTCGACGGCAGCATCGGTGTTCGAAGAGGGCTTTCAACGTGGGGAACTCCCACACCCTGAGTCTCATGCCGGGCTTAGAAAACCGTGAGTACGTTGAAATATAAGGTTATACAATCGTCCAATTTGTCGCACGACAATACCGATTGGGTCATGTGCGACAGATTGGATGATATCTAGTCGTCCGATTTGATCGTGCGAACTAGTCGGATGGGTTGACATATAGGTAAAAAAAAGGCCGGTTAGACGATTTGTCGTGGTACAATGAGGCGATTTGTCCTACGACAGAACATGTTTGCCTCCAGATTTAGTCTTCCCTTATTGGTTCTAACTGAAATGTGTTACATTAAAATTTCTCAAGCCAAATACCAACTATTTTTAGTTTTTAATTTTTTTATTTTTACTTTTTTAATTTTTAATTTTTAATGTTTAGTTTTTAATTTTTAATTTTTAATTTTTAATTTTTAATTTTTAATTTTTAATTTTTAATTTTTAATTTTTAATTTTTAATTTTTAATTTTTAATTTTTAATTTTTAATTTTTAATTTTTAATTTTTAATTTTTAATTTTTAATTTTTAATTTTTAATTTTTAATTTTTAATTTTTAATTTTTAATTTTAATTTTTAATTTTTAATTTTTAATTTTTAATTTTTAATTTTTAATTTTTAATTTTTAATTTTTAATTTTTAATTTTTAATTTTTAATTTTTAATTTTTAATTTTTAATTTTTAATTTTTAATTTTTAATTTTTAATTTTTAATTTTTAATTTTTAATTTTTAATTTTTAATTTTAATTTTTAATTTTTAATTTTTAATTTTTAATTTTTAATTTTTAATTTTTAATTTTTAATTTTTAATTTTTAATTTTTAATTTTTAATTTTTAATTTTTAATTTTTAATTTTTAATTTTTAATTTTTAATTTTTAATTTTTAATTTTTAATTTTTAATTTTTAATTTTTAATTTTTAATTTTTAATTTTTAATTTTTAATTTTTAATTTTTAATTTTTAATTTTTAATTTTTAATTTTTAATTTTTAATTTTTAATTTTTAATTTTTAATTTTTAATTTTTAATTTTTAATTTTTAATTTTTAATTTTTAATTTTTAATTTTTAATTTTTAATTTTTAATTTTTAATTTTTAATTTTTAATTTTTAATTTTTAATTTTTAATTTTTAATTTTAATTTTTAATTTTTAATTTTTAATTTTTAATTTTTAATTTTTAATTTTTAATTTTTAATTTTTAATTTTTAATTTTTAATTTTTAATTTTTAATTTTTAATTTTTAATTTTTAATTTTTAATTTTTAATTTTTAATTTTTAATTTTTAATTTTTAATTTTTAATTTTTAATTTTTAATTTTTAATTTTTAATTTTTAATTTTTAATTTTTAATTTTTAATTTTTAATTTTTAATTTTTAATTTTTAATTTTTAATTTTTAATTTTTAATTTTTAATTTTTAATTTTTAATTTTTAATTTTTAATTTTTAATTTTTAATTTTTAATTTTTAATTTTTAATTTTTAATTTTTAATTTTTAATTTTTAATTTTTAATTTTTAATTTTTAATTTTTAATTTTTAATTTTTAATTTTTAATTTTTAATTTTTAATTTTTAATTTTTAATTTTTAATTTTTAATTTTTAATTTTTAATTTTTAATTTTTAATTTTTAATTTTTAATTTTTAATTTTTAATTTTTAATTTTTAATTTTTAATTTTTAATTTTTAATTTTTAATTTTTAATTTTTAATTTTTAATTTTTAATTTTTAATTTTTAATTTTTAATTTTTAATTTTTAATTTTTAATTTTTAATTTTTAATTTTTAATTTTTAATTTTTAATTTTTAATTTTTAATTTTAATTTTTAATTTTTAATTTTTAATTTTTAATTTTTAATTTTTAATTTTTAATTTTTAATTTTTAATTTTTAATTTTTAATTTTTAATTTTTAATTTTTAATTTTTAATTTTTAATTTTTAATTTTTAATTTTTAATTTTTAATTTTTAATTTTTAATTTTTAATTTTTAATTTTTAATTTTTAATTTTTAATTTTTAATTTTTAATTTTTAATTTTTAATTTTTAATTTTTAATTTTTAATTTTTAATTTTTAATTTTTAATTTTTAATTTTTAATTTTTAATTTTTAATTTTTAATTTTTAATTTTTAATTTTTAATTTTTAATTTTTAATTTTTAATTTTTAATTTTTAATTTTTAATTTTTAATTTTTAATTTTTAATTTTTAATTTTTAATTTTTAATTTTTAATTTTTAATTTTTAATTTTTAATTTTTAATTTTTAATTTTTAATTTTTAATTTTTAATTTTTAATTTTTAATTTTTAATTTTTAATTTTTAATTTTTAATTTTTAATTTTTAATTTTTAATTTTTAATTTTTAATTTTTAATTTTTAATTTTTAATTTTTAATTTTTAATTTTTAATTTTTAATTTTTAATTTTTAATTTTTAATTTTTAATTTTTAATTTTTAATTTTTAATTTTTAATTTTTAATTTTTAATTTTTAATTTTTAATTTTTAATTTTTAATTTTTAATTTTTAATTTTTAATTTTTAATTTTTAATTTTTAATTTTTAATTTTTAATTTTTAATTTTTAATTTTTAATTTTTAATTTTTAATTTTTAATTTTTAATTTTTAATTTTTAATTTTTAATTTTTAATTTTTAATTTTTAATTTTTAATTTTTAATTTTTAATTTTTAATTTTTAATTTTTAATTTTTAATTTTTAATTTTTAATTTTTAATTTTTAATTTTTAATTTTTAATTTTTAATTTTTAATTTTTAATTTTTAATTTTTAATTTTTAATTTTTAATTTTTAATTTTTAATTTTAATTTTTAATTTTTAATTTTTAATTTTTAATTTTTAATTTTTAATTTTTAATTTTTAATTTTTAATTTTTAATTTTTAATTTTTAATTTTTAATTTTTAATTTTTAATTTTTAATTTTTAATTTTTAATTTTTAATTTTTAATTTTTAATTTTTAATTTTTAATTTTTAATTTTTAATTTTTAATTTTTAATTTTTAATTTTTAATTTTTAATTTTTAATTTTTAATTTTTAATTTTTAATTTTTAATTTTTAATTTTTAATTTTTAATTTTTAATTTTTAATTTTTAATTTTTAATTTTTAATTTTTAATTTTTAATTTTTAATTTTTAATTTTTAATTTTTAATTTTTAATTTTTAATTTTTAATTTTTAATTTTTAATTTTTAATTTTTAATTTTTAATTTTTAATTTTTAATTTTTAATTTTTAATTTTTAATTTTTAATTTTTAATTTTTAATTTTTAATTTTTAATTTTTAATTTTTAATTTTTAATTTTTAATTTTTAATTTTTAATTTTTAATTTTAATTTTTAATTTTTAATTTTTAATTTTTAATTTTTAATTTTTAATTTTAATTTTTAATTTTTAATTTTTAATTTTTAATTTTTAATTTTTAATTTTTAATTTTTAATTTTTAATTTTTAATTTTTAATTTTTAATTTTTAATTTTTAATTTTTAATTTTTAATTTTTAATTTTTAATTTTTAATTTTTAATTTTTAATTTTTAATTTTTAATTTTTAATTTTTAATTTTTAATTTTTAATTTTTAATTTTTAATTTTTAATTTTTAATTTTTAATTTTTAATTTTTAATTTTTAATTTTTAATTTTTAATTTTTAATTTTTAATTTTTAATTTTTAATTTTTAATTTTTAATTTTTAATTTTTAATTTTTAATTTTTAATTTTTAATTTTTAATTTTTAATTTTTAATTTTTAATTTTTAATTTTTAATTTTTAATTTTTAATTTTTAATTTTTAATTTTTAATTTTTAATTTTTAATTTTTAATTTTTAATTTTTAATTTTTAATTTTTAATTTTTAATTTTTAATTTTTAATTTTTAATTTTTAATTTTTAATTTTTAATTTTTAATTTTTAATTTTTAATTTTTAATTTTTAATTTTTAATTTTTAATTTTTAATTTTTAATTTTTAATTTTTAATTTTTAATTTTTAATTTTTAATTTTTAATTTTTAATTTTTAATTTTTAATTTTTAATTTTTAATTTTTAATTTTTAATTTTTAATTTTTAATTTTTAATTTTTAATTTTTAATTTTTAATTTTTAATTTTTAATTTTTAATTTTTAATTTTTAATTTTTAATTTTTAATTTTTAATTTTTAATTTTTAATTTTTAATTTTTAATTTTTAATTTTTAATTTTTAATTTTTAATTTTTAATTTTTAATTTTTAATTTTTAATTTTAATTTTTAATTTTTAATTTTTAATTTTTAATTTTTAATTTTTAATTTTTAATTTTTAATTTTTAATTTTTAATTTTTAATTTTTAATTTTTAATTTTTAATTTTTAATTTTTAATTTTTAATTTTTAATTTTTAATTTTTAATTTTTAATTTTTAATTTTTAATTTTTAATTTTTAATTTTTAATTTTTAATTTTTAATTTTTAATTTTTAATTTTTAATTTTTAATTTTTAATTTTTAATTTTTAATTTTTAATTTTTAATTTTTAATTTTTAATTTTTAATTTTTAATTTTTAATTTTTAATTTTTAATTTTTAATTTTTAATTTTTAATTTTTAATTTTTAATTTTTAATTTTTAATTTTTAATTTTTAATTTTTAATTTTTAATTTTTAATTTTTAATTTTTAATTTTTAATTTTTAATTTTTAATTTTTAATTTTTAATTTTTAATTTTTAATTTTTAATTTTTAATTTTTAATTTTTAATTTTTAATTTTTAATTTTTAATTTTTAATTTTTAATTTTTAATTTTTAATTTTTAATTTTTAATTTTTAATTTTTAATTTTTAATTTTTAATTTTTAATTTTTAATTTTTAATTTTTAATTTTTAATTTTTAATTTTTAATTTTTAATTTTTAATTTTTAATTTTTAATTTTTAATTTTTAATTTTTAATTTTTAATTTTTAATTTTTAATTTTTAATTTTTAATTTTTAATTTTTAATTTTTAATTTTTAATTTTTAATTTTTAATTTTTAATTTTTAATTTTTAATTTTTAATTTTTAATTTTTAATTTTTAATTTTTAATTTTTAATTTTTAATTTTTAATTTTTAATTTTTAATTTTTAATTTTTAATTTTTAATTTTTAATTTTTAATTTTTAATTTTTAATTTTTAATTTTTAATTTTTAATTTTTAATTTTTAATTTTTAATTTTTAATTTTTAATTTTTAATTTTTAATTTTTAATTTTTAATTTTTAATTTTTAATTTTTAATTTTTAATTTTTAATTTTTAATTTTTAATTTTTAATTTTTAATTTTTAATTTTTAATTTTTAATTTTTAATTTTTAATTTTTAATTTTTAATTTTTAATTTTTAATTTTTAATTTTTAATTTTTAATTTTTAATTTTTAATTTTTAATTTTTAATTTTTAATTTTTAATTTTTAATTTTTAATTTTTAATTTTTAATTTTTAATTTTTAATTTTTAATTTTTAATTTTTAATTTTTAATTTTTAATTTTTAATTTTTAATTTTTAATTTTTAATTTTTAATTTTTAATTTTTAATTTTTAATTTTTAATTTTTAATTTTTAATTTTTAATTTTTAATTTTTAATTTTTAATTTTTAATTTTTAATTTTTAATTTTTAATTTTTAATTTTTAATTTTTAATTTTTAATTTTTAATTTTTAATTTTTAATTTTTAATTTTTAATTTTTAATTTTTAATTTTTAATTTTTAATTTTTAATTTTTAATTTTTAATTTTTAATTTTTAATTTTTAATTTTTAATTTTTAATTTTTAATTTTTAATTTTTAATTTTTAATTTTTAATTTTTAATTTTTAATTTTTAATTTTTAATTTTTAATTTTTAATTTTTAATTTTTAATTTTTAATTTTTAATTTTTAATTTTTAATTTTTAATTTTTAATTTTTAATTTTTAATTTTTAATTTTTAATTTTTAATTTTTAATTTTTAATTTTTAATTTTAATTTTTAATTTTTAATTTTTAATTTTTAATTTTTAATTTTTAATTTTTAATTTTTAATTTTTAATTTTTAATTTTTAATTTTTAATTTTTAATTTTTAATTTTTAATTTTTAATTTTTAATTTTTAATTTTTAATTTTTAATTTTTAATTTTTAATTTTTAATTTTTAATTTTTAATTTTTAATTTTTAATTTTTAATTTTTAATTTTTAATTTTTAATTTTTAATTTTTAATTTTTAATTTTTAATTTTTAATTTTTAATTTTTAATTTTTAATTTTTAATTTTTAATTTTTAATTTTTAATTTTTAATTTTTAATTTTTAATTTTTAATTTTTAATTTTTAATTTTTAATTTTTAATTTTTAATTTTTAATTTTTAATTTTTAATTTTTAATTTTTAATTTTTAATTTTTAATTTTTAATTTTTAATTTTTAATTTTTAATTTTTAATTTTTAATTTTTAATTTTTAATTTTTAATTTTTAATTTTTAATTTTTAATTTTTAATTTTTAATTTTTAATTTTTAATTTTTAATTTTTAATTTTTAATTTTTAATTTTTAATTTTTAATTTTTAATTTTTAATTTTTAATTTTTAATTTTTAATTTTTAATTTTTAATTTTTAATTTTTAATTTTTAATTTTTAATTTTTAATTTTTAATTTTTAATTTTTAATTTTTAATTTTTAATTTTTAATTTTTAATTTTTAATTTTTAATTTTTAATTTTTAATTTTTAATTTTTAATTTTTAATTTTTAATTTTTAATTTTTAATTTTTAATTTTTAATTTTTAATTTTTAATTTTTAATTTTTAATTTTTAATTTTTAATTTTTAATTTTTAATTTTTAATTTTTAATTTTTAATTTTTAATTTTTAATTTTTAATTTTTAATTTTTAATTTTTAATTTTTAATTTTTAATTTTTAATTTTTAATTTTTAATTTTTAATTTTTAATTTTTAATTTTTAATTTTTAATTTTTAATTTTTAATTTTTAATTTTTAATTTTTAATTTTTAATTTTTAATTTTTAATTTTTAATTTTTAATTTTTAATTTTTAATTTTTAATTTTTAATTTTTAATTTTTAATTTTTAATTTTTAATTTTTAATTTTTAATTTTTAATTTTTAATTTTTAATTTTTAATTTTTAATTTTTAATTTTTAATTTTTAATTTTTAATTTTTAATTTTTAATTTTTAATTTTTAATTTTTAATTTTTAATTTTTAATTTTTAATTTTTAATTTTTAATTTTTAATTTTTAATTTTTAATTTTTAATTTTTAATTTTTAATTTTTAATTTTTAATTTTTAATTTTTAATTTTTAATTTTTAATTTTTAATTTTTAATTTTTAATTTTTAATTTTTAATTTTTAATTTTTAATTTTTAATTTTTAATTTTTAATTTTTAATTTTTAATTTTTAATTTTTAATTTTTAATTTTTAATTTTTAATTTTTAATTTTTAATTTTTAATTTTTAATTTTTAATTTTTAATTTTTAATTTTTAATTTTTAATTTTTAATTTTTAATTTTTAATTTTTAATTTTTAATTTTTAATTTTTAATTTTTAATTTTTAATTTTTAATTTTTAATTTTTAATTTTTAATTTTTAATTTTTAATTTTTAATTTTTAATTTTTAATTTTTAATTTTTAATTTTTAATTTTTAATTTTTAATTTTTAATTTTTAATTTTTAATTTTTAATTTTTAATTTTTAATTTTTAATTTTTAATTTTTAATTTTTAATTTTTAATTTTTAATTTTTAATTTTTAATTTTTAATTTTTAATTTTTAATTTTTAATTTTTAATTTTTAATTTTTAATTTTTAATTTTTAATTTTTAATTTTTAATTTTTAATTTTTAATTTTTAATTTTTAATTTTTAATTTTTAATTTTTAATTTTTAATTTTTAATTTTTAATTTTTAATTTTTAATTTTTAATTTTTAATTTTTAATTTTTAATTTTTAATTTTTAATTTTTAATTTTTAATTTTTAATTTTTAATTTTTAATTTTTAATTTTTAATTTTTAATTTTTAATTTTTAATTTTTAATTTTTAATTTTTAATTTTTAATTTTTAATTTTTAATTTTTAATTTTTAATTTTTAATTTTTAATTTTTAATTTTTAATTTTAATTTTTAATTTTTAATTTTTAATTTTTAATTTTTAATTTTTAATTTTTAATTTTTAATTTTTAATTTTTAATTTTTAATTTTTAATTTTTAATTTTTAATTTTTAATTTTTAATTTTTAATTTTTAATTTTTAATTTTTAATTTTTAATTTTTAATTTTTAATTTTTAATTTTTAATTTTTAATTTTTAATTTTTAATTTTTAATTTTTAATTTTTAATTTTTAATTTTTAATTTTTAATTTTTAATTTTTAATTTTTAATTTTTAATTTTTAATTTTTAATTTTTAATTTTTAATTTTTAATTTTTAATTTTTAATTTTTAATTTTTAATTTTTAATTTTTAATTTTTAATTTTTAATTTTTAATTTTTAATTTTTAATTTTTAATTTTTAATTTTTAATTTTTAATTTTTAATTTTTAATTTTTAATTTTTAATTTTTAATTTTTAATTTTTAATTTTTAATTTTTAATTTTTAATTTTTAATTTTTAATTTTTAATTTTTAATTTTTAATTTTTAATTTTTAATTTTTAATTTTTAATTTTTAATTTTTAATTTTTAATTTTTAATTTTTAATTTTTAATTTTTAATTTTTAATTTTTAATTTTTAATTTTTAATTTTTAATTTTTAATTTTTAATTTTTAATTTTTAATTTTTAATTTTTAATTTTTAATTTTTAATTTTTAATTTTTAATTTTTAATTTTTAATTTTTAATTTTTAATTTTTAATTTTTAATTTTTAATTTTTAATTTTTAATTTTTAATTTTTAATTTTTAATTTTTAATTTTTAATTTTTAATTTTTAATTTTTAATTTTTAATTTTTAATTTTTAATTTTTAATTTTTAATTTTTAATTTTTAATTTTTAATTTTTAATTTTTAATTTTTAATTTTTAATTTTTAATTTTTAATTTTTAATTTTTAATTTTTAATTTTTAATTTTTAATTTTTAATTTTTAATTTTTAATTTTTAATTTTTAATTTTTAATTTTTAATTTTTAATTTTTAATTTTTAATTTTTAATTTTTAATTTTTAATTTTTAATTTTTAATTTTTAATTTTTAATTTTTAATTTTTAATTTTTAATTTTTAATTTTTAATTTTTAATTTTTAATTTTTAATTTTTAATTTTTAATTTTAATTTTTAATTTTTAATTTTTAATTTTTAATTTTTAATTTTTAATTTTTAATTTTTAATTTTTAATTTTTAATTTTTAATTTTTAATTTTTAATTTTTAATTTTTAATTTTTAATTTTAATTTTTAATTTTTAATTTTTAATTTTTAATTTTTAATTTTTAATTTTTAATTTTTAATTTTTAATTTTAATTTTTAATTTTTAATTTTAATTTTAATTTTTAATTTTTAATTTTTAATTTTTAATTTTTAATTTTTAATTTTTAATTTTTAATTTTTAATTTTTAATTTTTAATTTTTAATTTTTAATTTTTAATTTTTAATTTTTAATTTTTAATTTTTAATTTTTAATTTTTAATTTTTAATTTTTAATTTTTAATTTTTAATTTTTAATTTTAATTTTTAATTTTTAATTTTTAATTTTTAATTTTTAATTTTTAATTTTTAATTTTTAATTTTTAATTTTTAATTTTTAATTTTTAATTTTTAATTTTTAATTTTTAATTTTTAATTTTTAATTTTTAATTTTTAATTTTTAATTTTTAATTTTTAATTTTTAATTTTTAATTTTTAATTTTTAATTTTTAATTTTTAATTTTTAATTTTTAATTTTTAATTTTTAATTTTTAATTTTTAATTTTTAATTTTTAATTTTTAATTTTTAATTTTTAATTTTTAATTTTTAATTTTTAATTTTTAATTTTTAATTTTTAATTTTTAATTTTTAATTTTTAATTTTTAATTTTTAATTTTAATTTTTAATTTTTAATTTTTAATTTTTAATTTTATTTTAATTTTTAATTTTTAATTTTTAATTTTTAATTTTTAATTTTTAATTTTTAATTTTTAATTTTTAATTTTTAATTTTTAATTTTAATTTTTAATTTTTAATTTTTAATTTTAATTTTTAATTTTTAATTTTTAATTTTAATTTTTAATTTTTAATTTTTAATTTTTAATTTTTAATTTTTAATTTTTAATTTTTAATTTTAATTTTTAATTTTTAATTTTT